>PISW01000787.1:0-474759 GCA_004023785.1 Mungos mungo
TCTCCCCCACTCATTTGTTCTCTCTAAAATAAAAAACAAAGTACTATTAAAAAAAAAAAGAACAGCTCCCTGATTTAACATATGGAGTGGATCTCAAGGATTTTTGTTTTTCTATGGTTACATACTAATGGGCAGGTTACAAAAATGGCTATATAACTAATAACCTGCCTTAAATACATGATTTCATTTTGGGGCCTCTTTTGGTGAGTAGTTCATGGGGTTTTTTTTCTTTTGTAGGAAGTGGAAATTAAAAAGAGAGCCAACTTTTTGGTAAAAATTTTCTGTATGTCCCTCATGCCACGGGTTTTCCATACTTCATGGTAATCCTGTGAGTAGTGTCTCCACTTTATGGGTGAGGGGACTGAGGCTCTGGGAGATGGAGCAGCCTGTCCCATAACGAATCAGCTGGCAAGTAGAATAGGATCGAATATGAATCGTCTGACTCAAAAGCTCGTGCTCTTTCCGGCGGGCGCGATGCGCAGAACATCTGGACGAGCTGTGAGCGTGACGTGCAGTTCTGTGGGGACATTTTGAGAACAGGTTTGCCTCAGGTCGACTTGGTTCCCACGTTAATTGATCCAAATGCTCCAGGTGCATGGCAGGCTGTTCCCTCTGAGGCAGGCTGTTCCCTCTGAGACACGTGATCAATAAAGGCAGCATCTGATCACTTTAACCCAGGAGACATCAGACTTGGCTGTGAAAGCATAAGGAGGCTTTGTTTACTTTGAACATATTCTGTGCAGACCGTGTATCTTGATCTGTTTCTCTTCACTGGTAAACATGTAGCCCGATTGCCTTTTATTTTGGAACGGAGACTTTCTGTCACGTTCTTCAGGGTGTCCCCCTTTGCTTTTGGGGGCAATTTGGACACAGACCAGTTCTGTAGCTTAGGCCTCACATATTTTTGAGGCTCTGCATCCACCAGTTTTTGCCCTTCTTTTCTTGCCTTGGGCAAGAAAAAAAAATCAGACTTCAACTTATTATTTAGAACAGTAGAAATATTTTCCTTCAAGTGTCTGCTGCTCAGTATTCCAGTGGAGAATGTAAGCTATAAATAACTAATAACTGAACAACTGTTTTCTCTTTTTTTTTTAAATTTTTTAAATGTTTTTATTTGTTTTTGAGAGAGAGAGAGACAGTGTGAACAGGGGAGGGCAGAGATAGAAGGAGTCACAGGATCTGAAGACAGGCTCCAGGCTCTGAGCTGTCAGCACAGAGCCCGATGCAGGGCTCGAACCCATGAGCTGTGGGATCATGACCTGAGCTGAAGTCAGATGTTCCACCAACTGAGCTACCAAGGTGCCCCCAACTTGGGACTTATTAAACTTAACAACCCCGAGATCAAGAGACACACGCTCCCCCAGCTGAGCCGCCCAGTCGCCCCCGACCAGCAGTTCTTGTCCACTTTACACCAGTGCCCCCAGGAGTAGACGCTCCCAGGAACAGGGCCAGGGCGAGGCGAGTGAGGCACAGCGGTGCAGACTACGGGGGGCCTCACGCTCGTGGTTGGAGTGAGGGTCTCCTTGCATTTTGTGTTCTGGGTGCCTTGGCACACCCTGATCCCTGGGCCTGGATGTGCCCAGAGAATCTTTAAAACTTTGCTTAAAACTGCCTTATGCAATGGAATCTAAAATCTGACGTGGTTTCTTGCTTAGCTTTTTCTACGCTCAGGGTCATTCGTAACTATTATTCAGTGATGGCGGAAGGACGAGCGCTCTTGGCTGGTTTGGTGTCACGGGGAACGGTCAGCTGCTTTCAGTGCCGTGTGCCTCCCTTAGCCTCCTCCCTGTGCACGTTCTTACTTCTAGAACCTTCTCTTCCAGGCAAACCCTGTTTGCTAGTGCTGACACCGCGTACGTCCTGGCGTACTCCATTATCATGCTAACTACAGACTTGCACAGCCCTCAGGTAAACTGGTTTAGTGACTTACATGTTGCCGTAGCTAAATAAGAAGCTGTATTTGGACCATTGGATGTTTTCTAAATGTTTTTTTTTTTTCAGGTGAAAAATAAAATGACAAAAGAACAGTATATTAAAATGAACCGGGGTATCAATGATAGTAAAGACCTACCGGAAGAATACCTCTCAAGCATATACGAAGAAATAGAAGGCAAGAAAATTGCAATGAAAGAAACAAAAGAGCACACGATTGCAACTAAATCTACTAAGCAGAGTAAGGTCTAACAGCATATTATTTTTATTAATTCTAAATTTCAAGTGTATTCCGTTGCATGATTAAATCCCCTGATAATAAATCTAATTTGTGTATCTAGACATCTGAATAGTAAATGTGTCTAAATTAGTCATTGTGATTATGTTGAGTCTTTCATAATTATACCCATCTTCTTGCTAAATTTGTGATTAGCTACAAGAAAGAATTTAAATGAGTGTTCTGAGAGCTGAATTACCCCCACAGAATGTTCCTTAAAACTGCTATAATGCCAGTGGGGATTGTGCCAACCTTGGTGAGACTTCTGTTAGGTGAGGCCCTTGACTGCGTGGTTTCAGCCCCAGGCCCGGGTGCAGAGCACAGCTGCTGAGCCACGCCAGCCGGGGCTGGGTCCCACCTCCACTCCTCGCTGGCCGTGCGTTCCTGGCCGAGGTGCTAGGCTCCCCCGTGCCCCATTTCCTCCTCCAGTAAAATGGTAATATTCGGAGCATACTCACGGAGGTGGTCAGGGGGTTTGTGAATTAATCATGGTGACTCATAAACCTGGGCCTCGCACAGCGAGCTCCCAGTGGGCGTCACGCTCCTCTGTTTCTTTGTAGGCGTGGCCAGTGAAAAACAGCGCCGGCTGCTGTACAATCTGGAGATGGAGCAAATGGCTAGAACAGCCAAAGCCCTGATGGAGGCCGTGAGCCACGCCAAAGCCCCGTTCACAAGTGCCACTCACTTGGACCACGTCCGGCCAATGTTCAAGGTGAGTGTGCTGAGAAGTGAGGACCCGGCTCAGCCTGAGTCCGGAGGTGACCAGCTGGAAGCTAAGTGGTCACCCCGTGGTGGTGAAGAGGTTGAGGAGACAGAAAGCCACGTCTGGGTGCTTCTGTCTGGACAGCAGCTAAAACGAGTCCTTCCCAGAACCCTTTGATGATGCCGGGGATGGGGCAGCACCGGCCACAGGCACGGGCTCTAAGGTCAGAATGGTTGGTTTGGGGACCTGGGCCAGGCCACGTGGTGTCTCATCATCTGTAATGTGGGGACAGACACCGGGTTGTTGTTAGAGCTGCCGGGGGAGGGGGGGGGTTGAATGGATGAATAATTATTCAGGCAAAAGGGATCATTTTATTTTCACATCTCCCCTCAGTGGCCTCAGGGTTAGTTTACCACATGAAGCTAGCTGGCAGGAAAAGATAATGTCCCCAGGTCCTTCTGTTTTCAAAATGTGTAGAAAAGATACATGTTTTAGGTACATAGCACGTAATTTTTCTCTAAGACGTTTTTATAGTAACTATCAATATCCTGTTAGTTAGATCTTTGTGAACCTTTATTTCCAGGGCATTCACAAGAAAATTGGAGGAAAGGTAAAGTCTAAATAATTTGAACTAGGAAACTTTGAATAAACGAAGCTCATGGGATGTTAGTAAGTTAGGTACAGGTTTTGTCTCGCCTGCCAGCCTCTGATGGGCAGTGGCCGCCTGCTGCGCCGTGTGAATGAAGGGTTCTTGTGCCTGGAATGGACTCGGCGGGGAGTGGGCTCTGGCACGAACACAGGCCGGCGGAGGGGTGGCCGCGAGCCCCATCTTTATCTTCCTTCCTTTTGAGCCGCACGTCTAGTAAAGAGCATACCCGGAGCGCTGCGGTGGTTGATACCTTTGACCACAGGTTAGGAGGAACTAGTTTATATATCGTGAATGGAATAGACTGAAATCAAAAGAGTGGTGGCGTTGGCGTCCTGACTGTGCTCATAACTAGCGGTGTGGCCGCTACGTGCTGCTGCCTTGCTATAACTGTAGCGTTTGAAACCTTGCTGCCTTTCAGCTGGTGTGGACGCCGCTGCTGGCCGCCTATAGCATCGGACTGCAGAACTGTGACGACACAGAGGTGGCCTCCCTGTGCTTGGAGGGCATCCGGTGTGCCGTCCGGATTGCCTGCATCTTTGGAATGCAGGTGGGTTTAAGCTGACGAAGCTCCAGAGAGCCCGGTGGGCCACGTGCTCTTAGATTTGGCAAAACCTAGGCGCTATCCACCACCTCCACTCAGCCGGAAACTCCCAGCAGGCTCCTCACTCGTGCCTGCTGAAAGGAAGCCCAAATTTCCTTTATATCTAGCTCTTCTCTGGGGGAGACAAGCAGCTTACTGCAAAATGAATGCATCTGTAAACCTCTGAATCTTCAAAGTTCAAGCAACTGAACAAAACACAATTCTCAATCTGTCAGGAAATCAGGAAATCGTCAGTCCCATGCATTACTTCCTGAATAAGAATTTGCAGCCATGTAATTTGAAAACCTCAAATCTATTCCCACGTACTTTACAGTTAGACATGTTCTGCTCTCCCACGCCCACCGACTTTGACATCCGTCTGGGGTTCGGAACCCAGCTGTGCTACTTCTCAGCCATGTGACATTGGCCCCGCTAACTTCTCTGTAAGACACTCTTGATTTCCTCATTTGCAGAGTTGAGAAAATAGGCCTACCTTGCGAGATTGTTGCAGGCAGACACTACAGTGCATGTGACAGTCTTTTTAAAAAAAATTTTTAATGTCTATTAAAAAAATTACTTGTGATAGCAGAGGGAGGAGCAGGGAGAGAGTGGGGACAGAGGATCCAAAGCGGGCTCTGTGTTGACAGCAGAGAGCCGGATGCGGGGCTCGAACTCACAAACCGTGAGATCATGACCTGAGCCAAGGTTGGTTGCTTAACCAACTGAGCCACCCAGGCGCCCTGAGTGTATGTGACAGTCTTAACATTCAACAGATTCCTCTCCCGCCCCCTCCAGAGGGAATAGAACCTGGAACTTAAGGCTGGGCTCAGCCGCGGAGGAGAGAGCCGGCTCTCTGCCATGTGGTGTGCAGGGCTGTCCCAGGAGCGGGAGGACGCCAGCACCGAATCACCGGTGTGCTGACGTGCATGGTGACTGCTCGGCGGTGTGTGAACAGAGGGTACAGAAGCCGAGCACACAGCCCAGTCGATGTGGAAGCGGTCGTGCTAAGGGTGGAAGCTGAGCGCTGTCTCTTGTTTGCTGCTCACAGCTGGAGCGAGACGCCTACGTTCAGGCTCTGGCTCGCTTCTCCCTGCTGACGGCCAGCTCCAGCATCACAGAGATGAAGCAGAAGAACATCGACACCATAAAGACGCTCATCACGGTGGCGCACACCGATGGCAACTACCTCGGGAATTCCTGGCACGAGGTGTGTTTTCTTTGAACACTTGGTAAATACCTCTCCTCGGGATGACTCCCAGCATTCCTCTTCTGCATGTGTGTCCGTCTTTGGTCAGTTGCATTTCTGGAACTACCTCAAAGCCTAATGTTACCTCTGGGGTTTCCCTTATCGTCCAACTACATCACCGAGCTGAAAGCCAGCCTCCGTGGCCGGCGGGTGGGTTCACACGCACCACCCCACGGGTGCCCGCGTCCCCGGCAGCTCGTGTTGTGCGTGCACACGTGTGTTGCGGTGGCTTTCCTCCCACCCGACTGCTCTTCCCCAGCCCTTGTGCACCCCCTGGGAGTGCCTGATGCCAGCATATAGACTTAGAAAAGGCTGGGAGCCTGGGCGGAAAAGAAATGGTCAAGATTTATAGTAAGCCACTCAGGAGCTTGCCGGTAGGTTTACGTTTTTACTTAAATAACGTTCCAAGGTTCTCATCTAAGGATTATTTGAGGATACAAACATGTAGTTTGAGAGGTCATTCATTGAAATTTTAGCTGTTGTAGGAAAAGACTGGATGAGAAACAACCTCGATGTCCCAGCAATGAGAGATTGCTCTTTAAAAGAAAACAACAAAAAGCATGTACACCATTCCTCCCAGTGTTACGTGGCCATTTGAGATAATGTTACCGGAAGGAGGGGCAGCCAGACGTCCCGCCCCCTGGCGGAAGCTCGCAGGGCCGCCCACCAAATGTTTCTGCCCCAAACTCCAGCCTCAGTCCGCCCAAGCCTGTACCGCAAGTTTACAGGAAATCTCGGGGACAGAGGCATGTGTAAATGAGATCGTAAGAATGCAGTCCATAAACCCTAGGAGATGAAAGACTCCCTCCACCCCTGAGCGAATGACCATCTTCAACAAATAAATGACAAGAAAAATAATAAATGGAGGAGGGACCTATGGATTTAAAAAGACTTTAGGGCACCTGGGTGGCTCAGTTGGTTAAGCGTCTGACCTTTGACTTAGGCTCAGGTCATGATCTCATGGTATGTTAGTTCAAGCCCCATGTGGGGCTCTACACTGACAGTGCAGAGCCTGCCTGGCATTCTCTCTCTGTCTCTCTCTGCCCCTCTCCCCTTCTCAAAATAAATAAATAAACTTAAAAAAGAAAGACTTCAGAGGTGCGTGGGTGACTCGGTCAGTTGAGTGTCCAACTTCGGCTCAGGTCATGATCTCACGGTTCGTGGGTTCGAGCCCCACATCAGGCTCTGTGTTGACAGCTCAGAGCCCGGAGCCTGCTTTGGATTCGGTGTCTCTCTCTCTCTCTCTGCCCCTCCGCAGCCTGTGCTCTGTTTCTCTTTCTCTCAGTAATGAACATTTAAAAAACTTTAGAGAGGAAAAGATGTCATAAAAATTATTTGTGGTGTGGAAAGGTGGTCACAGTATATGAAGTAAAAATTCATTCTAAACATACATAGAGAATGAGATTTGAAAGGATAAAAACGTAAACATCCCGAGTGATAGAATTAGATAGGCAATTTGTTTTCTCTCCCATCTGCATATATTGCTTCTTGCTTCAGAGAGAAAATTGAGAAAAAGTGGAGGTGAGTGCAGAGCTGCGGGGACTGTGGGCTCCTAGAGGGAAGATGGCTGCCTCCTCCCCACGGAGTCCTTAAGGGGGACCGCCCCCCTGCCGAGCCACACGGCGTGGGGGCCAGCCTGGGTGTGCACCTCTGCCTGCCCGCGTGCCTGTAGGTCCCTCAGTCCCCGGGCCATACCGGTGTGGGGCCGCCATGAGGAGAAGGGAGGTCACGCTCAGGAAGGGATCACAAGTGGTGTTTGGCAGGTGGCAGGGGCTCGGCAGGTGTTAGCCGCCCTCCTCCCCCTCATCATGGCGCAGACACATACCTCTTCCACCCAGCTTTTCCTTTCCCTGTCACAATCCGGGAGTCTTCCATGGGAGAAAAGATGAAGTTGTATGGGGTGGGGGTGGAGAAGGCTGGGTTGGTGTGGGGTTTTTGTTTTGTTTTGTTTTGTTTTGTTTTATCTTTGTGCCCAGTGTGGGGTTCAAACTCATGACCCCAAGATCAAGACCATGCTCTGCTGACTGAGCCAGCCAGGAGCCCTGATTTTTTGGCTTGTATTTTTAAAAAATGTTTGTTTATTTTTGGGAGAGAGGGAGACAGTGAGCATATGCAGGGGAGGGGCAGAGAGAGAGGGAGACACAGAATCCGAAGCAGGCTCCAGGCTCTGCGCAGAGCCTGACGTGGGGCTCGAACTTGGGAACGGTGAGACCATGACCTGAGCCGATGTTGGACATTTAACCAACTGGGCCACCCAATCGCCCCTATTTTTTAAGGCATAATTTCTTGTCTTCTGAGGAGGCATAATGTCTAGTGAGTCAGTAAGCAGCTGCTCTTACGTAGCACTTCTTTTAGCCCCGGAGGCATGGTCTCTGCGGGGCTCCCGCTGGTTCCCGAGTACATAGCAGCACCTGGAAATGTTAAAATGAATTACCACCTGTTTGATGGTCAGAAATCCCGAGAAATCAGACTTGGAACCAAGACGCCATCAGCCACAAGTTGTTGACGTACTCGAGACTCTGGCCATCCTCAGCTTCTGGAAAAGAGGAGATTAATAGTTTGCTGATAATTTAGTGGTGTCATTGTATGCAGAGCAATCCGAGGACAGCTCTTTCTGGTAGAATTTACTACCTTTCTTAGTCAGCTGGAAGGCAGCCTGTAAGTAGTAACAGAAGTGCTCCGTGGTGTGGCAGGCTCCCATACCCTGACACTGGCCTGCAAGGTCAGCACTCAGGCCGCCCTCAGGCCCGCACTCAGTGGGTTGCCTCGCCATGACTGGAAACCACCCTGAGACCCTCAGATTTTACTCTCTCCTGAAAAGCTGTGTGTTTCAAAGAACTGCTTAATGCCTAAGATTGCTAGAAATGGCAACTCGCTTCTTTTTGTTTTTTAAAGATGTGAGGGTTTTTTTTCTTTTTATCAGCCTTAGCAGATACTGTTGTTGTTGTCTTTAATTCCAGTACAGTTAACATATAGTGTTATATGAGTCTTGGGTGTACAATACAGTGATTCAGCGTTTTTACACATTACTCAGTGCTCATCGAGATAAGTGTACTCTTCTTTGTTTGAGAGAGAGTGGGGGAGAGGCAGGGAGAGAGTCTTAAGCAGGCCCCATAACCAGCACGGAGCCCTGCTCTTCGGGCCTCAGTCTCACGAACGTGAGATCATGACCAGAGCCAAAATCGGGAGTCGGATGCTTAACTGACTGAGCCGCCCAGGGGCCCCGGGAACTCATTTCTTCTCGCCTTCCCTTCATCAGATCCTGAAATGCATCAGTCAGCTGGAGCTCGCTCAGCTGATAGGGACCGGTGTGAAAACCCGCTACTTGTCTGGATCGGGACGTGAAAGAGAAGGGAGCCTGAAGAGCCACACGTTGGCAGGAGAAGAGTTCATGGGCCTTGGCCTTGGTAAGACACCAGGCCCCACCTGCCGTCCCGGAGTCACAAGTTAACATGAACGAAACGCTTCTTCCTTGTGTGCCAGCTGACAGTGTGTTTGTTCGTGGAAGTGCAGGTGCCGCTCTCGCTGTCTTAACTGTGATTGGACTGTTGAGTGAATGCCTGGTTCGTCAAAATCAGGGGGCATTATCTGCCTCTCTATGCATGGAACTCTTGGGTGGAGAGGCATTGCTTTAGAAAGGCTATAGCATTAGTACCTTGTGGATATCTGTGTCTCTAGTCTTTTAAAAGAACATTCAGTGCCTCTTCCATGTTCATTTGGGGACCTTTTTATTAAATGGTATTCTCATGAAAGTAGAGTTCATTGGATCAAGAGACTCCATCAGTGATAGAACAGTAACAGTAAATAGGGCAAACACATGTGCTGGACCACATTCTGAGCACTCCACTTACACGTTTGAATCCATCTAGTCCTCTTAACAATTCATTGAGATTGGCCTGACTGTCATTCCCGTCTTCTAAGTGAGGAAGGTGAGGCTGGGGTGAAGTGACCCGCACAAGACCACACTGCAGGAAGTAGCAGACACAGGTTTCAAACCCAGGCTCCCTCAGAGCAGAGGGCAGGCTCCGAGGTCCCACGTGCACTGGTTGGAATGGTGCAGGGTAGTGTTAAAGCACAGACTAGGGGCGCCTGGGTGGCTCAGTTGGTTAAGCATCTGGCTTCGGCTCAGGTCAGATCTCACGGTTCGTGGGTTCGAGCCCCACATCAGGCTCTGTGCTGACTGCTAGCTCAGAGCCTGGAGCCTGTTTCAGATTCTGTGTCTCCCTCTCTCTCTGACCCTCCCCTGCTAGCACTGTCTCTCTCTGTCTCTCAAAAATAAATAAAAAGCATTATAAAAAAATTAAAAGAAAAAAAAAAGCACAGACTGTAGGAGGGGGTAGCGGTTGTCACAGCACCCCCTCCTTAGGGAGCATGCAAGGACGGCTGGAGTGAAGTCCAGGAAGGCATTCAGCAGGGTGGAAACCATTGCGTCTTCCAGGAGCTCTGAGTTAGGGCTGTTTAATTCATATTTGTTTTCGTAAATAGAGGCATTCAGTACTATAAAAATGTAAAAGACTGTTACAGAAAGGAGGTGGGGAAGGAGGTGGTCGGTACAAGCAAAGGAGCTTGTATTTAAAAAATAAGGATGTACTATAATGCCAACGCCGAAACCTATGTTTAATTTTATTCTGTCATCAGTTGAGGGGGCTTGGGGGTTTTTTTGTTTCTTGTTTTTTTTCCTGCAAACCCTTCTTGTTTGTGTCTCTTGTCTCTGCAGACTGATGCCACAGAATACTTCGTTCTCAGTACTTGACCGTGTTTGAAGCACCATTGACTTTGCACATTGTGTTTCAGGTAACCTGGTGAGCGGGGGAGTGGATAAAAGACAGATGGCCAGCTTCCAGGAGTCGGTTGGGGAGACCAGCTCGCAGAGTGTGGTTGTCGCTGTGGACAGGTAACGTTTGGGTCTCCAGTGAAGGCGGACTGTCCGGTAGTTGGCACATCCACGTCCTCTGTGTAGTGACTGGATGCTCCGTTTGCTGGACCCTCAGGAGTGTCGTGAGCTCCAGGTCACTCGAGCCAGGAAGTGGCATCCATGGCTCCTGATCCCCTTCACGTTCATTTGAATTGTGTCCTGAATTGTGTCCTGAATTGCATCATGACCTTTTAAAAAGAAGTGGTAACTTTAACCTTGTCACCAAATCATGTCAAAAACAAGAGTTTTTTTTTCCCTGCGCTGATGTTTTAAGTTACCTTGTTTCCCTAATAGAAATTACTTTTTTAAAAAACGTCCAGAAGAGTTTACGATTTAAAGCCTGTCCGTGAGTGAGACCTGGCCAAATCCATAGTTTCCATTCCTTTTTCCTCAGAACCTTTCCTCTGTGTCTGTTTACTTGAAACTTGACCTAACTGTCCAAGAGAAATACAGGTATTTTTATTTGAAGACATTCATTAGGTACCAGTGTTTAAAATGTGAATTTTCTAAAGTGAGCGCGCACCCGAAAATTACTGTTGAGTAATCACATACACTGCTGTTCATTTGGTTACTGACCTAGCCCGGTGTGTTAAATATCGAGAGTTTTGAGATGATAGCCGTACAGAATTTTTGTCATAATTTGTATTGTTCTCAGAACAGTCCTCTTAGTATTTTTAATTCTTTATCAGTGTATTTTAATTATGTTGTTTCTGTTGCTTCTCTCCAACAGTGACAGTGTCTCTAACATACTTTTGACAGGTTTCCCCCAAGTTTTTCAGTTAGTTTTAGGCTAATAGTACAATATATCCTTCCATCAATCACACTTCTTTTCTGTGTCTCTCTGCCTCAGCCAGATCTAGCACCACTTTGCTAGTACATTTTTAAAAATCGAGATCTAAATCACATACCATAAGAACTGTGCTTTTAAAATGTGCAGTTCAGTGGGTTTTAGTATGTCCGGAGTTTTGCGGTCATCACCACTGTCAAAAGTCAGGGCATTTTCATCACTCTGTACTTCCTAGCGGTCACTCCCCATTTCCTCCGCCGATGGTCCCTAAAGCCAGAAATCCTCATTCTGTCTATAGATTTGCTGATTCTGGGCATTATTCAATTGTCCGTTTCTCCTTTTCAGTTCTGTTTGCCTCGTGGTTTGGGGATTTGTTGTTAGATGCGTAAGTTTTTATGTTTTCTTGACAGACTTAAACTTTTATATTATAAAACACTCTCTGTCTCTAGTAGTAATTTTAATCTCTTGTCTTACATTGGTGCAGACAGCTCAGCTTTCTTTTGTTTACTTTTTGATAGGCTGTATCTCTTTTATTGTTTTACTTTCAACCTATTTGTGTCTTTGAATCTACAGTGAAACTCTTTGGGGGGTGCCTGTCTGGCTTAGGCGGTAGAGCATGTGACCTTTGACCTCAGAGTCATGAATTCAAGCCCCATGTTGGGCCAGGAGCCTACTTTAGAAAAATGATAACAATAAAATAAATCGAGTCATTTTGGACAGCGAATGTTTGGACCATTTTTTAAGTTTTTATATTTATTTTGAGAGAGAGAAAGCACGAGTTGGGGAGAGGCAGAGAGAGATGGGGAGAGAGAGAGGATCCCAAGGTGCGGAGCCCGACGTGGGGCTGGCACGAACCATGAGATCTGAGCTGAAGTTGGCCACTTAACCGATTGAGCCACACAGGCGCCTCCCAGACCATTTATTTTAGTCCATTCAGCCAATCTCTTCCTTTAGATTGCTGTATTTTATCTATTTGCATTTAATTATAATTTAGTTGTTGATACATAGGATTTATATCACTCCTTTGCTCTTTTTAAAAACGTGTTGTTTTTGTTCTGTTCCTTCATTATCACTGCCTTCCTATGTGGTAAGATATTTCCTAGTGTATCCTTTTACTTCCCTTGTTTGCTTTACTATTATTTCTTGAGTGTTTTTCTTACTGATTGCCTTGGGGAATCATGATTAGTAACATTTTAACTTTCAGCGTTCGACTTTGAATTAATGTCCGCTTAATTGGAATAGTCTGAAGCATGTTGTCTTCTGTTTAGCTCCATTCTCTCCCCCTCCTTTGTGCTGCCATAGGATTTACATGTTTACACACACCTGCCCATCAGTGCGGTTTACAATGACTACTTTCGCCGTCCTCGAATCAGATAAAATGAGTTACAAAAAAATACCTATTTCCTCAGGCAGTTACCAGTGCTCTTTATTTCTTCAGCTCTTTCTGAGTAATTATCCATCGTCCTTTCATTAGAACCTGAGGAACTTCCTTTAGTATTTCCTATAGGTATGTTGGTTAGCAGCGAATCGCCTCCAATTTTGTTTATCTCAGGATATTTTAGTTACTCCTTCATTTTTGAGGGTTAGTGTTGCTGCGTTTAGAAATGTTCGTTTATAGTCTTTTTGTTTCAGCACCTTGAATATGATATCCCTCTGCCTTTTAGTCTCCGTGGTTTGTGATGGGAAATCAGCTCTTAATTTTCCATAGGATCCTTTATGCAGTCACGAGTTTCTGTTCTCTTTCTACCTCCAAGATTCTCTCAAGGTCTGTGCCTTTCCTTGTTCTGGTTTCTATATGTCTGAATGTGGATCTCTCAAGTTTATCTTACTGGAGTTTGTTGACATTGTGTAGAATATGTAGGTTATTTTTCATCAAATTTGGGAACTTTTAGCCATTATTTCTTCAAAAGTTCTCCAACCCCTTCCCTCTCTTGTTCAGACTTTCCTTATGTAGACATCTGTATACTTGGTAGTGTCCCACAGGTCTCTGAGGCCCTGTTCATTTTGCTTTTTAATTCTTTTTATTTCTTTTTATTTCTTTTTATTGTACTGCATAATCTCCTCTGACCTATCTTCAAGTTCACGAACTCTTTGGTCAGCTCAGAACTGCTGTTCAACCCCTCCCGTGAATTTTTCATTTCAGCTTTATGATTATCAACACCAGAATTTCTGTTGGGTTATTTATTAATTTTTTAATATACCTATTAATATTCTTTTAGTGAGACATTGTTCTTATCCTTTCCTTTAGTTCTTTGAACAAATTTAAAATAATCAACTTTAAGGGGTGCCTGGGTGGCTCAGTAGGTTAAACATCCAACGTCAGCTTAGGTCATGATCTCATGGCTTATGAGTTCAAGCCCCGCGTCGGGCTCTGTGCTGACAGCCAGCTCAGAGCCTGGAGCCTGTCTTCGGATTCTGACCCTCCCCCACTCACACTGTCTCTCTCTCTCTCAAAACTAAATTTAAAAAATTTAAAAAAATTTGTTTAAATCAGCTTTAAAACGTCAGTAAATTCAATACCTGGGTTTCCTCAGGGACCGGAGTTGTGTTGTTTACCTATAAACAGGCCATCGTTTCTTGTTTCTTTGCATATCTTAACAATTTTTTGTTGAAAATTGATATTTTATTTACTTATTTATTAATGTTTTATTTATTTTTTTGAGAGAGAGAGACAGCATGAGCAGGGGAGGGTCAGAGAAAGAGGGAGACACAGAATTTGAAGACAGGCTCCAGGCTCTGAGCTGTCAACACAGAGCCGGATGCGGTGCTCAAACCCATGAACCATGAGATCATGACCTGAGCCAAAGCCGGATGCTTAACCGACTGAGCCCCTCAGGCGCCCCTATTTTTTAATATTTAAAAAAATTTTTATTTGAGAGAGGGAGAGAACGTGCATGTGTGCACATGCGATCTGGGGAGAGGGGCAGAGAGAGAAAGAAAGAGACTCTCAAAGAGGCTGCACACCCGGTGCTGAGCCCGACACAGGGCTCGATCCCATGTCCCCAAGATCATGGCCTTAGCCAAAATCAAGAGTCAGACGCTCAACTGACTGAGCCACCCAGGCGCCCCTGGTGTAGCTTTTTAAAGCCTCCTGTGAACAACTTATTCCCAACTTTTTCTTTTAAATTTTCGCCCAGGTCCTTGTTTGCCCTGATTGTACTCAGTAGCTGCAGTGTTTGTTGATTACACAGATTGCTTGTGACAAAAACCCCAGGGAAAAGGCTATTTGAACTGAACAGGGTCTGAGTCCAATATAGACAAATCCTGGAAATGGGGGTTCCCAGGGTACTGCCAGGCAGGTCACATGTCAGTTCCCTGAGGATGGTATTTGGGGGAAATTCCAGGACTGTTCTGTTCTCCCCTGTGGAGCTGGTTGCCGGTCTCACAGTTACTGTGACTTCAAAGCTGTTGGTTTTCAACACTCCCATGGAGCTGGGGAGACATTGATGGAAATAGGCCAAGTTAAAACACCTGTGTCCTCTGTTCCTACCAAGATTTAGCCATTTTTCTTGAGTAAACATCTTACCAGCCTTTGGTAATTTCCAGAGTTCAGTCCTGAAAGAGTTGGTCTTGGTAAGTTTTCTTGCCAAAAAATTTGTGTTTCTGTTTGCCTCACGGAGGAGCAGCTTTTCGGAGGTCCTCGCCGTGCCACTCCCACTGCTGTGACATCACATGTTCTGTTCTACTCTCCCGCCCTCCTTTCAACGGGACGCTTTTTCTCTCTGCCATTATAGACATTTCTGTTCTCAACTCGGCCCATGAACCAGTTCTGTATCTGATGCCTCATTATCTATTTCAGTAGAGGTGCCAGACCCGAAATACTTCCTTTTGCCTTGTCTTCAGTGTTTGACATTGAAACTCCGCTTCCAAATCTAACTTTGATCTTACGGTGTCTGAAATTATCTTCCTAGAATTTTTACCGGATCTACCAGACTGGATGGAAACGCCATAGGTATGTATTTGTCACTCACGTGCGACAACTACAGAATCCTCGCGCTGTGACTCTCTGGCCCTTACTAACGAAGCCTCGCGTGTGTCGTTGGGTCTGGCCTGCAGTGGACTTCGTCCGCTGGCTGTGCGCCGTGTCCATGGACGAGCTGGCCTCCCCGCACCACCCCCGCATGTTCAGCCTGCAGAAGATCGTGGAGATCTCCTACTACAACATGAGTCGGATCCGGCTGCAGTGGTCCCGAATATGGCACGTGATTGGAGATCACTTCAATAAGGTAACGCTTCCCGCTCACAACCCGCCCCGTCGGTGTCCGGAAGAAGGCAGGCGACTCTATGCAGAAAAGGGCTGGAGAGTTGAGGTGCCTGCACCCATTTCCCTGCTGTCCAAGAGCAGAGCGCTCCTGTGAAACCTCTCGTAAGCCGAAGGGTCTAGAGCAGAGAGGCAGTTGCAGAGTCATCCGTCTTCCCCGTGGAGCGTGTTTGCACGTTGCCAGAACTCATGGAGCGTGCGGTTAAAATGGTCCTGGTATTAAAAACACTTGAATGTCCCCTACCAGGATGTAGGCTAACACCACAAAAGTCGTTGTCGTCACCGGACCGACACTGTGGGTGAGCGCATTGCCGACTCCTGTGGTGTCTTCTGAATGACCGGAGGTTAAGTCCTGTTCTGTGACGTCACTGTTAACGTCACTGCTGCTGCTTTTGGCTTTCCTTGCCCCCGCTCTCCTGAAACCTTTGTTGAGAAAACTAAACGTTTCTTTTTAAGTCAGAAGTAAGCTAGAGGCTTGTGTGTTTTGAAGCTGACAGCATTGAGAGGAAAGCAGACTCCGCTGCTGTCTTTCCACTAGAGGTTTTATCAGGCACTCACAGGCGCGTGTGCACATCTGTTGAATGAATTTTTTTTTATGTTTTTTTTTTATTTTTGAGAGACAGAGAAAGACAGCATGAGCAGGGGAGGGTCAGAGAGAGAGGGAGACACAGAATCTGAAGCAGGCTCTAGGCTCTGAGAAGGCTGTTGGCACAGAGCCCGACACGGGGCTCGAACCCACAAACCACGAGATCATGACCTGACCTGAAATCATGAGTCAGATGCTCAACTGACTGAGCCACTCAGGCGCCCCTTTTGTCACGACTGTTTCCATTGCCAGTCAGTTATCTGTGGGTCACTTGTGGGCAGGCTCGGGACGTGGGCTGGCAGATAGTAATTAGACTTTTATGGTTGTCAATCTCATTACAAATGTCCGTTCCATCTCATCAGAGCCGTTAGGCGCAAAGTTGTGGAAAATTCAGTTCCTCCACCTGCGGCTCTTCATTCTTTCCACCACTTCAGGAAGGTGTTGTGCTTCCCCTTGGGCGCGGGAGCACGTAAGAGTCTCAGGTTTGAGGAGACGGATGGCTAAGCACAGCTGTAACGTAGCTCTTGGAGTTCTAGCAGAATCTTTGGAACAGTCCAGTGTTCCTCTTTCAGACTAGGGCTCGTGGGTGTCCTGGGGTGTGCAAAGCTGCTCCGTGACACTGGAGTATGTTCCTGCAGCAGGAACTCCAGGATCCTCCTGATTGTCACAAGAGGAACGTTCTTTTTATTAGTCTTTAATTAAATGAACATTACATGCGGGACGCCCGGGTGGCTCAGTCTGTTGGGCGTCCAGCTTCAGCTCAGGTCATGATCTCACAGTTCATGGGTTTGAGCCCTGTGTCGGGCTCTGTGCTGACAGCTGAGAGCCTGGAGCTGCTTCGAATTCTGAGTCTCCCTCCCTCTCTGCCCCTCCCACCCTTGATCATGCTCTCTCTCTCACTCTCTCAAAAATAAATCAGCATTTAAAAAAATCTTTTTAATTAAGTAGCACATTTTGAAAGCACTTTTAATTAAATGTGCAGTACTGATCTTTCATCATTAAACTTAAAAATTACACAGGTCATAGCCAAGAAATGCCATTTTCTCTTTTCCTTCGGTGTGCTTCTCCCAGGCCTGTGTTTGGAAGGCAGGCTGTCTCTTTCCGATGTCGAGAACCCACATCCCAGTTGTGCCCATGTCACCTCACCTCCCTTTCCTGCCCAGGTTGGCTGTAACCCCAATGAAGATGTGGCCATCTTTGCTGTTGACTCCTTAAGGCAGCTCTCTATGAAGTTTCTCGAGAAAGGAGAATTAGCCAACTTTCGTTTCCAGAAAGATTTTCTGAGGCCCTTTGAGCATATCATGAAGAAAAACAGGTATGTGCATTGTTCTGGAAGACCCTTGGTCAAACTCCCCATGGGAGGCCTAAAAAAGACCTCCTAAGACTAATCACACAATTAACATTTTCCTCCCTTGTTGATGGAAGCAAATAAAATGAACAGCCTATGATTCATCCTTAACGATTACTTATTTTTGAAAGAGAGTGAGTGTGAGCGGGGGAAGGGCAGAGAGCTTGGGGAACAGAAGATCCAAAGCAGGCTCCACACTGGCAGCAGAGAGCCTGATGCGGGGCCCGAACCAATGCACCAGGAGATCATGATGCCAGGCTGACTGAGCCACCCAGGCACCCCCACGTGTGTCGTTTCTAAGTAGATCACTAAGATCTGTGTGTGACCTTTCCCAGAAGGACAGATTGCACCTGCACAACTAGTAGAAACATGCCTTGCATCCTTACTGGGGCGGGTGCTGAGGTTCAAAGAGCTGCTGCCCCGGAAGGTGATAGAAGAGATCAGGACAGCCATCCCTCTGAGGCGCTCGCCCTGTTCAGCCTCCATTCCCTTGGCCCGTATTTATTGCAGCCTGCCATCCGCTCGGTACTATTCTAAGCACCAAGTACACAGCCCTGAAGAAAATAGTCAAAAACTCCTGTTTTCATCTGGTCCTGATTTAATCATCACCACAGTTGGGTACATGGGTGTTCATTACCATATTCTGTTTACTTTTGTATGTGTTTGAAATTTTCCATAATGAAATTCAAAAGTAAACCCTCATTTCTATTCCAGTGAGACAGACAAATAAATGTTTAAATCAAGGTCAGGGGCTACGATTGGAAGCACTCCTTTACACAGGGCAGTAAGCAGCCGTTTGGTAAGTTGACCCTTAAAGTGCGGAACAAGCCAGGAGTGGCTGTCAGGGGCCTTGGGAAGAATGTTGGGAGCAGAGGGGAAAGCAAGGGCAAAACCCCCACGGTAGAGCGTGTCGGGTGTAAGTCAGGAGGAGCAAGGAGGCCGGGGGAGCAGGCAGAGGAGACCAGGCAGAAGGTTCTGGAGGATGCAGCCCCACAGTGGTCCAGGAGGAGCTGCCAGCTTTGGTGAGCACTCTGGTTTGTTCCATGTGAAAGACAGAAGCCCTTGGAGGCTTTTGAGCAGAGCAGTGAAGTGGTCTGACATGTAAGGGATCGTCCTGCATTTATCTGTGGAAAACGGAAAGCAGTAGGATGGGTTAGGCAGCCATGTAATCGTTCCGATTCGGACCCAGGGGGTGAGACACCACAGGATTTGATTCTGCATATGTTCTGAAAGGACCCTGCAGCGTGCACTGAGGAGTTAGCTGTGGGGCCTAAAAGGAAGAAATGTCAAGGATGACGTCCAGCCTTAACCCTTTGTGTCTGTCCCCATCCCTAAGATGTGTTCATGAGATCTGCGTAGATTTTTTTTGTGAAGAAAATGAGAGGGGCCCCTGGGTGGCTCAGTTGGTTAAGCATCCGACTGTCAGCTCAGGTCATGATTTCCCGGTTCGTGCATTCGAGCCCTGTGTTGGGCTCTGTGCTGACAGCTCAGAGCCTGGAGCCTGCTTCAGATTCTGTGTCTCCCTCTCTCTCTACCTCTCCTCCACTAGCACTCTGTCTCTTTCTCTCAAAAAATAAACAAACATTAAAAAAAAGTGCTTTCATGTTCAAAGGCTGTAAGCCAACGTGGGTCTCTCGGAGTAACAAAAAGGGCGGCAGCAAAGTATCCTCCATGTGTCTCTCCTTCTCTTGGTCTCTTTCTTCTTCACCTTCCTGCTTATTTTAATAGAAAATAAATCTCATCCCAGAATCTGGCTTCGCCCCCGATGTTAGTGTGCACGCAGAAATACCCTCCTGACTTTGGGGGTGCTGTTGAGAGTGCCAAGGAGACCGGCCAAGGCCTCGCGTGGCAGAACAGCGTGCTCGGGCCTGCCTGGCAGGCTGGTGGCACCAGAATCCCAGGCCCGCCCTGCCCGTCCCGTAGCTGCCCAGCAGCATTCAAATGAGGGACAGAGTAAGTTTAGGTTCACACATTGCCGGCCACTCTTAGATACTATCGATGGAACCATAATGTGCTGTTACATTTTCATAATCATTTGGGCAGTGTGCATCCAGAACCTTATTATTTTTGTGTCTTTTGTAACTGTTCTGAGGAATTAATTTGGAATAAAATAGATTGTAGTAAATCACACAAAATAATTTTTTATAAACCAAATACCCCCTCAGTCTACCAGAATGTTAAAGTAAATGTTGGTACAGACACAACATGGCTCACAAGGTTTGGGGCACCTGGCAGCTCAATAGGTTAAGCACCCGACTCTTGGTTTCTGCTCAGGTCCTGATCTCATGGTTTGTGAGGTCAAGCCCTACATCAGGCTCCGTGCTGACAGTGCCTCCCCTACTTGGGATTCTCTTCTCTGCCTCTCTCTCTGCCTTTTCCTGCTCGCTTGCTCTCTCACTCTCAAAATAAATTTACAAAAAAGAAAAAAGATGTTCACAAAGTTTATGACCTGGGAAATGCTTAAATAATTTAGTCAAAAGTGCAGGTTATAGAATTGGGCAGTGTGATAATAGACAGTGGAGTACCTAAGTGGCTCATTTGGTCGAGCATCTGACTCTTGATTCTGGCTCGGGTCATGATCTCACTGTTGTGAGATTGAGCCCCATGTTGGGTTCTGTGCTGAGCATGGAGCCTGCTTGGGATTCTCTCTCGTCTCTCGTCTCTCTCTCTCTCTCTACCTCTCCCCTGCACACACACGCACGCGCGCTCATGCTCTCTCTCTTTCTCTCTCTCTCAAAAATAAATAAACTTTAAAAAAATGTTTATTTTTGAGAGATAGATCGCAAATGTGGAGGGGTAGAGAAAGAGGGAGGCACAGAATCGGAAGCAGGCTCCAGGCTCCGAGCTGTCAGCACAGAGCCCAACGCGGGGCTTGAACCCACGGACCGTGAGATCATGACCTGAGCTGAAGCCAGATGCCCAACCAACAGCCACCCAGGCGCCCCAACCATGTGTATTCCTTGTAAGAGAAAAACAAAGCCGTAGTAGAAATCCCTCCCCTTCCCATTCCCACGACTGACTCTTGCATGAACAGCTCATGTAGCTTCCTGGGCTCCAAGGGAGTCTGGGAAGTTGAGGACGTGGCAGAAGAGACAAGATTGTCCTGTTTTCCTGTCCTGTTTACAGTTGGTTCCCTGAGGTCGGGCACAGAGCTGCCTGCGGTGAAGGAGGTGAGGGGCGGTGGTTGCTGTGAAAGCATCTCTCTGCCAGTGATTGCCCTAATGTTTTTTCTTTTCGTTGTTTATAATTTGTTTTTCATGAATGCGGATTACTAAAAAAAACGTGGTTTTTTTTTTAACATGCTGCGTCTAAGTGATGCTGTACTGATCTCCCGTCCCACCGTCCAAAGTGCAGATGCCCCACGGCTGCCCCGTTCTCCCTCAGGTCTCCCACCATCCGGGACATGGTGATCCGCTGCATCGCGCAGATGGTGAACTCCCAGGCAGCCAACATCCGCTCAGGCTGGAAGAACATCTTTGCCGTGTTCCACCAGGCGGCCTCGGATCACGACGGGAACATAGTGGAGCTGGCCTTCCAGACCACGGGCCACATTGTCAGTAAGTGGCTCTCATGTCCCACCTGCACGTCTGAAAGGGTGACCACTTATTTCCTGTCTCCTCTGCTCCCGAAAGGGGCTTCCTTGTTTTAGATCTGCTGGGATACAGGGACGTGCCAGGGGGCCCCTGAGTGCGCGAGGTGGGCTTCGGGGTGTGCACAGGACCCCCGCGAGGCAGAGACCATCGAGCCGCATTGTCACAACCGAAGAACCATCACTGCTGGCTCTTTTGTGGGCACCTGTGTGCATCCAGCAGGGGCATACTCATCACCCAAGGCACGACTTCCCAGCCAAGGCTAAGCAAGGCGACACTCTGCCTTCTGGATTCAGCTCTCCCACTCTAAGTAAATAAGTGTCCTTTCTGTGGTACACCGACTACCACATGTTGTTTCCATTTTTGGTTTTGGTTTTTTTGGTGAGTCCACGATTGATTGATTGATTGATTGATTTTTTGAGAGAGAGACAGAGGGTGAGTCGGGGAGTAGCAGAGAGAAAGAAAGACACAGACTCTGAAGCAGGCTCCAGGCTCTGAGCTGTCAGCACAGAGCCCGACTCAGGGCTTGAACTCACCAACTGTGAGATTATAACCTGACCTGAAGTCAGAAACTTAACCGACTGAGCCCCCCAGGCGCCCCGTGTTGATCGTGTTATTAAGACACTGTGACCAGAGCAGCCGACCTGCAAGCCTCCCCTGCGGGCAGAGGGTCCGCACGGTTCACGTGGACTCTGTAGATCGTGGCTGCCCTAGTGATGAGAACCGACCGCACCGTAACCCCCCACGCTTCCCCGGAGAGGAAACCAAGGGACAGAAAAGTAGCGTAGAACCGCCTGCCAGAACCACACAGCTAGGACGTGGTGGGGCAGGAGTCGCCCCCAGACGGGCAGCCCAGAGTTGGCAATTTGTGTGTCCGCTTTGGACCGACTATGGGCGCCCCTGGTCCTGCCTGTCGCCGCACAGTAAGGTGTTTACTGATCTTGGTCTTCATGAAAATAAAGCAGTAGATCAGCTTTGCTCTTTTTTGAGGTCTTTTAACTCTTGGTAAGCTTTTTGATACTCATATTTGTCTTAGGTGATGTTTGTAGGTTTTTGAAAAACCTTAGGCTTCTAGATTACTTTTCACCTTTATCTCATTGACCTTCTTTATCTTCCTTTATCTTCACAGCCAGGTAGCCTGAGGGGTGGTCCTGGGACAGAAATGGCCAGGGCCGTAAAGGAGTGTGCTCGGGATCACCCGACCCAGGCCCCGCTCGGCCCAGCTTCTGTCGGGGAGGCTGCCAGGGCCACCTCACACGCAGATCAGTGTTTATCCTGTATCGTTCCTTTTGCGTCCTGAAATAGCTTGTGTTGAGATGGACATCTTGGTGTCCTGGGGTGGCTTGGTTTTCTCATGGCCTGTCCTCTCCCTTCCTTGGGGGCAATTCTTCAGAGAGTCCTTCTCTGACCCCCAGCCGTAAGCAGCCTTTCCTGCCTCCTGTCCCCTCATCCAGCACTTACCCACCCTGAGATCACATTGTATAAATGTACTGACGAAGGTGATTATTGTCTGTCTTGCCCATTGGAGGAAGAGCATCATGAGGGCAGGAAACTTGATGGGTCATCTTGTCCCCATGCTTTGCACGTGGTTGGCACTCAGTAAACATTTGTTGAATGAATGAATATGTGGACCTTTGCATCATTGCTTGAGCTCAGGAACCAGTTTAGCCCAAGCAGTGCTCAGTGGATTCATTCCTGAATAATTTAATAAGTTCTGTCTTCCAGAGATTGTAACATGCTTTTCCTAGATTTTCACAAAAGTAATCGTCTTGGAGTGGGAGGGGGTGTTGGATGCCCATTTCTAAGTCCTGGTCTTATACACAACGTGACTTTGTTTCCACAGCAACTATTTTCCAGCACCATTTCCCTGCAGCCATCGACTCCTTTCAGGACGCGGTCAAGTGCTTGTCGGAGTTTGCGTGCAATGCCGCCTTCCCGGACACAAGCATGGAGGCCATCCGGCTCATCCGCTTCTGTGGGAAATACGTCTCGGAGAGGCCTCGGGTACGTTTTCCTCTCCTCCCCCTTGGGCACCAAGGGGAAGGGGAATCTTGGGGCAGAAAACCCTTGCTCCTGGCAAAGAACTTTCCAGCTGCACTTTCAGAGGCGCGTGTTTGCCCCCAGCTGGGCATTCGCTTCCGCGTGCCGCTGGTGCTCCTGTCTCGTGTGTGTGTGTGTGTGTGTAAGGTTACGTGTTTCACTCGTACCAAACCTTCATGTAGTATTCTACTACTTGTGTTTGTGGGAAATAATAGTATTTAGCTTTGAATTTTGGCAAAGCTAAAGAAGCTAGACCTTTCTATTGGAAGAGAACAAACCTGTGGATCTGGGCTGCCTCAGTCATTTGAGCTCAGGTTGTGATCTCTCTGTCGTGGGATCAAGGCCCGAGTCAGGTGCGGGGCCTGCTTGAGATTCTCTCTGTCCCTCTCCCTTTCACCTCCCTCCCCCCTCTCTCTTTCTCGCGCAGGCGTGCGCACGCACTCTCTCAAAAAATCAAGCAAGAGAAAGAACAGACTTTCCTCTTAAGGAATGACATTTTACCCCCAACCCATTGTGATATGAATGAGAAATCACGTTTTTTTAAAAATATTTTTTAACATTTATTTTTGAGAGACAGAGTACGAGTGGGGGAGGGGCAGAGAAAGAGGGAGACACAGAATCCAAAGTGGCTCCAGGCTCTGAGCTGTCTGCACAGAGCCTGATGCAGGGCTTGAACCCACGAACCGTGAGATCATGACCTGAGCCGAAGTTGGACGCTTAACTGACTGAGCCACCGGGCGCCCTGAGAAATCACATTTTAAAAATCACCTTTTGTTTTCCCAGAAATGTTTGCGGTGACTCTTTTAGGTCTCACCTTTCCAATGACGCCTGCTTGGTTTAAATGACAGTCCCAAGCACTGAAATTAAGTAAAAATAAGCACATCTCAACTGTGATGGCTTATACAGAGCTCTTCTGTGCATTGATTTATTTAGTCTCCACAACAGATCTCTGAAATTGAGAATTTTGTCCCCATTGTACTGGGGCGTTAACCGAAACCCAGAGAGAATTTTTCTGATGTTGGATAAGCAGAGCTGAAAAAGAAATTCCGGGGGCGCCTGGGTGGCTCAGTCAGTTGAGCGTCCAACTTCGGCTCAGGTCACAATCTCACAGTTCATGGGTTCGAGCCCCATGTCGGGCTCTGTGCTGACAGCTCAGAGCCTGGAGCCTGCTTCCGATTCTGTGTCTCCCTCTCTCTCTGACCCTCTCCTGCTCATGCTATCTCTCTGTCTCTCTCTCAAAAATAAATTTAAAAAAAAAAGAAAAGAAAAAAAAAGAAATTCCATTGCAACAGACAGTTCTGCTTCAAGAGTGCCTGGGGCGCCTGGGAGGCTCAGTTCATTAAGCCTCCAGCTTCGGCTCAGGTCATGATCTCACAGTCAGTGAGTTGGAGCCCCGAGTCGGGCTCTGGGCTGACAGCTCAGGGCCTGGAGCCTGTCTTTGGATTCTGTGTCTCCCTCTCTCTCTGCTCCTCCCCTGCTCGAGGTCTATCTCTCAAAAATGAGTAAATGTTTAAAAAAAAAAAAAAGTGCTTACAGAGCGAAGGGCTCAAATCCCAGAGGTAGGGCAGGGATTAGGGCTTCCTACCCAGACTGGGTAAGACCGCCAGCTTCTAGCTACATGACCTTGGGCACCTTACTTAACGTCCTGGTGCCTCAGTTTACACATCTATGAAATAGGACCATTATTTCCACCTGGCTCATTGTGTTATTGTGAGGACTGTTAATCCACGTGAAGCACTGTCAACTCCTGGTGCAAAGCAAGCCCTCTATAAACAGCTGCTGGTATTACTTTACGTAGTATGTGTCACAGTAATATTCCAGAAAGACCTAAGATACAGAATCATCTTGAATATTTTGCTAATACCCCTTGAACTTTAGTGCTCTTCTTTTTTTTTTTATGTTTATTTTTGAGAGAGAGAGAGCATGAGCGAGCGCCCACGCAGGGGAGGGGCAGAGAGAAGTGGGGGGCAGAGGATCGGAGGCAGGCTCTGTGCTGGCAGCAGAGAGACCAATGCGGGGCTCAGACTCATGCACCTGAGTCAGACGCTAACCTGATTGAGCCACCGCGGTGCCCCGGCCCTTGGCGCTTTCTGAATGGAACACCTCCCACCCGCAGGACCCTTGTGCTCCGGCCACACAGCTCCCCCTCAAACCCACAGAGGTCCAGAGGCTCATGCGTGGAAACTGCTCGTGTGCTCTCGGGGGAGGCGCGGGCCGGTCTCCTCGGGACCCCCTGTCCTCCCCTGGCTGAGTGGATGTTTGTAGGAGGGGGAACGCGTGAGGCCTTAAGCTTCGCGTAGTTCCCCTTGCGTCTCCTCCTCTGCTTGCTTAGTGTGCGTCTGAGACACGACTCTCCTTGTAGGTGCTGCAGGAGTACACGAGCGACGACATGAACGTGGCCCCTGGCGACCGGGTCTGGGTCCGGGGCTGGTTCCCCATCCTGTTCGAGCTCTCCTGCATCATTAACAGATGCAAGCTAGACGTCCGGACAAGGTAACATGTCCCAGGCGGGGCCCCTCCTGTCGTGGGATGCGCCTCGGTCTTCGGCTTCTCGCCCTTTTATCCCCTCTCCCATCCCCTCTACAGAGGACTCACGGTCATGTTCGAGATCATGAAGAGCTATGGCCACACCTTTGAGAAGCACTGGTGGCAGGACCTGTTCAGAATCGTGTTCAGGATTTTTGACAACATGAAGCTCCCCGAGCAGCAGTCAGAGGTAGGCGGTGACTGACACCGTGCCCCGGATGCGGCGGGGTGGGAGTCTCTGCTTTGCCTGCCTCAGCGCTGTGTCCTCGGCCCTGCGCCGTCTTCCCCACCAGGTGTGTTTTGAAGTGAAAACCCCCTCCCCAGAACTCTTAGAACCGTAGCAACTAATGCTAAGAAACTGTCCCACCTGAGGAAGGAGGAGGGGAGCGAAGTCGCCATGGCCGGCCCGCTTGGCCCTCGGGCGTTACTCTCGCCAGTTCACCAGGGCCCGCCCCAGGGGCGCCTGGGCGCCTCAGTCAGTTCTGTGTCCCAGCCTCGGCTCGGGTCCTGGTCTCACGGTTCACGAGATGGAGCCCCGCATCAGGCTCTGTGCTGACAGTGCGGCGCCTGCTTGGCTTTCTCTCTCTGCCCCTCCCCAACTCACTCACTCACTCTCTCTCTCTCAAAATAAATAAGCTTAAAGAAAATACGCAGAAGACTCCTAATTTTACCATTCAGAAATAAGAGTTAATATTTTGGCAAATTTCTGTCTTATGCATGGTAAATCACGGTTGAGGTCAGTGTAAGTTCATAAGTTCAGCTTTCTAATCTTATTTTAAAGTAACAGGTTTTTCTTTCTTATAAAACAAATCAGAAGACAGAAAAAAACATTTGAGCAGCCCCAGTTACAGCTTCCACAGACAGCCACTTTTTACCCCTTCACATATTCTTTGTGTGGTTTCTTTTTTCTTTTTTTTTTTTTTTACAAAAATGGAATCCCAGCCCACACACCGTAAACTGCTTTATCAACTTAATATGTGGGTGTTTTTCTTTTTTTTTTTTAATGTTTTATTTATTTTTGATACAGAGAGAGACAGAGCATGAGAGGGGGAGGGGCAGAGAGAGAAGGAGACACAGAACCGGAAGCAGGCTCCAGACTCTGAGCTGTCAGCACAGAGCCTGATGCGGGGCTCGAACCCACGAACGTGAGATCTGACCTGAGCTGAAGTCAGAGGCCCAACCGACTGAGCTACCCAGGCGCCCCTTGGGTGTTTTTCTACAACCCTAAGTCTTCTACCATAATGTTTTTAAAAGCTGCAGACTATTGGGGCGCTTGGGTGGCTCAGTCAGTTAAGCACCTGACTCTTGATTTCAGCTCAGGTCATGATCTCATGGTTTGTGGGATTGAGCCCCACATGAGCCCTGTCCTGTGTGTGGAGCCTGCCTGGATTTTCTCTCTCCCTTTCTCTCTGCCCGTTCCCCACCCCCACTCACTCTCTTTCTCTTTCAAAAGTAAGTAAATAAACATTAAAAAAAAAAAAACACTGAAATAAATGTTCTTTGCTACTACCTTTGTTCTTTTTTTCCTTTTTTCACTTGGGACAAGTGGTGTGTCAGGTTTGGGGCTTACACGTTACTGAGGCTTTTGATACGTACTTTCAAGTTACTTCCAAATAAAGTTACAGCCTTTTATACATGAGTAATGCATGAGAGTTTCTGTTTCTCCACGCCCCGTCCGACCTTTCATACTTCAATGAATTTTGTTAATATTTATTTATTTAGAGAGAGAGAGAGAGAGAGAGAGCATGTGTGGAGGAAGGCTAGAGAGAGAGGGGAGAGGGAACCTTAAGTAGGCTCCATGCTGTCTGCACAGTGCCCGATTCGGAACCCAGCCCCACGAACTGTGAGGTTATGACCTGAGCCGAAATCAAGAGCTGAATGTTCAACTGACGGAGCCACCCAGGTGGCCCCATACTTTATTTAATCCTTGTTCATGTGACAGGCCAAACATGTCACAGTAACAGAGTTCTTTAATTGCTAGTGGGGTTGCATCCTTTTTTCCTATTGCTGGTTCACTTTTTTTTTTTAATGAATTGCGTTTTCACATCCTCAGCCCATCGATTGGGTTAGTTATCTTTCTCCTGTTGACTTAGGAGCTTTGTAGTATACAAATAAAATAGCATATTCTTGCATAAATTGCAAATGCTTTTGCCCGCTTTGTTATTCTCACTTTCATTTCATTTTAGGGAACCAAATTCATCAGTCTTTCTCCCTTATGGCTTCCACTTTTAGAATTTAGTTTAGCAATAGCAACCCTTCCCTTTTCAATGTTTTCCTAAATCTCTCTATACATTAAACACTTAAAAGAGTGCCATGAATTTCCCAGAGGTAAATTTTGGGTGTGAAATGTCCTTAGCATAATCTCATACTCACTGTTTCCAAATCATTAAAACCTTTGGTCAGTATCCCTTTGAATGGCTGCTAACATCCCGACATGTAGATAAATGTACTTCAGTTGTCACCTGCTTGGGCACTTGTTCGTAGGTGTATTTTCAGATGTCAGTGCCAGTGTGGTGCCAACGCCTTTATCCCCAGCCTCCCCCACAGCTGCTTCATTCTTTCCCTAGAGCCCCCTGCTGCGGGCGGGGGGCTGCACCCGCGGGGCTGCGGGCTGTGAGGGCTGTTGACATGTGCTGCCAGGTTGCACAGCAGAACGGTTTTGCCCCTGATGTAGGAGGGGGCCCGTCTCACCCCAAGGAGAGTAGCTTGTAAACGTTTTCCCGCTGTTTTCAGAAATCCGAGTGGATGACGACGACTTGCAATCACGCACTCTATGCTATCTGTGATGTGTTCACCCAGTTCTATGAAGCTCTGAATGAAGTTCTTCTTTCGGATGTGTTCGCGCAGCTGCAGTGGTGTGTGAAGCAAGGTACGCGCTCCGTCCCAGCCGCCATCCTGCTTGATGCAGTTTTTTTTTTATGTTTGTTTATTTTTGAGAGAGAGACAGAGCATGAGCTGGGCAGGGGCAGAGAGAGAGAGAGACACAGAATCTGAAGCAGCCTCCAGGCTCTGAGCTGGCAGCACAGAACCCGACGCAGGGCTCAAACCCACAAGCCTCGAGATCGTGACCTGAGTGGCTGTCCGACACTTAACCGACTAAGCCACTCAGGTGCCCCTTGATGTAGTTTTTAATGAGAAGTTCATTTTTTCAGTATACAAAAGCAAGAGTGTAATGCCAAGGAGTACAGAATATAATCTAATTGGTGAAAATGTGCATGTTTTATTTAATAAGAACATAGAAACAATCTCCCTAAGTCAGTTTATAACGCATTTCTTAAAGATGGGATATAGTTATTATATTTAAAAAGATATGCCTTTGTATATGTACTATGTTTTCTACTTTTGTCTGTACTTGAAGTTTTCTGTAATATTTTTAAGATGTCCTGTGGGAGGGGCACCCGGGTGGCTGTTGGTTAAGCGTCCCAACTCTTGATTTTGGCTCAGGTCATTATCTCAGAGTTCGTGAGTTCAAGCCCCTCATCGGGCGCTATGCTGACAGTTCAGAGCCTGCTTGGGATTCTCTCTCTCCCCCTCTTTCTCTGCCCCTCCCCTGTTCACTCACTCTCTCTCTCAAAAACATATAAATGAACATTTTTTTAAATGTACTTTGGAAGTCAGTATCAACAGCTTCATCAGTGGATGTTTTTCGTTTGAGTCCTTATGTGTTGATTTTCATACGTACCAGGAAGAACACACAGCACATTCGACCTGGGTTCCATCGATGGTTTTGGCTTAGGACAGAGCTTAATTTCATTAAGTTTTTCAAAGTGACTCCGTTTTTTAAATAAATGAAAAAAGTCAATACCAATATGGCAAAAACTGGAAATGCAGTGTTTGAGTAAATTTTGAGAAACACTGATCTAATATTTCCATCTTCTACCATTGATCACCAGAAGCCAATTAATTAAGTCACAAACTAACCTTCCATCCCTACCAGTAAAGCTGTGATAAATCGTTTTATCTCTTGGGGCACCTGGGTGCGTCAATGGGTTGAGTCTCTGACTTCAGCTCAGGTCATGATCTCGCAGTTCGTGGGTTCGAACCCCGCATTGGGCTCTGTGCTGACAGCTCAGAGCCTGGAGCCTGCTTCAGATTCTGTGTCTCTTTCTCTCTGCCCCTCCCCTGCTTGTATTCTGTCTCTCCCTGTCTCTCAAAGCTGAATAAATGTTAAAAAAATGTTTTAATAATAATAATTTTATCTCTTGATAGCCTGTTCAACAATGAAAGTTTTAACACTGTATCATTGCTTCATTAAATAAGAGCCTGCAAACCCTCCATCATGTCCTCTCCACCTCACAATGCGCAGCGTCAGTGCGCTGGCGGGACGCAAACCAGCAGCGGGAGTTTGATGATAGATACTGCTTTACTTTGCAGATAATGAGCAGCTGGCTCGGTCAGGTACAAACTGCTTAGAAAACTTGGTGATATCCAACGGGGAGAAGTTCAGCCCCGACGTCTGGGACGAGACGTGCAGCTGCATGCTGGACATCTTCAAGACGACCATTCCACACGTGTGCGTGCGGAGACGGCTCTTCCCGAGGCCTGCTGTGCCCGGGGTGAGGGCGGGGGGCTGACGGCTCCACGCTGCCTTTCGCACTGATCGTTTTCCTTCTCTCGCGTTCCCTTCAGTTTGCTGACGTGGAGACCTGTAGGGATGGAGGAGGATCCATCAGAAAAACACTTGGTAGGGTTTTTGTTGTTCTCTTTTCTCTGATCTCATATTAGGGCCAAAAATTAAGTAGCCCAAGGAGTGTGTGCTTTTCTGATGGGAAGGAAGTCAAAAAACCTGCACAGTTTAGGAGCCCTGGCTGGCTCAGTTTGGTAGCAGGTGCAGCTCTTGGTCTCAGGGTCATGAGTTGGAGCCTCACTTTGGGCATAGAGATTACTTTAAAAAAAAATTTTTTTTAAGGAAAAAAAAGATTTAAAAACTATGTTCGTAAACGTGTTTTTTTCAAAAGTACAGAAAATAAGTCGCCTCACCCAGTGAACTCCACAGTCCACGTTTCACGCGGTGTTTGTGTGACGGCACACGTATGACCCGCACGTGGTGGAATCCGGGCACGCTTGGCCCGGAGTGTTTTGCCGAGCAACATGGAAGCAGTTTTCCGTGTCCTTAAATGCTGTTTGGGAACCGGCTTTTCAGAGGCTGCACGTTACTATATTTAGGGAACTCCCCTTGTTGGACTCCAGGTCTGGTGTTGGCCTGTTAGACATAACACTTTGGTGTGAATATCCTCATTTTTTTACTCTCCTAAATAAAGAGTGCTTCCCTCCACCACACCAGAGAAATGGCTGTTATTTCCTGCGTGGGGCCACATGAAATTCCATTTCTCACTTTAAAATCTCCTGCTTTATAGGGAGTCTGTGTCATTAACTTCAATTCCCAAAGAACTGTAAGGCCGTTAGGTTTTAAAAGGCATTTGGAGGGCATCTGGCTGACTCAGTCGAGCATGTGACACTTAATCTCAGGGTCATGAGTTCAAGCCCCACATGGGGCATGGAGCCTGCTTAAGAAAGGGAGGGAGCATTGGTGGTACAGCAGCGTAGACAGTGAAGCCCCCTATTTAAACATGTTTGGTCGTCATTAGTCCGCTCTCTAAAAAGCCAGTTATCGCACTAGTTTATTTTTGAGCTTGTCCTCATTAATCGGCCACGCTTATTGTTAAATCAGAAGATGTAGAGAAATACCTTCTAAGTTGGAACAAGGAAATGTGAAATGTTGGTGGGAGGGAGAAGTAAGTGAAGTCTGCCCCCTCTCCTGTGCGGTCTGGCATGACGTGTAGTTCTACGCCGGTCCAGGCGAGGCGCTTCCAGCGGTGTCACACGGGCACGTCTCTGCCAGGAACCGAACGGTGGGTAGAGAAAGTGGACGCTGTGTTTCTCTCTGGCTTGCTTCTAGGACGTGGACCTGGACCGCCAGTCTCTGAGCAGCATGGATAAAAATGCCTCTGAGAGAGGCCAGAGCCAACTCTCCAACCCGACCGACGACAGCTGGAAAGGTAGACCGTACGCAAGTAAGGCTGCTCTTTGTGGTCGTTTTCATTTATTTATTCTAAATAGGTAACACGTTTACGTAATTTAAATATTTGGAAGGTACAAGAGGGTAAACCCGATACGCCTTTCGTCTACCCAGCGCCTCAGTCAGTCCCTTCCTTGTGGCAGCCGGTGTCACCAGCTTCCGTACATTTCCAGAGACATTTTATGCATTTATAAGATCTGCATATCCATAAACACGGACTGTGTGCACGTGCATGCACACACACACACACACACGAATTCTTCTGTCCTTTTTATACAAATTACAGGATACTGTACATTGTTTTTTTCAGTTAGTATATCTTTGAGATCATTCAAAATCAGTGCCTTCAAAGCTTTCACCTTCTTTACACTATTTATTTTGTGTTATCCCAGGATGCAGATGTACTATTGCTTAATTGGGTTTCCTACTAATAGACACTTATATTATTCCCAGTCTTTGTTACAAACAGAACTACATAGAATAACCTAATTTGTGTGTCATTTGTGAGTTCATCTGTATAATAAATTCCTAAAAATGGGATTGCTGTGTGAAGTGCGCTTGCCATTTTGACAGATGATTAGATTTTGTGTTGCATCTGTTTACGTGATCTTCGGAAACACATAGGTGATGTTTTGTACCTTTGGAGTATTTTTAATTTGCAGTTTCCTAATTATGAGTGAAACTGAGCAGTTTTTCATGTGTCTCAGATCTTTTCATGATCAGTTCAAACCCACCATTTTATATTGGCTGTTAGTCTTTATTGGTTTGGAGAAGCTTTTTGTGTGTTAGAGATCCCCTCTCTGGATAGGAGTTTCAGATTACTTTTATCAGTTCGTCCCTCAGTGTTCCTTGTGGTATATTTTACTGTCATTTAAAAAAAACCAAACAGGTCTACTAGTTGCTATGTGCCAGGCACAGCCCTGTGTTTCAAATGTGTGATGTCACGTAATTGTTACTCTGCCCTTTGAGAAGGTACCGTTGACACGTGGGTGCCTGGGGTCTCGCACACTTGGGGTTCAGGCACACTTTTGGCCGACTGAGAACCTGGAACTGTCCTGGTTTCCTGGTCTGGTCTTTTTCAAGCCGTGGCCCTGTCGTTTTCCGCCTAGCAGTGCCGCGTCCTCTCCACCTGCCAGGCTGCGGCGTGAACGCTGCTGCTAACTTCTGAAGCAGCGACAAAGCCTCACGCAGTCACTGCTGTCTTTGGAAGGCATAAAACATAAGCACCCTTGGGATCCACTAAAGAGGCACCGTGGTCCTCCGTATCTGCTGCACGTGCCAGCGAGAGTGAACTGCGCTGGCTCATCAGCTCCAGACTGTGTGGGGGAGACACGTGTACAGGTCTTGAGACAGAACCATCTTGGTGCAGCAGGATGTGTGTACTCTGAGCGGTGCCTGGGCCTGGCCCTTGCTCCGGGAACGTGCCTCCAGTTCCCACCTCAGCCTGCCCGCAGGCGGCAGGTGCAGCCTCACAGGCCTTGCGTTGTTTCCTTTCTTGTTAATGTTGGGTCCAGGGAGATGTTACTGAATTGGCATCAGTGAAATGTAGAGGTGCTGCAACTCCTCTTTAATTCTACATGGAGAATTGATAGAGCTACAGAGAGACCATTTCAGTCACTTTCCAAAACTTGAAGATGACCCAGCCTCGTTTGGCATCACTAAATGCTTTATTTGATGTTTTCAACATCCTGATACTGTAACTATGTTATAACTATAAGCTGAATAAGGAATCTCTACTTTTATCATAGTCAAATCATCGCACACGTATGAAGTGAAGACAAAGATGGAGGGCGGAGACATTAGCTAGAGTCTAGTCAGTGCCTGCGGGCGGCAGAGAAGCTCTGGGGAGAGAAGCTCCAGGGAGACTGACTCCTCCCTTCAGGTCTTTGCTCAAGTATCACATTTTCGGAGCGAGCTTTCCTGACCCGCTTGTTTAGACTCGCAGCCCCCGCCTCACGACATCTCTACCTGGTCCCCATCCCTGCCTTTGTCATCGTCATTTGACATAGGTAGACACATGCCCTAGACTTAAGCATCTTGTTTAGTGTCGGTCTCTGCAGGGAGCAGGGATTTTTGAGCGGCTGGTTCATTGTTATGCCGCGGCATCAGGACTGTGCCTGGCATGTAGAAGGAGCTCGGTTAATACTTACTCAACACTGGCTGAGTCATTATCAGGGTTAATCTTTATCATCTAATGTAGATCAGAAACTGTTTGCCAGCCTCCTCATCAAGTGTGTGGTCCAGCTGGAATTGATCCAGACCATTGACAACATCGTGTTCTACCCTGCAACGAGCAAAAAGGAAGATGCGGAACACATGGTGGCCGCCCAGGTAACGGGACCAGCCCGGGGGGGACAACCGTGTCCAAGGGGAGGCGGCTCAGACGCAGTGGGGTGCCGGAGCCAGCTCCTCGATCGCGCTCCTCTCTCCCCGGCCCCCGCCAGGCGTGGCGTATCGGAAGCTCGAGACCGGCCACAAGGAGAATATTTATATTCACACACCCTAAATAATCACACCCCAAAAATCAGAGCTTTTTTAAATTTTTTAAATTTCCCGGAGAGCCGCTACCAGCATGCCACTGCCCAGACGCCGCCCCTCCTCGGTGCCTCGAAAAAAGGCACCTGTTCCACCTAATTGGTATATGATTTAATCATAAGTAACCGAGAGAGAGAAAAATATATGGGCGAAGCTACCACTTTTTCCTTTGGAAAGTTTACTTTTTTGTTTTGAACGTACAACCTTTTATATATACATGTTGTTCCTGGAGCCAGAGGGTTGGGTGTCCAAAAGTCGGCTGTAACGTCGTTACAGCACAGGTTGTCAGCTAACTTGCTTTCGGGACTGACATCCTGTGCATGCCCATGCGGCCGAGGTAGGCCTGGGAGCAGAGGGACCAGACCCTTGCAGCCCCAGCCCCAGCTGTGTGCTGCTGACGGGTGGGTCCAGTCACGACAGCCTTTCAGTGTTTCAAGAGGAGCCAACATCAAGACTTTTTCTATATAGGAAATCTCCTGTGTGTCGAGTAATATAATTACTGATGAACAGACCACATCTGTGGCCTAGATCCAGCCTAAAGGCTGTCCTCCTTTCTGTTTGTTTATTTTGAGAGAGAGAGAGAGATCGAGTGGGGCAGGGGCAGAGACAGAGAGAGAAAGAATCCTAAGCAGGCTCCTCACTGTCAGTGCAGAGCCCGATACGGGGCTCGAACTCACAAAGCATGAGATCATGACCTGAGCCGAAATCAAGAGTCAGACTCTTACCTGACTGAGCCACCAGGTGCCCCTTGTTTTTATTTTTTAAATATACAGTTAAGTGTTTTTGGAATATTCACAAAGTTGTACAAACATCACCCCTATCTAATTCCAGAATATTTTTGTCACTGCAAAAGGGAATGCCCTAACCCTTAACAGTCAGCCCCCCTTCTCTCCTTGCCCTAGCCCTTGATAATGACTAATCTATATTCTGTCTCTATGGGTTTAATCAGCATGTTTCACACTAATAGAATCATATAATACGTGAGCTTTTGTGTCTGGCTTCTTTCACTTAGAATAATTTTCCCAAGTTCATCCATGTTGTAGCATGTAACATCCATGGATGTGTGTGTGCGCACATATATATAATGTTCCATTGTATGACTGTTCCACATTTTGTTAATCCATTCATCAGTTGATGGACATTTGGGTTGTTTCCATCGCCTGGCTATCGTGAATAACAGTGCTGTGAACATGTGTATGTAAGTTTTTATGTGGATATGGTTTTAATTCTCTGGAGCATGTACGTAGGAGTGGAATTTCCAGGTCACACCGTGATTCTGTGCCTGCCTTTTTGAGGCACCGCCAGACTGTTTTCTAAAACAGCTGGACTATTTTACCCACCCATCAGCAATTCATGAAGGCTCTAACTTTCCACCTCCTCATCAATGGTTGTTCTTGTCCTTTTTTCTTTTTTCTTTTTTCTTTTTTTTTAATTATCATAGTCGCCCCAGTGAGTGTGAAGTGCTATCTCATTGTGACTTGGATTTCCATTTCCCTAGTGACTAATGACCTTGCTTACTGGTTCATTTGTATTCGGGGGGGAGATGTCTTTTCAAATCATTTACCCATTTTTAAATTGGAGTACTTATCTTTCTGTCGTTAAATTATATGAGGTTTTATATATTCTGGATATTAGCTGCTTGTCACATACAACTATTTTCTCCCATTCTGTGCCTTGTCTCTTTTCAGTTTCTTGATGGTGGCCTTTGAAGCACAACATTTTTTAATTTTAATGAAGTTTGAGTTCCTGTTTTTACTTGAGTCCTTGTACTTTTAGTGTTCTGAGAAAGCATGGCCTGATTCAGGGTCACAAAGATTAGGCCCACGGTTTCTTTTAAGAGTTTTATAATTTTAGCTTTTACATGTAGGTTTTTGATCCATTTTTTAGTTCATACATTGGAAGTAGGAGATCACCTTTTTTTCTTTGGCATGTGGCTATCCCCAGTTGTCCCGGCACCATTTATTGTAAAGATCGTTTTCTCCTCAGTGAATTGTTCTGGCCCCCACGTTGGAAATCACTTACCCCTAAATATAAGGATTTATTTCTGGATTCTCAGTTCTGTTCCACTGACCTGTATGTCCATCTTTATACCAGTACCACCACACTGTCTTGAATGAAATTGAAGTATGCGTCTTCTAACCTTGCATTTCTTTTTTCAACATCGTTCTGTCTAGTTTGTGTCACTTGTGTTTCCATATGAATGTTAGGATCAGCTTGTCAGTCTCCACAAGGTAGCAATCTGGGATTTTGATAATGATTGCATTGTATCCATAGATCAATTTTGGGAATATTGCAAACTCCGTTTTTCTTGAATCTCTGACTTATAAGAAGGATAAATCCATTTTTAGGCTGCTCAACAAGTATAAGATCCTTAATTACGTCTCATGTTTCAGGCAATACGTTTAATAAAAATGTCTAGCATTTTATACCTATTTTTATGTTTTTTCCCCTTTACATTTGAAAACACAGTTAAAGCTAAAGATGGCACTCAGGCTTCACTTAGCAGTTTCTCTCTTTGTTGTTGTTAAGTTTATTTGAAAGAGAGAGCAGGCTGGAGGGGTGGGGGAGGGGGGAGAGAGAATCCCAAGCAGGCTCCACACTGTCGTGCAGAACCCAACATGGGGCTTGAATCCATGAACCATGAAATCATGACCTGAGTCAAAACCAAAGTTGGACACTCAACTGACTGAGCCACCCAGGCACCCCCAGTTTCTGTCTTTCAGTAAGTATGTTTTGAGAGTCACACCTTCTATGACATACAGTGCAGTTTGACTTTCTAATTTCCCATCTCATTATAAAATAAAAATAAGAAATAAAAAGAGGAGGAACGCCTGGCTGGTTCAGTCAAAGGGGCGTGGGACTCTTGATCCTGGGCTTGTGAGTTTGAGCCCCACATTGGGTGTAAATATTACTTAAAAATAAAATCTTTAAGGGGCACCTGGGTGGCTCAGTCGGTTGGTGTCCAGCTTCAGCTCAGATCATGATCTCGCCATCCACGGGTTCGAGCCCCGCGTCAGGCTCTGTGCTGACAGCTCAGAGCCTGGAGTCTGCTTCAGATTCTGTGTGTCCCTCTCTCTCTGCCCTCCTCACTCATGCTCTGTGTGTGTGTGTGTGTGTGTGTGTCTCTCTCTCTCTCTCTCAAAACTGAATAAATGTTAAAATAAAATCTTTAAAAACTTGTTTCTTTAACAAATAGAAGACAGTGCAGTGCTGTTGTGAAATAACTGGGGAAGTACAAGTACTTGTGTTCATGCAGTGAGGGCGGCACCGGCAAAACAGAAAATGGGTCATTCAATAGCTCAGCACAAGTCTACCCCTCTCCCCCGGCCTGCGAGCATCCAGGGTGGTGAGGAATGAAGTGTATGCGTCTCAGACAGAGGATGACTTGTGGCCTTGATGTGACACCATGATGTCTGAAACCACCCCAGCCTCACTGAGCTCTCCCACCTCCCCTCTCTAGCAAGACACGCTGGACGCGGATATCCACATAGAGACGGAGGACCAGGGCATGTACAAGTGCATGTCTTCGCGGCACCTCTTCAAGCTGCTGGACTGCTTGCAGGAGTCCCACTCGTTCTCAAAGGCCTTCAACTCCAATTACGAGCAGCGGACTGTCCTGTGGCGAGCAGGTAGGGCCCCGCCGGCCACCGTCCTAGAACATCGAAGCCGTTGGGGGACTCCGGATACGTGTACACTTAGCTGGAACAGCTCGCCAGATATTTACATGCTTGAGGGAGAAGGAAGGAATGCTGGGTACGTCCCATCCCAGGACCAGGAGCACCAGGAGCACTGCCCGGCACGCAGGGGGGGGTTCAGGAAGTTTTTGGTGGAAAAATGAATTGATAGTTAGAGACCTGAACTGACCCAGCAAACAAATTTTACATGAGGTTAAAATTGTGCAGTTCAATACGATGATACAAAAATTGTAGTCTCAGAGAAACAGAAAGCATTCATACGTTTTCTGAGGCTTTTAGGGGTTCTCTTTCTTTCCCACCTCCAAAAATAAACACATAAACATGGAGGTGAGATACAGAAATATATGGATACACATATAGATTTATATAGATATATCTATATATAAACAGAAAGATATGCATGCCTGGTGCCAGGGAGTCTCATTTTGTAAACTTTGCACAAAAGTGAGACTTTATGTAATTTTTGTATTGTTACTGTTACTGGGTAACCATTTCCTCCCCCAATACCTATTTTAATCCACAATTTTATAATACAGTTTTTTCTCTGTGGCTTTAACAAATCTAGTTATTTTATGCCTTCGCCTGTGATAAGGCTTAGCTTGTGGGAGCTGTTTACGCCGCTCGGTGGCTATATTGGTTCTGCTCTGTTGAAGAAAACGTGCCTAGGAGCAATGTCAAATGTCAGTGAGACTTCCGTTCGAGAGAACGTGAGATGTTCTTTCCCTGAAGTAGCCAGACCGGGTTCCCACATGCCCTCTCAGCCTTACCCCAGAAGCGTGCACTGTTTTTCTGACTGTCTCCTCTCTAGGTTTTAAGGGCAAATCTAAACCCAACCTTCTAAAACAAGAAACCAGCAGCCTGGCCTGTTGTTTGAGGATCCTGTTCCGGATGTATGTTGATGAGAACCGCAGGGACTCCTGGGACGAAATTCAGCAGCGACTTTTAACGTAAGATTGGTTCCCAATTCAGTGTCTTCTCTGTGAAACAGAAAATGCACCACAATAATGCTCTGAACTGAAAAGAGTAAGAGAAGAATATACACATGCTGCCACCCTCACAAACTGCTTTCCTTTTTTGTTTTTTTTTTTCTATCTGCTGATGCTTTCCTTTTTCTTTTAATGTTTTTATTTATGCTTGAGAGAGCACAAGCAGGGAAGGGGCAGAAAGGGGAGGAGAGAGGATCTGAAGTGGGCTCTGGACCGACAGCAGCCAGCCTGTTGTGGAGCTTCAACTCATAAAGTTCAAGATCATGACCTGAGATAAAGTCAGATGCCCCCCCCTCCCGCCACCTAAGCCACCCAGGTGCCCTTTGCTGGCACTTCTTTCACTTTTCTTAATGCCTTGAAGAGGGTGGGGCCTCATTTCTTTCATTTATAAATTGAGAGGGGGTGAGGGAGGAAGGGGGAGAGAGAGAGAGAGAGAGAGAGAGATTGAGAATCTTAAGCAGGCTCCCCACTCAGCGCGGGGCTCAATCCCACAACCCTGGGATCATCATTCCCTGAGCTGAAATCAATGGTCAGACACTCAACCGATCGAGCCACTCAGGCGCCCCGCATTCATAAGCTTCTTAAAGACCAGAAACGCAGGCAATAAGAAGTGCTCAGGGGTCAGCAGGCCCGGAGTGAAGTCCTGACTAACTTCGCTTCAGGGCGATGTCCACTCTAACCTCCCACCCTTCCGTCTTCCCAAGAAGCACGTATCAGAATCCTGTGGGAACCAGGGTGTCCTGACTTGGCTTAGGCAGAAACGCAGCCGTGAGGAGATGGGGGGTTGGCATGGAGGGTCCCAGACAGAAAAGTAGACCTCCGCCACCCAGCTTCTTGTGAGCAGGATGCATGTCTGCCTGCTCCCCCTTTTCACCCGTGTGATTTCAGATCACTAGTGTGCACTGCTGGTGCTCTCCTGCACTGCTAGGAGCAGTGTACAGTGAGGGGATTTTTCTAGAAAGCAGGAAGGTGGAAATGTTCAGTGTCTTTCTTTGACATAGTAATTCTACCGTGGCAGAATCTACTTAAGAAAATGTCTTAGAGGGGCACCCGGCTGGCTGAGTCGGTAGAGGGTGTGACTCATAATCTCAGGGTTGTGAGTTTAAGCCCCACTTTGGGTGTAGAGATGACTTAAAGAACAACTTTTAAAAATTGTGTTAGAAATAGGAACCAGGATTCTCAGAAAGAAGTCTTCACTGCACACTTACTTATAAAGAGAAGAAATATGGGGTGCCTGGCTGGGCAGATGGTAAAACATGGAACTCTTTTTTTTTTTAATGTTTTTTTTTTTTGTTTATTTTTGAGAGACAGAGTCAGCGTGAGCAGGGGAAGGTCAGAGAAAGAGGGAGACACAGAATCCAAAGACAGGCTGCAGGCTCTGAGCTAGCTGTCAGCCCAGAGCCCAACACGGGGCTCAACCCACGAATTGCGAGATCAGGACCTGAGCCAAAGTCAGATGCTTAACCGACTGAGCCCCCCAAGTGCCCCTTTATTTTTATTTTTTTTTTAATTTTTTATGGTTTTTATTTATTTTTGAGAGACAGAGACAGTGCGAGCAGAGGAGGGTCAGAGAGAGGGGGAGACACAGAATGTGAAGCAGGCTCCAGGCTCTGAGCTGTCAGCACAGAGCCCGACACGGGGCTCGAACACATGAACCGTGAGATCATGACCTGAGCTAAAGCCGGACACTTAATCGAATCGACTGAGCCACCAGGCACCCTAAGATTTTATTTTTAAATAATCTCTCATGCTCATGAGTTCACTCTCACAAGTCCCCACATTGGACATTGATTACTTTTTAAAAATTAAAAAAAAAAGAATAAAGAGAAGAAGGGGCACCTGGGTGGCTCAGTCAGTTGAGCATCAGACTTCAGCTCAGGTCATGATCTCACCGCTCATGGGTTCGAGCCCCACATCAGGCTCTGGGCTGACAGTGTGGAGCCCGGAGCCTGCTTCAGATTCTGTGTCTCCCTGTCTCTCTTTGCCCCTCCCCTGCTTGTGCTCTCTCAAAATAAATTAACATTTTTAAAAAGTAGCAATTGTATGTGACAGGAGAAGAGAAAGGCAGTGTGTAGCCAGGTGTGGATGATCGCTCTGTGTTCCTTGTGCACAAAGGCTGAGTGGGCCCCCTGCTGTGAGCAGGCCCTGAGCTGTGCTAACATTCATTTGATCTTTACCACAGCCCCTTGAGTTTGGTACAATTACTTATCCCTGTTTTATAGCTGAGGAAACTGAGGCTTAGTGATTTCCCCAAGATGGCATAGCCAGAGCAGGTGCCCAGCAAATAATACTCATCGCTCAGTCAGTTGAGCGTCCCCCACTCTTGATTTCTGCTCAGGTCATGATCCCAGGGTTGTGGGATGGAGCCTGGCGACAGGCTCTGTGCTGAGCATGGAGTCTGCTTAAGATATTCTCTCTCTCCACCCCCCTTCACTCTCCCCCACTCACATGCTCTCTCTAAAATTAAAAACTCTCTAGTAGAATGTAAGAGGTTAATCTTGTGTTTGTTTTTAATTTTTTAAATTTGTTTATTTTTGAGAGAGAGAGAGAGAGAGATGGCGTGAGTAGGGGAGGGGCAGAGAGAGAGGGAGACAGTACGAGTAGGGGAGGGTCAGAGAGAAGGGGAGACACAGAATCTGAAGCAGCTCCAGGCTCTGAGCTGTGAGCACAGAGCCTGACACGGGGCTCGAACCCATGAACTGTGAGATCATGACCTGAGCCAAAGCCAGACGATTAACTGACTGAGCCACCCAGGCGCCCCGAGATTAATCTTGTGTTTGATGTCCCTCCCCGTTTCTGACTCTCCTAGTGTGTGCAGTGAGGCCCTTGCCTACTTCATCACCGTGAATTCGGAAAGCCATCGGGAGGCGTGGACAAGTCTTCTGTTGTTACTCCTAACAAAAACCCTCAAAATAAACGATGACAAGGTATAAACCAGGAAACTCTAAGGTCTCCACTAGGACATAGGTTTGGGTTGCCTTTTTATTCAGAACTTAGACTATTTCCTCAATTCTTCCGAGGATGGTTACATATAGCAGCATTCTAGATGCACTGGGGAAAAGCTCATTCGTTTCCAACAGCGATGCCGTGGCCCGTTGGGGCTCTTTCAGAGAAGCCCGGTTCAGAAAGGCTGATGCTGAGGCCGTCCCTGTGGCTGTCAAACGGCTGCAGGGATTTTCCGCGCGGCTGTGTTGGGAGAGAGGGTGGTTCAGAGCTGGGAATCTGCTTTGCTGAAATGAAAGTTGGCTTTGGTAGCAAAGCTGCCCCCAGATAATTTGTGTTTGGAGTTAAACATAATTAAGAGACATTCTAATTTGCAAATTTCTTGCACCCACTTTTTAATAGCAAGAAAAGCCACCAAAATATTGCAGGAAGTTCCAGGGTGAGATGAACACTTTCAGCAAAGTCGTGCCAGAAAAAATAGTTCCCTGTCTGATTTTCTCTCTCTGCTTCTCTCCCACCTCAAGTTTAAAGCACATGCTTCGATGTACTACCCCTACTTGTGTGAAATTATGCAGTTTGACCTCATCCCTGAGCTCCGAGCAGTTCTGCGCAAGTTCTTCCTGCGGATAGGCGTTGTATATAAGATATGGATTCCGGACGAGCCGTCACAGCTCCCGGGGACACTGTCACCGGGGTGGTAGCCCCGGCCCCCGCAGGCCACTGCGGCAGCTCTGCAGGACACTCACCATGCCACCTCTGCCTGGCACGTCTCATGAAGGGTCAAATCTTAGAAACAAGGAGTCGGCCTCTGGGAGCTCAGAAGGGCCTGGAGGAAGCCAGCCACCATGCTGGGGCCATCGGTCGCTAAGACGTTGTGCCGTTTCGTTAAAGTGTCGCAGACCCAGGTAGCACAGTAGGTGGGGAGTCTGTTTCCTCTCCGTCATTCCATTTTCCTGGTTAAGCTGTCAGACCTGTCACTGCACATGTGGTCATTTGCTAGCAGAGTGCCACGGCGGGCTGGCCGTGTTCCGTGCGAGGAAGCTGCTCTCTCTGAAAGCCCTGCACGTAGCTGTATAGGTCCGTGATTATTAGACAGTGTGTTAATAAAATTTCTTGTAACGGCTAAGTGCCACCTAAAATATGCTGGATTTTTTGTTGTTTGTGTTGGAGAATTTTGAGTGTTTTTGTCAGTTGTGAGTCAGCTGTAGTTAGATTAGTTTGGAGAAAGTTAGTGGGGAAAAGGGTTGTTGCTTTTTTTTCTGTTTTGTTAATGTCTGAGTGATTTTTAAATTACTTTATGAAAGGATATTATTGAAAATTTCATTGAAAGCAGAGTTTAGTAATTAAGTTAGAAGTAAGAGCTTGCAAGGTTAAAAAATAAAAACAGGTAGTGCCTCCTGGCTCTCCCTTTTTGAGTAACTTGGGGAGAAAGTCTATAGGAGAGAGTAAAAACTAATGAAGATGCTTAGCCTTCCTTTCAAGTATTTGTGGATGGGTATTAGAATTTCCAGAATATATTGTCCATCTCACACATTGAAATCTAATATATGAAGTAGGAACAAAAATGAAGTAGTAATTTAACAGAGTTAATTTATATTTGAGTAAACCTTTTATTTTTACCTCAGAAGAGTGCGTGTACCAATTGTTAGCGTCCCTGCTTGGCACAGTCCCGTCAAAGGGCCCTCTAAGAGGGGTGGTGGCTGTGTGTGACCAGGGTCGTCTGTGAACCTTGGCTCGTTGGCCCAGAGGAGGCCTGTGCTGTTGTGGGGCCAGCACAGCTGAACCGTGACCGCAGCAGGAGATGGCCTGGGCCCGGGCGCTTGCATCAGCTCCAGCCCAGGGGCTGCGTTTTTCGGGAAGGGGGGCTCCGGGGTCCTCCCTGTGCTAACGAAGTCACAGCACTCTTCGCTGCAGTTAGACCAGAGGCCTGACGCGGCCGCTTACGTAAAAGGTTTGCAGCACCCAGACAGGGCCTGACGCCCGTGAGCAGTCTGTTTGGAAGCTGAATTTATTCGGAGTCAGCGAGAAAGAGGACACACACTTCACTCTGCCCCCGCCCTCATCCAGTCCTCCCCGCACGCCGCACTCAGCATTAGAAAAAGCGTTACACAGAGTCATTAAAAACATTCAGACTTCTACCTATGCCCCCTCGTCCTGTAAATTGGGTTGTATTGACATCAACTCTGGTGCCTTAGAAGTTAGCAAGTTGGGAAACTATCTACAATCAGCTAGTTTTTCTTTATAGAGAAGGATTTCTGGTGCTTTTGTTTTCTAAGAGACCGATTTCTTAAATGTTTTTGTGTGTGTGACAGCCTTGAGAAACGTCTGGTTTGGGCCAGCAGTGCTCATTTTTTTTCTTTCCCCCAAAGTATTTTAATTTCTCTACCAAAGAAAAGGCAGGCTTGGGTTTTGATGTTACTTACGTTCATTAGAGAAGAGGAGCTGTATAATTCAGGAGGGGCCGTGGGAGAGTATTTTACTGGGAATGGAAAACGTCAGCACCTTTGACTTCCCTGTCCTGGAACTCGGGTCATCTTTACGCCACGGCACGGAACCCGTGTCCTAGACGCGCTCCCTGGGCCTGTAGCCCCGTCCCAGCCTTGGCAAATCCGTGCTCTCCATCCGCCTTTGTCCGGAAGGTTTAACACTCAGGTGCGCGCAAGTCCGTTCGCACTTCTGTTTTCTGTACCGTCCCGCCGCGTCCCCGACTGGAGAGGTTTCCTCTCCTTCTGGGGTTCCCATGTGACATTTTCTTCATCAGCTCTGACTACATCACCAGTGTCTTCCTGCCTTCTCTCTTATTTTTGCCACCTCTTGCAGAGCAGGAAATGTTTGCGCATGTTTTGTTACACGGTGAAACACACAGCTTTGGAGTTTTTTTTAACTTTGTCTTTTAAAAGATTGGAGGCATTTGTAATTGTACCAGCACGGACCTTTTGAAAACTGGGATGTAAAACCGTTTGGGGTAGCTTTTCTTGCAGGTGGCCCGTGACATACAGAGGAATTCCTTACCTCTACTAATAAGCCATTCAGCCTAAATTCTATTTTGTGACTCAGTCTATTCTGTCTCGTGGTAAACGCGGCTTGTGCCGCCAAACACTAGTGAAGTGTGCGTGTAACTCTGCAGCATGGGGCCAGGACGCCGCTAACAAAGTTCGAGAAGCTGGAGCATTTCCAAGGCCTTATTTCTTTCTCAGAATGCTTTAAGTATTGATTCTATGTGCTGGGTCTCTAGAGAAGTTTTTATTTGTTATAATACCGCTCCTTTGAGCAATTTTGTTTTCATTGTCCTTGAGGGCAATCACCAGCTCTGGTATCGTAACAACAGACAGTGGGTGGGAAATGTGATTGATTCCTCATATGCATCTTTAGAGTCAAATACACCTTTCCCCTTTTACTCGTCACGTACAACCAAAGAACTACATTATGGCAATTGTATGGTAATATCTGGAAAAACCATCTTTTCCTCTGACAGGTGACTTTTGTACAAAATGCAAAAAAAAAAAAAATACGCCCTAAACCTTTTTGTTCTTTTGTCGTTATGGCTGTATATTTCGTAGTCGTCAGAGTTCTTGAAGGAGCCCGCTGGCAGATACAAGTACGACCGACCGTCCCATTCAGGTGTCTGTTGTTACGATGCGCATGGTTATTGGTTAGTACCGCGTTTCCTGAGTTCTGTTTTACCGTTTCTGTTAAAGTAGAAACAGCTTGATTGAACTCCTGTGAAGTCCTGGAGTTTTGTTATCAGCAGCTTTGTAGTTTGAGAAACAAAGAAACCAAAGCTGAATATTTAAAAGAATGACTATATCTGGAAATCCTTGCTCTCAAAAAAAAAAAAGACATTCATCAAAGGTGTAGTTTTTCTAAGTGTTCTAATTTTTAAAAATTTTATCTTCATATTTGCATCAAATATTTCTTTATGTGCAAAAATGTATGTTTTACCTCCTTAAAATGCCTAAAAGTTAGTTAATAGCTACTTTTGTTTAATCTATACATGATTAAGTGCATTTAATATTGGTAATTTAATGAAAAGCATTCCTTGCCCAATGGATGTATACATTTTTGAAAGAATAAGCCGAATTATATAATATGAAATGCTATGTAAAGTTTTCTATGTAAAAATATTATGTATAATACTGTTAAAATCCCATGCTTTAATCAGGTGGTAAATCAATAAAGTTTTAAAAAATAAACCTGTTTTTAATATAGTAATTTAAATGTATATACATCAAGTTATAGTTTAGGGTTCATTTGTTCTTAGTCAGCTTATAAACTTGTAGTTCTCAATTGGTGGTAACATTTGGCCTCAGTAATTCACAAAAAACAATTTTTATTTAACATGGGTTTTAATTATTTTAAGTAAGGTTCTCTTCTTACAGCTCCTTCCCTCGCCACGAAAGAGGGGAAACTCCAGTCATGCGAAGATTCTTATTTATCTCTTGAATTCACTTTAACTCATTAAGGTGAACAGCGGGTTCCCAAGAAAAGACAGAAATCTTTTGCTGGCGTGGAGGGGCGAGATTTCACAGGAAGACTCGCAGGGTACAACGTGGGCACCGAGTGGAAGACAGTTCTAAGGGTCCCCAGGGCTCCAACCTAGGAACGCATGCTTTGGCTTTAGCGCCTCTGAATTCAGAGTCCATTCTTCCTGAAATATTGTAAATGACTATTGTGCTTAAAATTATTCCCCTGCTGAAACTGACGAACACTCTTGCATCTTTATTAATTGATGGGAGGACTGCGACTCTGTGGTCCTACATACCAGGTGCTTCCAGTAAAGAACAAAAGGAAAGGGTTTCCGGAGTCGTTGTCTCTCCACAGCAGACAGCACCTGGGCTTTATCTAGAGCAGTGGTTTTCAACCTGCCGCCAATCACTAGTTTTCAGTTCTGTCCCCCGGGGGGCACTCGGGACACTTGGCAATGGCTGGAGACAGTTTGAGTTGTCACAGCAGAGAGAGGTGGGTAAGATGCTGCTAAACAGCCTCCACCGAAAGGAATTACCAGCCTCAAGGTCTCTCTCTCGTTCTCAAAATAAATAAACTTAAAAAATAAATAACCACCAGCCTCAAGGTCTAACTGGTGCTAAGGTTGAAAAACCCTGAACTAAATCGACTCAGCCTAATAAGGATTCCTCAGTGTGGTGGTGTGGGACCCGAAAGTCCATCTGAGGCAGACACTTTCGGCTTTCTTTGGCCTTCCTATTTGGGGGAGAAAAGTCACTCTGCTCACCCATTTTAGAAAGGAGGGCATGCTCAGGTCACTGGTCAAGGAAGAACCAACTCCACCGTATTTATTTCAAGTGCTACTTATTTAAGCATTTTGAAAGGTAATTTCACTATTTGTAACCCTGCCAACAGACTGGAACATGTTTGAGGCAAAAGTATATTTTCTTTTTCAAAGGACCAGAGTGGATCCCCGGAATTGAGAGAGAATATCCCAATGAACTGTGAGATCATGACCTGAGCCGAAATCAAGAGGTGGACGCTGACCTGATAGAGCCGCCCAGGAGCCCCAGTTCCAGGGATTTTTGCAAAGCTGTGTAACATGCCTGTTGTCCAGTTTAAGAAATCTGCTAAATTGTCCTTGAGTTAGTTATTTGTGTCACATCTTAGGAGTACTAAATGTAACTAAATGCTCACAGCAAAAAATGGGTGGGGATTCCCCAAGGATCCTGGCATAAATGATTTTAATATTTTTTTAAATGTCCATTTCTATATGCAAACCAGCCTTCGCTGGTGCTCAAAGGAAGACTGAGCCTCTGCAGATAACATTATGTGTCAATTTTCATTTTCCCCAGAGACTCCCCGTCTTTGTATAAAGCTTCTGTGGCTGCTTCTTCGTTGACCTAATTTGTATTTTCTTGAAGAATTTATCATGATTTATGTTCAAGAAATAGCATGTGTTCTGGTGAACTTTTTTTTTTCTTGTTTATTCTTGAGAGAGAGTGGATGAGGGGCACCTGGGTGGCTCAGTCGGTTAAGCCTCCGACTTCAGCTCAGGTCAGATCTCACGTTCATGGGTTCGAGCCCCGAGTCAGGCTCTGTGCTGACAGCTAGCTCAGAGCCTGGAGCCTGCTTCCGGTTCTGTGTCTCCCTCCCTCTGCCCCTCCCCCTCTCATGCTCTGTCTCTCACTGTCTCAAAAATAAATAAAACATTAAAAAAAAAGTTTAAAATAAAATAAAAAAAGAATCTTTGAGAGAGAGTGGATGTAAGCAGGGTGGGGGAGGAGGTGCAGAGAGAGAGGGAGACACAGACTCTGAAGCAGCTCCAGGCTCAGCTGTCAGCACAGAGCCCAACACAGGGCTCAAACTCACAAACTATTAGCTCATGACCTGAGCTGAAGTCAGACGCTTAACCGACATAGCCACCCAGGTGCCCCCTCTGGTAAACTTCTTACCTTGAGTGAATTTGAGCTTAAATGACAGCATATTGATTCTCTTGTCCAGAGTGCTATGGGATTCTGAGAAGCAGGCAAAAACCAAGCAGCTTCTATAGGAGAGGCCAGTGGGCAGATCATATGGAAGCTGGAATGAAGAACTCTTTGTACAGCAGGATTTGTGCTAACTTCCTGCCCCTTTTAGGGCCTCAGCAATAAGCAGACTATCAATATCACTTTTTAAGGAACATTTTCTGATGGTTTACTGCACTCCAGATACCATACAAGGGCTTTGCGTATACAGGCGCCTTTTAGGGGCGCCAGGGTGGCTCAGTCGGTTAAACCTCCGACTTCGGCTCAGGTCAGATCTCACGTTTGTGGGTTTGAGCCTCACGTCAGGCTCTGTGCCGACAGCTAGCTCAGAGCCTGGAGCCTGCTTCCGGTTCTGAGACTCCTCTCTCTGTATCAAATATAAAACATTAAAAATTTTTTTTTAAATAAGTCCTTTTAATGTCATAACAAGATAGCAGTATTAGACCTCCCCCCCTTTTTAAAGTTTGTTTATATATCTATTTTTAGTAATATCTACACCCAACACAAGGCTGGAACCTACAACCCCCAAGTCTAGTCACATGCTTCACCAGCTGAGCCAGAAAGACTCCCTTCACCCATGTTTTAGATGAGGATACAAGACTCAGAGAGGCCCACTGAGGCTGTGATCACGCAGTTGGGAAACACACACTCATCATCATATACCAACCACACTGTCTCTTGCTGTCACTGGTTAATCTGAGGGAAGGGGGAGGAAAGCCAAGTCTGGCATCCAGCAGAACTCAGTCTTGGTCTCTGCGGAGCTTATGTTCCAAAGTCCGTTTATAAATTCGTCTGCTCGGGTATTGCAAACACCTGAGTTAGAAACAACCTTTACCAGGGGTGCCTGGGTGGCTCAGTGGGTTGAGCCTCTGACTGTTGATTTTGGCTCAGGTCATGATCTCATGGTTTGTGAGTTCAGCCCGAGTCAGGTTCTGCACTAACAACACAGGGCCTGCTTGAAATTCTGTCTCTCCTTCTCTCTCTCAAAAATAAATAAAACTTAAAATCTTTACCAGATCTCTTAGACTAGCCTTTGTGATCAATGTCTGAAAGCACAGTACAGGTTTTGTACCTGATTGCTGTTAGCATGCGCTCCACCACTGGGATCCGTGCATCCTCTCTTCTACAAGGGGGTTGGGAGTGATACGTTTGATTCTGCCCACAGGGCCTATCCCAAGACAATCAGATCTTTCCGAGAGCAGTATTTTCTGTGTTTCTTTCTAATTACAGCTTTTCTTTTTTTTTTTTTTCAATGTTGTAGATGATGGGGCGCCTGGGTGGCTCAGTCGGTTAAACGTCTGACTTCATTCAGCTCAGGTCATGATCTCATGGTTTTTGGGTTCGAGCCCCACATCGGGCTCTGTGCTGGCAGCTCAGAGCCTGGAGCCTGCTTCTGGTTCTGTGTGTCCCTCTCTCTCTGCCCCTCTCTTGCTCATGATCTGTCTCTCTCTGTCTCTCAAAAATAAATAAATGTTAAAAAAAAGTTTTTTTAATGTTGCAGATGAATGCTAATGTTCAGACAGCCCACTTAGCCTGTCCACATATATGATGATGCCAAGACTCCATTCTTCCTCCCCAGGTATTTTTGGGAGTAACAAACGTTCTCTCTCCTACTTCGCCTCCCTAGATTTCTCATGACGGGTTAATGCGTGGCTGTGGCTGTGGCTGGGTGTGCCTGTAGTTCTGTTTATTGGTCAGTGGAAATGAAAATAAAAAGTCTGCATTATTGCAGTTCTGGCTTCTCTCCCATTCTGTGTTACAGACACCAATCCACCACTCATTGGAAAATGGTAAAATAAAAAAAAAAAAAGTACAATGGATGCATTGAAGTTAAATGTAATTGTATAAATGGTGCAAGAGTAATAAAGTTAAACATTAGGAAAAAAAAAAACTAGCCTTTGGAGGCTAGTACCTTGCACCCTTTCATGCCCACCATGGATATTCTCATAAACTGCCTTCATTTCTCCACTTAATATTACACACCTCAAAATCTGTGACACCGATGAGTGGCTTCTTCAGATTATCACACTTGCTCTTACCTCAGTGCCTCTGCCCTTGCTGTCCCCTCTGCATTAAAGGTTTTCTGTCTAGATTGCTCCCTGGGTGGCCCCTCGTCCTCCTCCCCCAGGGGGAGGGGTTCATTGCTAACTCCTCAATTACCTCCCTCACATCTTCAGAACCCACCGCCACCTGCAGTGATGTGTTGAAACCTGTCTCCCCCAGGGCAAGGTAAGTGTGTGAGGGCAGGACCCTGGCTGTTTTAAGACCATCTCACTTGCTAGAGCACAGTACCGGATGCAGAGTAGGCACTCAGTAAAGTTTTGATGAAAGTGCAGGATTTTTTTTTTTGAAGTTCATTGAGAGAGAGTGAGAGTGAACACAAGTGGGGTAGGGGCAGTGAGAAGGAGAGACAATCCCGAGCAGGCTCCACGCCATCACCGTTGGTGCAGAGCTGGATGCAGGGCTCAAACTCACGAACCACGAGATTATGACCTGAACCAGATGCTCAACCAACTGAGCCACCCAAGGAGCCCCGAGGAATCTTCTTCATGGAAATTCTAGAACACTCACAGGACACTTCACAAACTCAAGAGAATCGGGTCACTTCCTTTGCTTTCCTGGGCTGCTGGCATTCATCCTCAGCTTGAAGAGGAAGCTGGCCCGCCCACACGCCCATTTCCTCTCCATACCTTCCATGATGGAAACCAGCTCTAGGCACTGCTTCCCTCTGGAGTTTGGGAAGGTGCTCAGTCCTCAACTCCAAAGGCTACAGGTGTCCAAAGGGTTCTGATTTGAAGCTCCATGTTCCCTGGACTCTTCCCCCTCCACGGAGGAGAGAAAGAACGTCACTCCTCCTGTCACTCCTCCCTGTTGATCGCTTTATATCCTCCTGCCATGTCCCTGCCATGCCCCTGCCATGCCCCTGCCATGCCCCTGCCATGCCAGCTGCTGTTTTTTCATTGCTGCAATAGCACCTAGCAGCAGATCCATAACAGCAAAAACATAATAAATATTTAAAAGTTATATGTCAAGATAGTAAGTGTTCAAGAACACACGTCCCATCCTCCTTCCTTGACAAGTAATGCCTTTGCAATACTTGGAAGCCCGGGTTCAAAGACTGGATTCTTAAAAAAAAAAAAAGAGGATTGAATTCTCGGGCTCAGAGTTGCATGCCAGAACACAGCAGCATGGGGAGAATCAGCCCTCGGCCTGCGCCCTCTCTCTTCCCACCCCAGGCCTCACCCTGCACCGCGAGGCTTTGAATGTGCGTGTGTGGATGCGCAGCTCTGTCCAAGGCCCCTGCAAGCACCTCTGTCCACGAGTCACACTGCTGATTTAGGGGTGCTCACAGCTGCTGTGTTATCTGCTCTCAGGAGCGACCCAGGCCAGAGGCTCCCACAGACCCTGGAAAAGGGCTCAGGGCCCGTCAGCAGACCAGAATGAGGTCTGGGTGAGCACACCCACGTGGAGCATGCATGGCCCCCTCACCTCTGGGAGTCGGGGCAGGACCAGAATGGAACCCTCTAAAGCACAGGAGCCAAGGCAAGGGGCCAAAGGCCTGCCCAGGTCTCAAGCAGTACCACCTGGGAAAAGGCAGGACTGGGGACAAAAGGAGGACATTAAAAATACGCAGCCGCCCGGTCACAGGATGGGCATAAGATTATAACACTTTTTGGATGTTTACTATTTTTCAGGCGCTCTTCCACGGGCCTCATCTATCCTGGCTTCTTCATTTTCCTGCCTACCCTGCGAGGCAAATGACTATTAGGATCACTACTGTAGAGACTAGACAGCTCAAGTACAAGTGACTTGCTGGGTGTCATGCAGATGGATTAAGGGCTTAACCTGGGTAGTCACGTCCATGCTCTTAGTGTGACACAACAGGAGCTACGAAGAGTGACAGTAAAGGGCTGGTAAAAGATGTGTCAAGACATGTTAATTCTATGTCAGTAAAGCAGGGGGATAAAAAGATATGCCAGGAAACTGTTAACCAAAAGAAAGCAGGTCTAATAATATTAATGTTGGACAAGATAGAATTGGAAGAGAAAAGGTCTGAATAGGCCAAAGAGGAATATTGCACATTGTTGGATGGTAGATAGACTTCATCATCTGGAAGGAACAGCATGAACCTTATCTACCTAATAGCTTCACATACAACAAAAGGCAAATGAATACACTTTAACAACAACAATGCTAGAATCATGGTGGGGGACCAATAAATGAGCCTCTCAGAGATCATCTGATAAAGCAAAATTAAAAGTAAGGACGTAGAGAACGCAATACCGATTCCCAAGGGAGTCTTCAGGTATCACCCAAGAAGACTGGAGGACACACCGACCTTTTTCTGTGCCCCTCACCTGCATGGTTCTTCTTGTGGCTGCAAAGCAAGGGGAGTGGGCACCACTAGAGTGTATCCACAGACACGATAACCTTGGCACACCTCAGGGCTCCTTGCAGAAACCAGCAGAGATGCTAGATGATGCAAGATTCTAGCCAGCCTCCTTGGTGACTAGCTCTCAGAGAGGGAAAACTGTTAAATCATCAGGATTGTTCTTACCAGGACTGGAAGAAAATGTTTGTACAGGAAGCAGATAGTATGACTGACTGCTGGTACTATTGTTGTAATGGTAAAAATACATCTTTTCCTCCAATGTCCTAATAACTTATATCTCTCCCAGTGGAGAGTTATTTATATAGGGTATTTCATTCAACATTCAACAAATACTTACTGAGCAGGTACTGTGTGCTAGGTGCTGGGGGTACAGCTGTAAATAAGGTCCTTTTTTTAAAAAAAAAAATTATTTATTTTAGAGAGAGAGAGCAGGGAGGAGGGAGAGAGAGAACCCTAAGCAGGCTCCAGGCTGTTAGCACAGAACCCAATTCAGGGCTGGATCTCACAAACTGTGAGATCATGACCGGAGCCAAGATCAAGGGTTGGACACTTGGGGCACAAGGGGGGCTCAGTCAGTTAAGCATCTAACTTTGGTTCAGGTCATGATCTCGCGGTTCATGTGTTTGAGCCCTGCGTCAGGCTCTGCATTTACAGTGAAAAGCCTGCTTGCAATTCTCTCTCTCTTCCTCCCTCTCTCTGCCCCTCCCCAGCTTACCCTTTCTCTCTCAAAATAAATAAATAAACTTGGGGCGCCTGGGTGGCTCAGTCAGTTAAGTGGCCGACTTTGGCTCATGTCATGATCTCTCAGTTTGTGGGTTCGAGCCCCACATCGGCCTCTGTGCTGACAGCTCAGAGCCGGAAGCCTGCTTCAGATTCTGTGTTTCCCTCTCTCTCTGCCTCTCCCCCACTTGTCCTCTGTGTCTCTCTGTCTCAAAAATAAATAAACATTAAAAAATTTTAAAAATAAACTTAAAAAAAAGTCTGACACTTAATCGACTTAGCCATCTAGGCACTCCAAGGTCCTTGTTCTAATAGAGTCCTTAAGCTAACGGTGAGGTGAAAATTAACAAAGAGACAATCGCAAAGAGTGATAAATGCTATGAAGAAAACAGAAAGATATGAGGGTTGCCAGATAAAATTCAGGGCACCTGAATCAATGCGGATTTCAGATAAACAATGTCTGATCTTTTAGTATAAGTTTGTCCCATGCAATATTTATATTTAAAGAATCATGCACTGCTTTTCTGAGATTCACATTGAACTGGGTGTCCTGTATTTTACTTGCTAAATCTGGCCAACCTAATTGTCGAGTTACCGGATACGGACAGTGGACAATTTCAGACAGGATGGTAACATTTGACTTGGAATCTGAATGTACAGAGATGTAGCCAGTTATTTAGGGGTCTAGAAGAGCCTTCCAGGCAGAGGGAAGGATCTTGGAAGAACAAAAAGGAGTGAGGCGGCTAGGTTGAGTGAGGGTGGAGAGGAGGAGGGAGGAAGTTGATGAGGTCAGACAGGTTGGCAGGGGCCAGATCTTGCAGGGTTCATGGGCTGTGATAAGAGATATTGAGTAATTTTACAAAACACTTACATCATGACTCTTTCACTGAAACAGAGCATTTTTTCTTTTACATTTTATCTCAGGATTGCTTTTACATGTTCATAGGCAGGGTGCTATCAAAGATAAACAAAGCTGGACATTGTTAAAGCAGTAAAAACACATTTTATTCAGTAACTACTGATAGTAGGGGAAAGAGCTGATTCCAACTATGCAGAGGTGATTGGGCAATTTAAAGGAGAATGAAGGAGCGTGGGACAGCGAGGGCGCAGGTAAAAATTTACAAAGTGTTGGTCAGTGTAAATGTAATCAGGTTAGCTATGTCTGCTAGCTGGTAATTATCTTTTTTTTCTAACTTTTAAAACATTTCATTAATTTTTGAGAGACAGAGAGAGACAGTGTGATCAGGGGAGGGGCAGAGAGAGAAAGGGAGACACGGAATCTGAAGCAGGCTCCCGGCTGTCAGCACAGAGCCTGACTCGGGGCTCAAACCCACAAACTGTGAGTTCATGACCTGAGCCAAAGTCGGACACTCACCCGACTGAGCCACTCAGATGCCTCTAGCTGGTAATTATCAAGGTTAGGCTTTCAGCCTCCCACAGAGACTAAGAGACCCAGGCCTTACCTTCTTGATGATTATATTTCAAAGGAACAGCTTTCAGGTCATTGAGAAAGACACTCCTGAATTGCAACAGATACATATATATCTCAAAGACACTGAAGAAGGATTCACAATTGCTCTAAGATGGGGTGCCTGGGTGACTCAGTTTGTTAAGTGACCAACTCTGGATTTTGGCTCTGGCCATGGTTTCATGGTTCGTGAATGAGCCCACCATGTTGGGCTCCACACTGACAGCTCCGGAGCCTGCTTGGGATTCTCTGTCTCCATTTCTCTGTCCCTTTGCCGCTCATGCTTTCTCTCTGTCTCTCAAAATTAATAAACTTAAAAAACAAAAAAGTAAATGCTCTAAGAAAGGGAGGTTGGAGCCTATCCTTGGGTGTTGGACTAGAACAAACATGAACAGTAAATTCTCCTGGAAGCATTGAGCTTCCTCAAGCAGTCACGTGTGCGTGTGGTGGTGGCGGTGGTGACAGGGGGACCCTGGGGTCATACTAAGGACATGGCTTTATGCTGCTAGAAGCCAAGTTCAAATCTGGTCATTTCTTGCTGCAGAGGTTTGGACAGAGTCCTTACATGCTGCGAGTTCTGCAGTTCTCAGGGCCTATGAAATTCTGTGTTCTTACAATATTTGTTTCCTTGAATGATAACCAAGTATGTGCCTTTCAGTCCCTGGAGGAGCAAGCAGCAATTACAAGGGATGGGCTCTGAAAGAGCTGGGCCTGCTGGTGGCCGCAGCTGAGCCCTGGGATTTCTGTTAACTCCTCACTTGCTTCCTGTCATTGTCATACTCAGTGGATCCTAAGAGCCTGCAGGTCCTACCTCTCCAGTATATCCTGAAGCTGTCCACTTGTCTCCATACACACCGTTACTCACCTGAGTCTGGGCATCGCAATCTCTCTCCTGGAGGCCTCCAGTCCCCCTGCTTCAAGCTTTCCCCCCCAATACAGTCCATTCCCACAGAGCAACTGGTGGGCCTTTTAAAATATAGATTCAGTGGTCATCCTGTAATAGATGCACATAAGACACAGTCTAACAAGGTTTATGAGCCCTACATCATAGGGCTCCTGCTGGCTTCTCTACCTTCAGCTCCTGTTTCTCTGCACTTCATCAAGCCCCCGCCTAGTTCACTCCTGCCTCGGAGTCTTCTCTGTTGACACCGCCTCCTCCTGGAATGCTCTCCAGGCTGATCTTCACACAGCTGTCTCCTGGTTGAAACTCAGGCCAAGTGTCACTTGTTCATAGGCCTTCTCTGACCATCCAATGACCTTCCAAGTCACTGTCATATCAACTTGCTTTAAATTTTCTTCTTGGGGCGCCTGGTTGGCTCAGTCGGTTGATCTCCTTTCGGTTCAGGTCATGATCTCGGGGTTCGTGGCTTCGCGCCCCAGGTCGGGCTCTGTGCTGACAGCTCAGAGCCTGGAACTTGCTTCGGATTCTGTGTCTCCCTCTTTCTTTGACCGTCCCCTGCTCACTCTGTCTCTCTCTCTCAAAAACAAATAAAACATTTTAAAAATTTTAAATTTTCTTCTCATAGCGCTTATGAAGATCTGAAATTATTTTGTTGATTCTGTCTCTCCCTCTAAAACATGCGCTCTGCGAGGGGCAGAAAGTTCTCCGTCTGAGAGGCTATGTACAGGACTTTGAGCAGTTGGTTCAACAGTTATGCAAGACCTACTACGTGTCTCACTGAAGCCCCACCTCAGACGAAGTCGCACCCCACCGGCCACTGGATGAACCCGTGCCCATCTAGGGGGGAAAAAATAGAGATTGATGCCGGCGGCGGCGGTCTCAGTCAAAAGGCATTGTCGTTTGTGACGTCAGCGCAAACAGAGCGCGTCCCCATTGGTCTTTGGAGTTTGGGTGGGGCCCGGGCGCTCCTGGCCCCGCCCCCCCTCTGCCCTGCTCACGCATGCGCCCGGGCCGCAGCCTCGCTGCCGCGCCATTTTGCCGGGGTTTGAATGTGAGGCGGAGCGGCGGCAGGGGTGGGTAGTGCCGGCTACAGTTCGCGGCTGAGATTTCCTTCTCCGTTCCCGTATCCCCAGGAGGTGAGGCGCGGAGCGTGCACGGCCTGGCAGGGTGGCTTCTTGGGACCCAGCTAGGGGAGGGATGCGGTCCCCCTGACACTTCCGAGCGCTGTGAAGCAAGGACCGCGCCTCTGGGCCAGAGCGGAATGAGGGCCCGGGCTTCAGGCGGCGCCCTCCGGCGAGGTCTTTCACTGCACCGACGGGTCTCCCTTCGCCTCACCTCGCGGCGTCCCAAAGCTCGGGCCCAGGCCCGGCGGTCCCGGGGCCTGTGAGAGGCTAGGGCCCCCGAGGCGCGGCCTTAACGCGAGCTGCCCGAGTGCCCGCCCCTTCCCCTCCAGCCCCGCGCGGGTTGGTCCCGCCGCCGCCTGGCTGCTCGGGAAGGCCGCCTCTCATTGGTTGCGCCCGCGCGTCCGTTCTCGTAGCTCCCGGCCACCCGCAACGTGAGCGGAGTGCCGCGGCGAGGCCTGTCCGGCCGCGCTGCTGAGCTAAGGCCGGTCGCCGCCCAGACCTCCTCTTGCCCCCACTCGCTTTCGGATTGCAGAGGGAACGGCTTTAACCTGCCTGTGCTTCACTTTCCCCGACCGTAAATGGGCATCGTGGTCTCACTTTGCCGAGTTGTCGAAGGATTCTGTCCTAGTCCGTGCACCTGCTTAGTAGTGTAGGGTCCAGCTCTTGGGGGAAACGCGATAATATGGCACTTTGGAGCATGAGCTTTGGAATTAGACGGCCTGGGTTTGCTCCAGATTTAGCCTCTCCCTAGGAGTGCAGTTTAGGGCTATTCACTTCATCCCTCGGTATCTCCCATTTTCGTTATCCGCCAAGTGGGTTTGAAAACAATCTGCTTCCTAAAGTGGCTGTGAGGATCCACTCAGCCATTACCGCGGTTTACAGCGTCCCACCAGAAGCGACCGTTGTCCGCCTCTTCTACCCATCTCAGCCGCTGTAGCTCTACTGCTGATGTCGGTTTTCTTAAATGTTCCAGGCTCGTGCCCACCGTATAGCCTTTCGTTTGCTTGGAAAGTACTGGCACCTTAGGGTTGCCAGGCTGGCTCCCTGTCCTTTAAGTTTCAAGCACCTTACACCTTTGACCAGCTTCTCTGAGGGCTTCTTTCTTTCAACTCTAAATAGCATTTATCATTACGTGGAACTACGTAGAGTTGTTCATTGTCTTTCTCGGCTGCTGGGTTGTAAACTTGAAGAGCAAGTACCTTGCCTGTCTTGTTTACTGTTGTGTTCGGTGATGAGTGCTGGCCACGTGGTGGAGGCACGAGTATTAATATTCCTTGGAGGGACAGAAGGGGACTTTTGCTCTTGGAATCCACCAGTGTTCTTTTCTCATCCCCTTGTCCCCCAACCCCGTTCGAATTTTTTTTGTTTTTAACTTGTGTGTGTGTGTGTGTGTTTCTCCACTTTTTACATAATTCCTGGGACTCTTAGTTCACCTTATCCCTCCTCCTCCCCCCAAGACACTCCCCCTTTTTTCCATCAGTATGCAAGGGAATTTTCTTTTTTCATCTGGTTACTTTGATTTCTGCTAGCTGGGGGCCGGGACACTTGATCTTAACCAAAAGGCGGACTGAGAAGCGGTAGAGACAGAGATTTCTTCTACAGGATTGGATGGGTTTGAGAACGCTGCTCTAGCTTTGGAATTAATTTGTTCCTTTATTTGTTTAATAACTATAGAACATCCACTTTCTTTTGTTATTTATTTATTTTTGAGAGACAGAGACAGCGCGAGCAGGGGAGGGTCAGAGAGAGAGGGAGATACAGAATTCCAAGACAGGCTCTAGGCTCAGAGCCGGCAGTCAGCACAGAGCCTGACACGGGGTTCGAACCCACAAACGTGAGATCATGACCTGAGCCGAAGTCAGCTGCTTAACCAACTGAGCCCCCCAGGCACCCCTAGAGCATCCACTTAATTTCTGGGAATACGGTGAAGATATAAAATGGATAAGGTCCTTTCCCTTGGAGAGATTATATTCTAGCGGGAGAAAGAAACAGGAATACAAATAAATGAATTAGGTGTTTTCGGATAGTATCTGTCATATACGTGACAGATGAAGAAGGTGACATTTGAGCTGAGACCAGCCATGGAGAAGTGAGGAGACAGCGTTCTAGGCAGACGGAATAGAAGCTTCAGAGGCTTGAGGATAGGAGCAGTCTTGGAACTTTGGAATATTGGAGGAAAATCCAGCTTGCTACAGTAGTGTTTGAAGAAAGGAGAGGTATCCAGGGGCTGATAAGTAGGGCTTTCTGACCCTATAGAGTTTGGATTTGAACCTAAGTGGTATGTTCCTGTGATTAGAAAGCAGAGGGTGGGTCAGGGTGTTGGGGTATGTTCTTGATGTGTATGTGCCAGATAGTTTTCATTCATTGGATCTCTTTCCCTTTCCCCAGATGTAAGGACTCAGGAATGGTTCTCTAATGTGGAGGAAATATCTAAGGAAAAGGCACAGATCTTGGATCAGCTTATGTCACAGATGTCTGTGAGATGGCCTTGGAGAGCAAAGCTTTTTTTCCAAGTCTTCCTCCATTACTGAGGGCCTGTGGGAAAAGGCTAGACGTAGGTCCAGCCATTCATTCAACAAGAAGAACTTGAAATGTAGATAAGTCTCTCATAATTTATTTATTGTGGCACATGTGTTTTATTTTTTAACTGAATTGGTAGGGGTTTCCAAAGATAGTTCTGTGGAAGAAGTAAAGTGTCGCCCCTTCTTTAAAGGCAAAAGAATGAATTTCCCATTTTTAGTTTGAATTTTTATTTTAAAATCAATAACACTTTCTATGTTTACATATTGCTGATATTTTAAAGATTCAAAGTACTTTCACCTGTGGCCAAATTAGGTTGCTTAAAATTAGACCTTGATCTTGCCCTTATATTGTGAATACCTATGTAGTCTTTTCTTTTCTTTTTTAAATGTTTTTTATTTGTTTTTGAGACACAGACAGAGACAGCGGGAGCAGGGGAGGGGCAGAGAGAGAGGGAGACACAGAATCTGAAGCAGGCTCCAGGCTCTGAGCTGCCAGCATAGAGCCCAATGTGGGGCTCAAACCCACAAACCGTGAGATCACGACCTGAGCCGAAGCTGGACACCCAACCAACTGAGCCACCCAGGCGCCCCTGGAGTATTTTCTAAAATTACCTGATTTGTCATGCCGTTTCAGATCAGGGCTAAGCTTACAATTTGGTTTCATAGACATTATCATTAAGGAGATACAAAAGGAGTTTGTTGACAAATATTTAGTTCCTTAACTAATATTAAATTCTAAGATCTATGTAGTATTTTGACTTTCAGGGATTGTTGCCTGTATATTTATATATCTCCTGCCTCCCCCTCGCCCGCCCGCCATGCACACTTTGTTTAGGTTTATTTTATTTTGAGAGAGTGTGCATGGGGGAGGGGCAGAGAGAGGATCCCAAGCAGGCTTTGTGCTGTCAGGTTTGACCCCAAATCAAGAGTTCGTTGTTCTACCAACTGACCCACGCAGGGCCCCCCCGCTCCCCCCCTTTTTTTTTAAATTAACTTACAAATAGTCATATCTTAGTACCTCAGTTTTGTCGTTTTAGGGTCATTCTGTCATGTGGTCTTAGAATCTGTTTTCTCCACCTCTTCCTATTTGTCACAGTCAGTTGACCAGAACAAATGTATAGAATGATAATGCTTTTGATGGAAAAATCAAGGGAGTGTAGCTTTTGAAAATAGTATAAGAACTATATATTAGGTATTTATCACTCCTATAAAGCTGTAGGGGGATTGAAGTGAACAAAACACAAAGCCCCTACTGTCATGGAACTTAGAGTCTAGTGGAGAGAGAGGCACAGTAAGAAAATAAAGTGGTATGTCCTATAAAATTTGGAAATTTGGAGCTTGGAAAAATAGAATAAGGGAATGGAGAGTGGCTGATGTGGGTGTTTTAGATAGGGTGGTCCAGGAAGGTATCCCTGAAAAGAGATAACCTTGGAAAGAGACCTGAATGAAGTGGGCAGTGAGCCATGCAGCTCTCCGGGGACAGAGCTCTTCAGGCAGGTGGGACAGTAAGTGCAGAATCCTGGAACAGAAGTACAAACACTGGCATATAGGAACAGTAATCTAGGACAGATCTCAAATCCACTTCTTTCTTAAAACACTTTTAAGTGAATGGAAATTAATTGTGGTGGGTAAATCGATGATGTAACGGAGTTCCTATGTTGTATTGGAGCTCCTTATAACTGATCCTCGAAGAATAGTCTCTAATCCATACTGGGAACTCCTGTTTTTAGCTAGTTGACTGACATATTGACTCATCCTTTAGCTCATGCAACAAATGCTTATTGAATATCTTCCATGTGCCAGGCAGTGGTAAAAGCCCTGGGCCTACAGAGACAAGATATACAAAGTTCTTGACCTAAGGAGCTTACAAATAAAGATAACCATTACATCAAAGATACTTAAAAAAAAAAAAAAACTATTTCAGATGATGTTACTGCTGTTAATAGTGTAGATGATAGTGATGGGATGTTTTGAGGAGTTGATGGTGGGCTGACAGCTGAATGATGCCCAGTATCAAATTAGAAGGAAGAGCATTATTACAGGCATGGAGAGGGGAAGACATTTGTGGCTTAACCACAGTCAGTGGAAGGTAGATGAGGTTGATATGTGTCAGACTGCAAGGGACTCTGCCATGGTAAAAGAGCTTGGATTTTTAATTCAGTTAATTATGAGGAATTTAAGAGATTCTTGTTGTGATATGTACAGTGCTAGAGGAACACAATGAAGAGAGTTAGTGAAATGCAAAATTATTAAGGAGTGTATTAAACTCAACAGAAAAGATCCAGTTAATCTCTGTAATCCTTCCAACACAGAGACATACACAGTTTCTAACATGCTGCCTTGCATAAATCTCAAAAAGGTAGGACAAATTTGTGTGATACAGAAAGATGAGTTTTTGTTTTGTTTTGTTTCGGTATTTTTTTTAGGTCACATATACTGAGGTAAATGATTCTGCTTGGCAATAGCCGACTTTCATGATTTCAGGAGCATTTCAACACAAAAAAAGAATGGGAGATAAATTGATTAAATCACCATTTTGCAAAGTTTAAAGTTTTTCTTTTTATGTTTTTTATTTATTTTTGAGAGACACAGACAGCACGAGCAGGGGATGGTCAGTGAGAGAGGGAGATACAGAATCTAAAGCAGGCTCTAGGCTCTGAGCTAGCTGTCAGTGCAGCGCTCGAACCCACAAACCGTGAGATCATGAGCTGAGCCAAAGCTGGATGCTTAACTGACTGAGCCGCTGAGGCGCCCCATTTTGCAAAGTTTTATATAATGAAGTAGTTCTGTGGCCAAGTAATGAGGGGGAACTCTGGGTTAAACAACATTAGCCTGATAACTTGCTGGTTGAGTTTCTGAAGACTTTAAGGTGAATCTCCAAAAGAGGGGATTATAATGTGTGCATTTTCTGAACTTTTTTTTTCCTAGGATTTTATTGTATATTTCTATACTCAGCATGGGGCTTAAACTCATAGCCCTGAGATCAAGAGTCACGTGCTCCATCAACTATGAGCCAGCGAGGTACCCCCACATTTTCCAAACTTTTGATATAAAACCCAGAAAGGATGCCCTCTCAATAAATTGTGTGTATGGTTGAGTGGGACTTATTGGCCTCCCTTATGATAAAGATGTTTCCAGTTTCTAATAAGGAGAATACAGATAATTTCAAACAAATCATTTTCCTTAGAAGGTTGTAGTTTCAGACTGTGGAGGTGTATGCTGTGCAGGCACAACATTAACTTTGGCCCTTTGTCTGTCTGTCTGTCTCCCTTCATTTCTACTCAAGATGTCCTTTCTATTGCTCTTCCCAGCTTCCATTCTACTCTAGGTCAGGCCTCTGTCATTATTTCTTCACCTTAGAGACAGCCTCGGTTAGTTGGAAGAGAGTAGACCTGTAGAGTCAGACTGATTTGAATCTGATTTTTAAGTTTGTTTAGAGAGTGCAGGAGCGAGCAGGGGAGGGGCAGAGAGGGAAAGAGAGAGAGAATCCCAAGCAGGCTTTGTGCTGTCAGCACAGACTCTGACACAGGGCTCAAACTCATGAACTGTGGGGTCATGACCTGAACCAAAACCCAAGAGCTGGTTGCTTAACCAACTGAGCCACCCAGGCGTTGCTGAATCTGATTTTGATTAACTGTGTGACTTGGGGCAAGTTAATCTCTCTGAGTCTCCTTGTATGTAAAATGCTTATATGAAATGATACGAAGCACACAAAACATTTAGCATGTGCCTGGCTCATAGGTGTTACCCTTCCCACATTAAAAAAAAGTGTCCTAACAGATCTTCACTTGTTCTCATCAATTCCATTCTGGAAACCATTACCAGCCCAAAGTTCATATACTCCACTTTCATTAAGTTTTGACCCATTTCAAAAACTTAGTGGCTTCCTGTTGTACATTAAATCACGTAGTTCTTCACGTAGTTTTAAAGATCTACTATGATCTGATCTCAGCCTCAAATTCCACAGTTCCCCAAAGGAGCTATGTAGCTTCCTGTTTGTTATTCTGCTCACACTAGTTCTTGTGTGAGATAGGTCTTCATTTTACTTTGCCTTTCAGTTCTATGTATCCTTCAAGTTCAGCTCAAGACTCAGCCTCTTGGAAATCTTGGCCCACATGGAAATGTAGGCCAAGTGACTCTCTTGTTACCTCCCAGCAGTTGAGTTTCTGTGTGACTGATTTGGCACTGCGACTCCAGGGGACAAATGTGTTTCAGGGTTTCTTTTTGGATGCACATACTGCGGATTATGCAACATTCCCTGTGGGTGTGGGGTAGCACTGCAGTCAAACACCTTAGTATTTCTTAAGTAAGACAAATTTTTATACAAAGTGAGATACTTTATTTATAGCCTCAGGCAGTTTGGGCCAGATTTTGCTGCCAATGAGTTTGCCACAAACTTAAAAACTGAAAACCCTTTCAGTTTATAGATTTTTAGATTTCAAAACTGCAGGAAAGGGATTAGTTTGTAGCTGGCATCACGGTTGTGTCTTGTCTTCCAACTAATATGTAAGCTCCGTCGAGAGCCTGAATTTAATTACGTGTGACCAGGTCATTTTTATTTTATTTTATTTTATTTATTTAGTGCTTATTCACTTTTGAGAGAGAGAGAGAGAGAGAAAGGGAGCAAAGCTGGGGAGAGACTGAGACAGAGGGAGACACAGAATCAGAAGCAGGCCCTAGTCTTTGAGCTGTCAGCACAGAGCCCAATGCGGGACTTGAACCCATGAACTGAGATCATGACCTGAGCTGAAGTCGGATGCTTAACTGACTAGACTAAGCCACTCAGGTGCCCCTGACAAGGTCATTTTAAAAAGACAATACAATTTTCACTTATTTTTTTTATTTATTAATGTTTATTTACTTTTGAAAGAGAAAGAGAGCATGCAAGTAGGGGAGGGGCAGAGAGAGAAGGGGACAGAGGATCGGAAGCAGGCTCTTTGCTGACAGTAGAGAGCTCCATGCGGGGCTCAAACTCACAAACTGAGCCAAAGTCGAATACTTAATTGACAGAGCCGCCCAGGTGCCCCTAAAAATACAATAAGATTTTAATAACTTTCTGATTGTAAGTGTAATACATTAGGTAGTTATAGGATATTATGAAAATCTAGAAGAATATGAAGAGAATGAAAATGTCAGGTGTTCATCACATAGACATTACCACTGTTTACATTTTGGAGTGTATTTTTCTATATATGGGGGTGTGTATACATTTTTTAAAAAGATTTTATTATGTAATCTCTGTACCCAGTGTGGGGCTCAAACTTAAAACCCTGAGAATGAAGAGTTGCACGCTCTATCGACTGAGCCAGCCAGGCACCCCTAAATTTTTTTTTTTTTTACATAATTTGAATTGTGTATTTGGCTTTTTTTTCCCACTTAGCTTTATTACAGTTTATAAAAGTTATCACATACTTAATTTTTTTATTCTTTGTTATAGAAACCCCAAATTAAGTTGGGTGCATGGCTGCCCTGAACACACGACATTTCATAGGTTCTCTGGGAACTAGTGTGGCTTTCTCCCTAAAGCTACATCCTGGAATCTAAGCAGAAGTTCAGTTAAAAAAAATAACTATTGAAGAGGCGCCTGGGTGGTTCAGTTGGTTGAGTGGCCAATTTCGGCTCAGGTCATGATCTCAGTTTGTGAGTTCGAGCCCTACATTGGGCTCTGTCCTGACAGCTCAGTCTGGAGCCTGCTTTGGATTCTGTGTCTCCTCTCTCTCTGACCCTCCCCCATTTGCACTCTGTGTGTGTGTCTCTCTCTCTTTCTCTCTCTCTCAAGAATAAATAAATCTTTAAAAAATAATTATTGAAGTGTAACTTACTGTGAGTTCATGTGAAGTGTACTTTTTGGTGAGTGTCATTAGTAATTTTATACAGTTGTGCATCTATCAGCAGAGTCCCATCAGGACAGTTTTAGAACATTTTTTATCGCCCAAAAAAGTTCCTTCATTTTGCACTTAACCCGGAGACCATAGAGTCTTCTTTTATACCGTTCTCAAACTTTTTGTTTATGGGGAGTGATGTGTGCACACACTCACTCTTGTAATATATGTGTGTGTGTGTATATGTGTGTGTGTGTGTGTGTGTGATTTTTTTCTGTCTGTATTGGTTTATGTCATCAGTCATGTGGCTATAAGTTATAGATTTAGCTTAGAATTTGTAATGTATTAGATGTGAATTGTTTTGTCAATGGCAGTGTATTCTGTGATTTATATTTGATGTTAAAATTGGAATATTTTTTTTTAATTTTTTTTAACATTTATTTATTTTTGAGAGACAGAGAGAGAGAGAGATCATGAGCAGGGGAAGGGGCAGAGAAAGAGGGAGACACAGAATCCGAAACAGGCTCCAGGCTCTGAGCTGTCAGCACAGAGCCTGATGCGGGGCTCAAACCCATGAACCCGAGATCATGACCTGAGCTGAAGTTGGAGGCTTAACCAACTGAGCCATCCAGGCGCCCCGTGGAATATTTATTTAATAAAATTGTTACTTTTTTTAGTTTATTTTGATAGAGAGAGAAAGAGAGAGAGAGAGAAAATCCCAAGCAGGCTCCACATTGCCAGAGAGGAATCTGATAGGGGGCTTCTTGAACTCCTGATCCGTGAGATAATGACCTGAGCCGAAATTAAAGAGTCAGATACTTAACCTTAACCAATTGAGCCATCCAGGCATCCTCCCCCCCTTTTCTATTGTTACTTTTTTTATTTCTTGAGCTATACTTGACATACAACATTACCATTAGGTTAGGGGGTGTAATACAATGAGTAATACATGTATGCATTGTGAAATGACCACAACACATCTAGTTGACATCCATCACTAAACATAGGTACAGATTTTTTTTTTTTTTTTTGGTCATCAGAACTTTGTTTTTCTTAAGTAGGCTCTGTCCCCAATGTGGGGCTTGGAACTCATGACCCCAAGATCAAGAATTCCATGCTCTACGGACTGAGCCAGCCAGCCACCCCTCAATACAGTATTGTTTATTTGTTTATTTATTTATTTTAGTAATCTTTACACCCAGTGTGAGGCTTGAACACATAAGTCCAAGATAAGAGTTCCATGCTCCCACTGCTGAGCCGGCCAGGTGCCCCCTAAATTATTAACTGTAGTCACCATGCTGTATATTATATCCCCTGGCTTACTTGGAACTGGAATTTTGTACATTTTGAACCCCTTCACTCATTTAGTATACCCCTAACCCCCCACCTCTGGTAACCATCATTTGGTTCTCTATATGTATGAATTCTGGTATGTGTTTTTGTTTGTTTAAATTTTAAATTCCACATTAAAGTAAGATTATGTGGTATTTGTCTGTCTCTGACTTACTTCACTTAGCATAATGCCCCAAGGTCCATCCAGAGGCACATGGCTAGCTCAGAACAAGCAAGTCTTGATCTTGGGGTCATGAGTTCAAGCTCCACTTTGGGCATAGAGCCTGATTTAAAAAAAAAAAATCCACCCGTTTTGTCACAAGTGGCAGGGTTTCCCTTTTTATGGCTGAATAATATTCCACTGTATACAGATCATCACATTTTCTGTATCCATTTATCCACTGATGAACACTTAGGTTATTTCCATGTCTTGGCTGCTGTTAAAAAAAAAAATGCTGCAGTGAACATACCGGTGCAGATATCTTTTTGAGTTAGTGCTTTCATTTCCTTTGAGAAATACCCGGAAGTGTAATTTCTGGATCACATGATTGATCCTGAGATAGTTCTATTTTTAATTTTTTGAGGACCCTCCATACCGTTTTCCCAGTAGCTGCACCAATTTACATTCCCACCAACACTGCACAAAGTTTCCCTTTTCTCCACATCCTCACCAACACTTGTTATCTCTTGTCTTTTTGATGATTATAATTCCAGCAGGTGAGAGATGATGTTTCATTGTGGTTTTTCTTGATTAGCATTTTCCTGATGACTAGTGGTGTTAAGAACTTTTTCATGTACCTATTGATGGCCATCCCTATGTCTTGGAAAAATGTCTATTCAGATCTTCCACCATTTTTTATTCAGATTTTTTTTTTTTTTGCTTTTGAGTTGTGTGGGTTTTCTTTTTAATATATTTTGGATATTAACATCTTATCAGATATATGATTTGCTAATAATTGCTCCCATTTGGTAGGCTGCCTTTTCCATTTTGTTGATTGTTTCCTTTGCTGTGCAGAAGCTTTTTGGTTTGATGTAGTCTTACTTATCTTTGCTTTTAGTTTAGAAAGTTCCTATTTAATTATAATCACAGGGGCACCAGGTGGCTCAGTCAGTTGAACGTCCAGCTTTGGCTCAGGTCATGATCTCGTGGTTCGTGGGTTCGAGCCCTGCGTCGGGCTCTGTGCTGACAGCTTAGAGCCTGGAGTTTGCTTTGGATTCTGTATCTCCCTCCCTCTCTAACCCTGCCCTGTTCAGTGCTGTCTCTCTCTTTCTCTCAATAATAAATAAAACATTAGAAAAACATTAAAATAAATATAATCACAGCTGTCATCCTCTGAACCCCAGTGTTCTCTCCCCACGTGCAGATTCTTAGCATCTGGTTTGTTGTCAGTGCTTGTGATTGCATGTTGTACACAAAGAAATGTATTTATTCTAGTTTCTTTAATCTCAGAACTTATTTACTGCTTGAAATTGTAATTTCTTATGATGGCCCTATTTTTTTTTAAGTTTTATTAAAAATATTTATTTATTTTTGAGAGGGAGAAGGACAGTGTGTGAGCAGGGGAGGGGCAGAGAGAGAGGGAGACACAGAATCCGAAGCAGGCTCCCGCTGATAGCACAGAGCCTGACATACGGCCCCAACCCATGAGCTGTGAGATCCTGACATGAACCAAAGTCAGACACTTAATCAACTGAGCCACCCAGGCTCCCCTCTGGGACTTCTTCTGAGTCTTTTTTTTAAACTCTCATCTGCCCTTTTTGGTAGCATTAAATCTAATAGGTGTTATGTGACTTTGATCAGTTCTTCACCTTGTTTTTCTGAGCCTTCTTTTCTTAGTGGGATGTTTATTCTTCATCTCAAAATTAGCCCACTGTTGTTTCAAAAAAGCCCATTATCATCTGGAACCTTGTCTCAGCTGAGTCAGGCTTATTGCCCATACCTTAAAACATCACAAATGGATGACCTTCAGAGAGGGGAAGACCCATAGTATAAAAGTATTCTTTTATGTAAATCATGGTGTCCCAATGGGACCAATTTACCAAACCTCATTTTTTGTTTTAGGTTCTATGGCGATGGAGCTCAGCGATGCAAATTTGCAAACTCTAACGGAATATCTAAAGAAAACTCTTGATCCGGATCCTGCCATCAGACGTCCAGGTAAAGAGAATAAATGTTTTGTGGTTTGATCTGTTCTTTAAGGATGGGGGGGTGGGGGGGAGGAATCTTTGCATAATCTACCTGTACTTGTAAATTAAAAAAAAAAAAAGATTTACACTTTGATTTTCAGGCGTTTCTTTTTCATTCTCCAGCTATAAAGTGGCTGCTTACCACTGCTGTAATGTATGGTCATGGGTGTTTTTGGTTTGGTTTTGTTTTTTGAGTAAAATAGCTTTTATTTGTTGTCTTCTGGGATTAACAAGTACTACTGTGTCTAGAATGCTTTGTCCCTTCACCTTTCTGAAAATCCCCATGCCTGCCTGTTTTAGAGAGATAATTAGGGCAGAGAGATGAGAGTTAATTGCCTAAAAAGTGATTAAATGAATTAAACCAGGTAATGAGACCCTGTCTTGTAATCCCCATGCTGAGTTTGATTTAATGAATACATTTTAAGACCTGGGTTCCTCTCTCCTGTATTTGAACCAGTTTCTGTCGAAAATTTAGTGTAAGCTTAGAGGGTTTTTTTTTAAGTTTATTTATTTATTTTGAGAGAGAGCGCACACTTGTACAAGCGGGGGAGGGGCAGGGAGAGAGAAAATCCCAAGCAGGCTCTGCACTGAGTGCTGGACCAATGCAGGGCTTGAACTCCTGACCCATGGGAGATCATGACCTGAGGCAAAGTCAGAGGAGAGCCAAGATCAGGAGTCGGGCATGCTTAACCAACTAAAGCCCCCAAGCACCCCTAAGCTTAGAATTGTACTCAGATGCCCACAGGAGTCAGACGTGAAGGTAAATGATGGAGGCAGGCCAAGTGAGGACTGGTCGTATGTGACTTCCGTACCTTGGTTAAGGGCTTTTGGAATGAGCTAACTCTGGGGGATTCAAACCAGTTTTGCAAGATCAGATTTCCAGCTTTGCTTGAAAAATAAAAGAAGTATGCAGTGTCCTCATTTTTAAATGATAGCATCTGGGGCGCCTGGGTGGCTCAGTCAGTTAAGCCTCCGACTTTGGCTCAGGTCAGATCTCACGTTCGTGGGTTCCAGCCCTGTGTCAGGCTCTGTGCTGACAGCTAGCTCAGAGCCTGGAGCCTGCTTCTGGTTCTGTGTCTCCTTCTCTCTCTGCCCCTCCTCCTCTCATGCTCTGGCTCTCTCTGTATAAAAAAATAAATAGAACATTAAAAAAAATAAATGATAGCATCTGACTTCAAAAATTTTGAAATCCTGTGGAGACCAAGCAAACTCCTTCTGAGAGCCAGATGTCTCTTGTGGAGGGGTAGTCAGTTGATGGTTTTCCAGGTAAGCCTTATTAGCCAGGTATGTTCAGCCTGGTTCTTCAGAGCTTCCTAATGTATGTGTTCAGAAAGAGGCTTTTAGAAAGGCCCACAATGAAATGAGTGTGTGTATGTGTGTTGAAGATATATGTTCTGTATAATAAGTAGAATGGTAAACATGTTAATGCATCCATTCTGTTCTTTGTGGTTTTTGAGGGAAAATTGTGGTTTTTCCCATTAGGGCTGAAAGAATTAATGTGTTCTTGGAGGAAGGAAAATTAATGCTGTAATCTTCTAAGACTTTCCCAGAAAGCCTCTGCAAACCTTGTCTGTTGAAAATTATTTTTAATAATTTTGTGTTTGTAAGGTGAGGTTGTTACTGTTTTATGAATCCAGGGACAGAGTATAGGAATAAATTGATGTTGCTGGAAAGAATTAAGAACATAGCATTTCTCAGGTTGGTACTAGACTGACTCAACATCTTTAGAAAATGATCTGGAGGTTGAAATGTGTAGTGGATCCCAGCTTATAGATAGCACTGTGCTCCTTTGGTTCTTGAGATGAGGCTGCTACAGATGAACTGGAACACAGTTTGAGGCTCCTTGAGTGTGTAGGAACATGGCAGTGTGAGCAAATTAAAGGAAATGAACACAAATAATTTGACTTAAACTCATGAGATTTCTTTCAGGGTATTGATTACAGTTTAAGAAAGATATCGGGCAGTCTATATGGGCTTTTCCCCAGAGCAGGGTACAGTGTGTTGGCCTGTGTGCAGTGCTGACCACTGAGAGCAAACAACCGAAGCCTTCCAGACTCCTACAAAACTGTAGCGTGTTCTTCTTGAAAATCACTTTTCCAGTTTATTTTATTTCATTTATTTAGTTTTTAATGTTTTTATTTTTGAGAGAGAGAAAGACAGAGTACTAACTGGGGAGGGGCAAAGAGAGGGAGACACAGAAACCGAAGCAGGCTCCAAGCTCTGAGCTGTCAGCACAGAGCCCGACGCGGGGCTCGAACGCACGGACTGTGAGATCATGACCTGAGCTGAAGTCAATCCCTTAACTGACTGAGCCACCCAGGGGCCCCGAGAGAATCTTAAGCAGGCTCTGTGCCCAGCGTTGAGCCTAACGCAGGGTTCGATCTCACAACTGACTGTGAGATCATGACCTGACTCAAGACGGCTCAACTGACTGAGCCACCCAGGCGCCCCCAGCATTCCTCATCTTTTATTATTTTTTTTAACAGTTTTATCCATTTTTGAGCAACAGAGTGCCAGCAGGGGAGGGGCAGAGAGAGGGAGATGCAGAATCTGAAGCAGGCTCCAGGCTCAGAGCTCTCAGCACAGATCCTAATGTGGGGCTCAAATCCACAAACTGAGATCATGACCTGAGCTGAAGTCAGATGCTCAACTGACTAGCCACCCAGGTGCCCATCCATCCCTCAGTGAATTTTTGATGAAAGTTCAGTTCAAAAGCAGCACATATTCAGTAGAAACCATACTTAGAATTGTGAGTTTTGAACCTCTCCCTGGGCCAGTGATAGGCAGTACAGTACTGTCTCGTGATGCAGGGCAGTGGCAGCAAGCCCTGGCTCCCAGTCATTCACGTTATCCCAGAGGTAAACAACCAGCACGCTTAGAACCATTCTGTACCCATGTAACTCTTTGATTTCACTCTCAGTATAGTATTCAGCAAATTCCATGAGAGAGTCAACACTTTATTGTAAAAGAGGCTTTGCTATAGATGATTTTGCCCAACTGTAGGCTAATCTGTGTGTTCTGAGCACTTTCAGGGAGGCTAGGCTAAGCTGTGATGTTGAGTGCTTTAGGTGTAGCGAATGCAGTTTTGACTTCTGGCGTGTTGACCTTACAGTGGTTTTATTGGGACATAATCATCCTAGGTCGAAGAAGGCCTGTATATGAATTTTGCCTGAGACTCACTTAGTCTCTCTGAGAAGCAGATTCTCCTGCAGGGGCACTCAGTCAGTCAGGCCATGCTACAGGGTTGCCAGAATCAAGTGAGTTTTTTTTTTTTTTCTTAATTAAAAAAAAATTTTTTTAAATGTTTACTTATTTTTGAGAGAGGGATACAGAGCACAGGCAGGGGAGGGGCAGAGAGAGAGGAAGGCACAGAATATGAAGGCTGCTCCAGGCTCTCAGCTGTCAGCACAGAGCCCAACACAGGGCTGGAATTCACGAACCTTGAGATCATGACCTGAGCCAAAGTCGGATGCTTAACTGACTGAGCCACCCAGGTGCCCCCGTGTGAGTTTTATTGGATGGTAAAGTGATTTGAAAACTGAAGTATTATGTAAATGTAGTGTAACACCATTTGTAGTCCATTTAACAGATAAGAGTGAAGCCTAGTAGACCCATGATAGCTTCCCTAAAGGAAGATATCCTAATCTTTAAAATTTTTTGATGCCTTTTAAATTTTTTATGTTTATTTATTTAGAGAAAGGGAGACAGTGCGTGTTGGGAAGGGGCAGAGAGAGGAAAGAGAGAAAATCCTGAGCAGGCTCCACACTGAGCATGGAGCCTGATGCGGGCTCAGTCCCACAACCCTGGGATCGTGACCTGAGCTGAAATCAAGAGTCAGACACTTAATCAACTTAGGCACCCCCTAATATTTTGATGCCTGTAATCAGAGACCTACATAGCTCACCTATATATAAAATGCAAAGATTTGGTTAAATAACAAATCTACTAACATGAAAATTCTTTTACAGCTGAGAAGTTTCTTGAATCTGTAGAAGGAAACCAGAATTACCCACTGTTGCTTTTAACTTTGCTGGAAAAGTCCCAGGATAATGTTATCAAAGTGTGTGCCTCAGTAACATTCAAGAACTATATTAAAAGAAACTGGAGAATTGTAAGTATTTTGTGAACACACAGTCTCATAACGTGTATGCTTATAAGATTTATATATGCAGTGCTCCTGAAAGATTCAGGCACATTTTAAAGATAAATTAAATAGAACCCTCCTCAACAAAATATTAGCATATCAGATCCAAAAAGGTGTAAAAAGAATCACACATCAAGACCAAGGGGGATTTATCCTGGGTATGCAAGGCTGGTTCAACATTTAAAAATCAGTTATTGCATCATATCAGTAGATGAAGAAAAAAGCATTTAACAGGATCCTACCCCCATCCATGGTAAAGCTGTCAGTAAACTAGGAATGGAAGAGAACTTTCTTGACTTTATAAAGACTAACTACAAAAAACCTAGAGCTAATATCGTACTTAATGGTGAGAAACGTGAAACTTTTTCTCTACGATTAGGTACAAAGCAAGGATGTCGCCCTCTCATCACTCCTTCCCAACACTGTATTGGAACTCCTTGCTAATGGAATAAGGAGAGGAAGTAAAAGGCTTACTGACTGGCAGGAAAACATAAACTGTCTTTGTTCACAGATGATATGATTGTCTATATAGAAATTCTGAAAGACTTAACAAAAACGGGACAGAATGCTTCTCCAAAGTTCCTGTTGTTTCATTTGAGCTCCTGCAGATTACTGAGCTTGCTAACCCAGAGAGTGTGAGACTTGGTTTTTGCCTCCGTTATGGCTGAAATTTTTTAAAGCTTATTTATTTGTGGGGAGGGGTTGCATAGAAGGGGAAAGAGAGAATCCCAAGCAGGCTCCATGCCGCCAGTGCTGGGCCTGGTGTAGGCCTCCATCCCACAGACTGTAAGATCAGGACCTGAGCCAAGATTAAGAGTGAGATTTTGTTAAGGGGTATGTGGAAATAGATTCTAATTTTAAGGTGAATCCTATTGTACTGCAAGTGTAATGACTGATAGAAATTAGAAATTAGGGTATTTTCCCTACCTTAGGACAGTGGTTCTCAATGGGGGATAATTTTGCCCACAGATATCTCCGGAGACATTTAGGTGTCACAGCTGGGGGCACAGGGTGTTAATACAGCCTAGGGGGTGGAAACCAGGGATGCTGATAACTGCCCTACAGTGTACATAAAAGACTCCTGTGCCAGAGATTTATCTGACTCAGAATGCCAGTAATGCTGAGATTGAGGAAGCCCTGACTTGGGATAAAGGGAAAAAAGGGTTGTTTTGAAGTGATAGCAGTAATGATATTTAGAAAGTATTAAGGTTGACAAAAATGGTCAGTTTTTCTAAAAAGTCGACTTTAAATATGCCTAAATATTTATTTAGAATTCTTTTTGTCTTCATTTCATGAAAGACTTTCTGAGGTAGTAAATAGTGTTCTTCAGCTTGTGTAGTTAGGTGTTGCCACACACCATAAAGAAACAGCTGTTAAGTCGTCGGGTATTTAAAAAGCCATCCCTCTGTGTGCAGACTCGCTAGCCCTCTTCTGTCTTGATTTGTAAAAGTAGTGAGACTTCCAGAACCTCTTGGAGTGATGTAGTCATGGATGTTTTCAAACTGGTAATGATCAAGAAGTTTTCAATGGAAAGATCTCTGACTTAAGGCAAGAGTCAGATTGAAGGTTCTGGAGATGGATGTGGGCTCTGCAGTGCACGTGGAGGGCTTTATCCATGCGTTCTGAGAACGGTGATGTATGGAACTCAGATTCTTCATTGGCATCAGGGAGCCAGTGAAGCTCATTGATTTGTATATAAAATAATTTGCATTTGGGATGGAATGTACATTTTTCTGCAGAAAGGGTTTATGCTTTCATCAGATTATTAGAGGAATCTGTGACCCATTCATGTCCGGGGACTTCCCTCTGTGTTTTTCTTAGAAAGCCAGGAAATAAAAAGTGGTTCTATTTTATCTATAAACCCATATAGTCATGGATATGGACTTCATGTTACTTGCCATTGATGTTTTCCTTTTAAGGTTGAAGATGAACCAAACAAAATTTGCGAAGCTGACCGAGTAGCCATTAAAGCCAACATAGTGCACTTGATGCTTAGCAGCCCAGAACAAATTCAGAAGCAGGTAATGTAAGGCCCTGCTATTTCAGGAAGCTTGTTTGTAGAGCGTTGATCTAATTAATCTTTTCCCTCCCGGTCCAGTTAAGTGATGCTATTAGCATTATTGGCAGAGAAGATTTCCCTCAGAAATGGCCTGACTTGTTGACAGAAATGGTGAATCGTTTTCAGAGTGGAGATTTCCATGTTATTAATGGAGTTCTTCGTACAGCACATTCTTTATTTAAAAGGTATTGATAAACTCATTTTGTTTTAAAGCTATTAAGTAATCTCTACCCCCAACTTGATGAAGAGTCTCATGCTCTTCTAACTGAGCCAGCTATGTCCCCCAATAAACTCATATATTTTTTAAAAATATGTACTTATTTTTATTTATTCACGGGGCGGGGGGCGGCAGAGAGAGAAGGAGACAGAATCCCAAGCAGGCTTCCTGCTGTCAACACGGAGGGCTCAAACTCACTAACTGTGAGATCATGACCTGAGCCAAATTTAGGAGTTGTAAGCTTAACCAACTGAGTCAGTGAGGAGCCTCAAGTCATATTTTCAGAATATTTTTTTTCAAATGCCTTGGTTTGTGTCAACAGTTGTATTTTTGTGACTGTTGTCATTCCTTTGAATTTGGTAATTTTAGAATAAGAAATAAGCTTCTCAGTTAATTATTGTATTTGTTTTTTAAGTAGTCCAATCTATCCTTGAAGGCCTAAAGTCAGTAAAGATAAAACTTATAAATTTACTTACTTTACCTTAATTTTTAGATATCGCCATGAATTTAAGTCAAATGAGTTATGGACTGAAATTAAACTTGTTCTGGATGCCTTTGCTTTGCCTTTGACTAATCTATTTAAGGTAATGGAATCACATCTTGGTGATGTTGTGTGTCAAATTGATACTGTGTCAAATTACTTAATATTTTAAATTGCTTAATTCTTTGTGTAAATTTTATTTAAGAGAATGCTTTATGTCTATTTGATAGGTAATACCTAGAGCAGGATTTCTTTTGAAAAATTCCAAACCTATACGGAAAAGATGATCTCATGAACTCCCATGTATCTATTACACAAGTTTAACAGTATTACTTTTTTCCCCTCCCTTCCTTTCACTTATAGGAATATTTAAAAGCAAATCCCAAACGTCATATTTCACTCAAGTATTTGAATGTGTGTTTCTAAAGGAATCACTCCCTGTTTTGATTTGATTATATATGTAATTTGACAAATTATATATTTGTACATCTTGTAGTGCATAGGCTACTTTTCTAAACACATTCTTTATCTCTGTGAGAATGCTATAAGATTGAAAGATAAAATTTTTTTTTAATTTTTAAAAATTATTAAAAAAATTTTTTTTTACATTTATTTATTTTTGAGAGACAGAGAGTGAACAGGGGAGGGACAGAGAAAGAGGGAGACACAGAATCCAAAGCAGGCTCCAGGCTCTGAGCTGTCAGCACAGAGCCCGATGTGGGGCTTGAACTCACAAACCGCGAGATCATGACCTGAGCCCAAGTCGGGTGCTTAACTGACTGAGCCACCTAGGCGCCCCTAAAGATTATTTTTAAGCAGTCTCCACACCCATTGGGATCAAGAGACACATGCTCCATTGACAACCAGCCAGGTGCTCCCATTTATTTATTTATTTTTTAAGTTTTATTTAAGTAATCTTTACACCCAACATGGGGCTTGGACTCATGACGTCAAGATTAAGAGTCACATGCTCTTCTAATTGAGCTTGCCAGGTGCCCCAAAAGAGATATATATATATATTTTAAAAAATTTTTGAGAGGGAGAGAAACAGCACGAGCAGGGGAAGGGCAGAGAGAGAAGGAGACACAGAATCTGAAGCAGGCTCCAGGCTCTGAGCTGTCAGCACAGAGCTTAATACGGGCTCGAACCCATGAACTGCGAGATCATGACCTGAGCCAAAGTCGGACGCCTAACTGACTGAGCCAACCAGGCACCCCAAAAGAGATATATTTTTAACCTTTTTCCATATAAGGAAAGAGGATTCGTTATTCTCCAGCTAATAAAAAAGGGGGCCAAGACTTAAACCTACTTTTGCCAACTCTGGGAAAGCTGCTCATTTCCTATTTTCATAAAAGGAAAGTTGTATGATATTCACAACTTTCGAAGATGTAAAGTGCGTACAGAAATTTTCATGGTTAAGATGTCTTACTGATTGCCCTTTTTTTTATGTTTGTTTGTTCATTTTTAATTTTCTATTTATTTTTGAGAGACAGAGACAGAGCAAGCAGGGGAGGGTCAGAGAGAGAGAGGGAGATACAGAATCAGAAGACTAGCTATTAGCACAGAGCCTGACACGGAGCTCGTACCCACGAACCATGAGATCATGACCTGAGCCAAAGTCGGATGCTTAACTGTTTGAGCCACCCAGGCACCCCAGTGTTTGTTTATTTTTGAAAAAGAGCATTATCAGGGGTGTGCAGGGGGGGGAAAGGGGGAGAGGACAGAGGAACTGAAGTGAGCTCTGCACTGACAGCAGGAAGCGCAAGGGGCTCCCGGTCCAGAACCGTGAGGTCGTGACCTGAGCCGAAGTCAGACACTCAACCGACTGAGCCGCCCAGGCGCCCCACTGACTATACGGTTTTATCTAAAAAATAAAATTGGATAAAATGTAATCAATATTTTCCACCTATTGGGTTGGCACTGATTCTTATTCTCTTAACTCCAGGATACAGGAAGTAAGATTCGTGAGTGTCTTTTACATGGTACATGAAGTACTAGGATATTTAATGTGTATTTTTTCATTCTCCGAGGTAGGCATTATTTTCAGATTACAGATGAGATTGGGGCTCAGTAAAATAACTTACTCCCTCAAAGTACTGCTCATGATGATCAGCAGAGTCTGGATTATATCCATTTCTGTCTGGCTTGCAAAACTGTGCTTACAGCATAGTGATCTGCTTTGGTAATATACTTCTGGAATTTCATACTGCAAAAATTAGAGGTGTGCTTAGTTTCAGATAAGCCTGTTTATTGTAGTTAGAATAATAAGTAATTGGAAACATGCCAGGTGGCAGGGGAATAATTTAATGAGAGCATATAAAGACAACTTTGTAATATGTTTATATGCACAAAGGAGAGCGACTATTATGGACAATGTAAAAATATATACTGTTGTAATATATTTTTTCAGAATCTCATATGACTGTATACTATTTAAAAGCTAAATTTTGGAGCAGATCTAAGTAGTCTCAACTTACTTGACTAAAGTTTATAGTAACAGTAAAACTATTCCTAAATTCCTTTCCAAGGCCACTATTGAACTCTGCAGTACCCATGCAAATGATGCTTCTGCCCTACGGATCCTTTTTTCTTCCCTGATCCTTATCTCAAAATTGTTCTACAGCTTAAACTTTCAGGTAAGTTTTGCTGTATTTCTTTGTCTTATTTTTTTAAGTTTATTTATTTATTTTGAGAGAGAGAAAGAGTGAATCCCAAGTAGGCTTCATGTTATTAGCCTGGAGCCTGATGCGGGGCTCCATCTCATGAACTATGATGACCTGAACCAAAACCAAGAGTTGGATGCTCAACCAACTGAGCCATCCAGTAACCCCATTTTAGTTGTAGTTCTTGCTTTTTATTCTTTGATGTCAAATATGCAGGTTCTCAATTGATAAAGACTTCTTGGCTGGCATTGATTTTTTTTTTTTTTTCTGTCTTTCCCTATCCTTTGTCTAAAAAGAGTGTTCTGCTTTATAATTGTTCCTGGAGATATTTCTAGGATATTTCTAGTGGGTATCTTGTGGGGAAATGTAGCGTTCTTTTGTAGTCTAATAACTTAGAGAAACCCCACTTCCTAAATGGCTGTTTTGGAGAGTCACCCTGTGTATGGTATTATTCAAGACACTGAGAAATCACATTCTCAGGCCTTCCTCTTGTATTCGTTTAAGTGGATATTAACACTGGGGGAACCATGTTTTGGTTACTGGCCTTTGGCTAGCTTATACAAAAAAGGCTTTTATGGGAAGCATGAGGGATGGAAGGCTGAAGAACCAGCTTTTGGAAGGTGTAAGAAAGTGTGGAATTCAGAAGCAGCACAGCCATAGACTTCTAGTAGACAATGTCTGGTCACCCTCTTGCTACTGAGACAGTGGCCTCCATTCTTTTTCTTCTTGAATTGTTACTTTAAGATTCAGGGCTCCAGAAATGAGAAGAAGGGCCTTAACAGTGCACAGTGCTGTGCTGACTGACACACAGGAGGAAGCCATCTGGCCTTTCATTGCTCATAGTGGGGCCAGGTTCCTGGACTTCATCCTCCTAACATAACTGCACTCACAGTGGCAGGAACTGCATTCTGCAGGAGGATTGGGTAGAGTAGGAGATGAACAGCCCACAATGGCATGTCTGCATCTGTGTTCTGCTGCACACCAGTTTGAGAAATTTTTACTTAAAGGATATCACTGCTTTCACTTACACCTTCTTTGAATTCTGCTTCCTAGAAATCGGTAGAATGAGGCTCTTGATAACTTGTTAGGCATAGTTAGGGAAACCAAAAGAGGAGGCATAATCTTTTCCTTGGGGGGCTTATCCCTCATTAAAAAGGCAGTACTGTGGCACAGGAAATGAGTAATTATGTAAGATGGTAAGTCTGAATTGGTGGTCATCTTACAATAAATGTGATAGTTCAGAAAGGAAAAGGAAGATACTGGTAAGCACTGAGTTTTTGTAAGGAAAGGTTTCATACAGTCTCAGAGCTTGAAAGAAAGTAAATATAGATGGGACAGGAAATACAGGTGGCCTCATTTGTGATTGAACGTATATAAAAAGAGGACACGATGGTTTATCCAGCTACCAGACCAGCTGGAATAGAGCTCTCTTGTCTAAGTAGTTAATGGTCGGCTCGGGCTGAGAAGTGTGGACTTGAGGCTGTAGGCCTGTGGGAGATGTTTGGCATGGGGCAGGAATGTACTAAAATATCATGTATTTTCATCAGAAGTCTCAAGTCAGTGTTTATTCTAGGATCTCCCTGAGTTTTTTGAAGATAATATGGAAACTTGGATGAACAATTTTCATACCCTCTTGACATTAGATAACAAACTTCTACAAACTGATGTAAGTATTGTTTTAAAATGTTTCCCAAGCAACCTTTTTTTAATGAAGAATTGTTTGAAATACTAGATTTTGATTATATCTCAGTTTTTAAATATGTTCAAAAGTGCCCTCTGAAAACCTTTGGAATATAGTCTTCAAAAAATGAAATAGTTATTTGAGAACATTTATTTTATTTGTTTTTTAAGTAAACTCTTTGGCCAACATGGGATGGGGCTCAAACTCAAGACCTAGAGTTCAAGAGCTTTACTTGTTTACTGAAATAAGATCAAATGTTTTACTAAACATTTAAATTCTGGCTCCTAAAAACTTTTTTACTCTCGCACTGTTGATAGGTAGAACCCAAGAATACAAGTAATATTTAATTACTTGGGATGTTCTATGTTTGGGTGTTTGTAGCATCCAGAATTACTCTTTTTGTGGGCCTGGTGTAGGTAGGTCCACAATTTATAGAGAAGGCTATATCATTTACTGTTCAAAGTCAAGCCCTAGACTATTCACACTATGACCAATTTACGAAATAGAAAACCATCATCGAAGATACTAAGAAAACATAAATCTTTGTAACAATAACCTCTTTTTCAAAAGCATCCACAGCATGGGAAAGTGGGGACATTGCGAAGGTTTGTAATGTGTTACAGATTCTGGTCTGATATTTGTAATAACATGTACTTTCCAACCTAGGGCACTTACTTCGTGTTTCTCATTTGCTTCTTTACTAATAGATTTATGATACACCTCTTTCTCAAGAAACAAACAAAAAAAAATGTAAAAAGTAAAATACAGAGAATGCTTCAATTTCAGATAAAAATAGGTGATTCGAATCAGTTTGGGGGAGTGGGGTGTAGACAGAATTGTTACAATGGGTGTACAGCAAATTTTATCTGAGATTTACCAACTAAAGCAACAAAAAAAGCTATGGCTCCCATGACATAATTCTTTTAGTCCAGTTAGATAAAAACAACGCCCTCAGAAAACAAAGCTCGTCTTCACATTTACATCTAAAGGAAGTTTTCCACCTCGGATTCTTCCAGGGAGCTCTGTGCCCATTTACCCAGGTATCACCTTGTGTCCTCTCACTACGTGATATTCCTTATATTTACGCCTTGAGGAGACACCTGTTAGGGAGTTCTTTTCATCTCTTCTAAATTTGAGTTCTTTGGCACTTAGTCCAGATTAAAAAGGTGTTTATGGATTGCTGTTATAGGAGTGTTATAGAAATGACATCATGGTTTAGATTGGGGTTGGCAAACTATTCCTGTAAAGGTTCAGGTAGTAAATACTTTTGGCTTTCTGGGCTGTACAGTCTCTGTTCCAACTACTCAGCCCTGCAGTTGTAGTTGAAAGCAGCCGTAGGCAATATTGTAAATTATATATATGTAAAGAAGGCATGAGCAAGGCTGTATTTCAGTAAAACTTTACTTAAAAAATAGGCAACAGGCCTGCAGACCATAGTTTGTCCCCTAAATTAGACTGCTGGTTAATAATTTATAACCGGAAAATTGTTGATGAGAATCTTCCAGCATTATATCCTAATATATTTGAAGTGACAACATTTTGGGACATGTCACAGTGCGATACTGTCTTTAATTTACATTTCTGTAGGAAGGTTATTTTCGGTTTAATATATAAATATTTTCTAATTTAACAACCAGAAGGAAAGTCTGTTTAACTTGAGAACTTGAAATTACTCTCGCTGATTAATAAATGAGAAGTATTTAATTTGTTCTGTATCCGAAAGACAGTGAATAAATTGATAGTGGCGTCAGTGGCATCAATGTCGTTTGTAACTCTAGACTTTGAATTACATTTTTAAGCATTTTATTTCAGGCATTACAGCTGTTCTATATATTTATGGTAACATGAAACATGTATGTTTGAGTTTTCTGTTTTCTCTTATGTGAGGATGAAGAGGAAGCCGGCTTATTGGAGCTTTTAAAATCCCAGATTTGTGATAATGCTGCACTCTATGCACAGAAGTATGATGAGGAATTTCAGCGGTACCTGCCTCGCTTTGTCACGGCCATCTGGAATTTACTGGTCACAACAGGTCAAGAGGTTAAATATGACTTGGTAAGGTGATGGTGGAGAGACAAATAATTAAGACATTCCCTCCCTTCCTCCCCCAGGAAATAAATGACTCTGTTTTGCTTTTAAAATATGCCTTTATTTGTGTTTTCTTTTTCCCAGTTAGTGAGTAATGCAATTCAGTTCCTGGCTTCAGTTTGTGAGAGACCTCACTATAAGAATCTGTTTGAGGACCAGAACACGCTGACGAGTATCTGTGAAAAGGTTATTGTGCCTAACATGGAATTTAGAGGTAATTATGGCAAAGTATGTCTATTCCCTGTTGCTTTTTACGTAATATATGGAGTCTAATTTTTTATGTCTATTTTTGAGAGAGAGAGCGTGCACACGTGCACGTGGGGAAGGGGCAGAGCGGGGGACAGAGGCTCTGAAGCTGGCTGAGCACTGACACCAGAGAGCCCAACATGGGGGCTCGGCTTCAAGATTATGCCCTACGTCGAAGTCAGATGCTTAGCCAACTGAGCCACCCAGGCGCCCTAGATTTTTTTTTTTAAGTTTATTTATTTATTTTGAGAAAGAGCTCACATGCCACACTAGCAGGGGAGGCAGAGAGAAGGAGAGAGAGAATCCTGAGCTAAAAACAAGAGTTGGAACCAATTGAGCCACCCAGAAGCCCAGACTAATTTTTTTAACTGTTAATTAAAACTTCTGTAGGTCACTTTATTGCCTATTTCTGAAAAAATGCTTATTGTTTTGAGAGAGTTTCCCAAGCAGGTTTCACACTGTCAGCGAGGAGCCCAATGCCAGGTTTGTTCTTGTGAGATCATGACATGAGCTGGAATCAAGGGTCAGATGCTTAGCCAACTGAGCCACTTAGGTTCCCCCACTTACTGCCTATTTTCTAAACTAAGACAAAGTATGGTTTAAAAGACATTTGTGAGGGGGCGCCTGGGTGGCTCGGTTGGTTAACCGTCCGACTTGGGCTCAGGTCATGATCTCGTAGTTCGGGGTTTGAGCCCTGCATGGGGCTCTGTGCTGACAGCTCGGAGCCTAAAGGCTGCTTTGGAACCTGTGTCGTCTTCTCTCTGTCCCTCCCTTGTGTGAGTGTGTCTCAAAAAATGAATAAAACATTTAAAAATAAAAATATTTAAAAATAAAAGACATTTGTGAGTGTTGTTGTGATGAGGTTTTACACTGTGGAGGGTTTTTCACAGAAATATTGAAGAAGACTAAATTCCTGTTGCACCGATAATAAAGTAAACCATCCAGGATCCCAGCTTAGGAAAGAATTCGGTGTTGTTTGACCTCGTGTTTCACTAAGGCAGATAGCAGTTCTCAGAGAAGTTGAGAGTGGAAGTGACGGATAACCTATGATACAGAGCTGAAGCCCACGGAGTTCGTCATTAAGGTTAAGAGAGTCTTAAGACTATTTGTGTACAAATTGTCTCTCCTTATGGCTGGGAAGAGCAGATAGTAAATATGGAAGGAATTGTGTTTTATGTTGGAGTATTCATGAGATTAGTGGTTCTCAAATTTATCAGTTAAGAACTAAAAGAGGAATGAAGGACAATATCCTGTAAGGTTTTATTTCCTTTTGTGTTTTTTTCATAAAACTGTAAAGGACAGATCTTGATTTTGGTATTGTCCATCCTACTTTTTTTGGTGTAGAAATGACTTTCTCTTTAAAATTTTTTTAAAGTTTTATTTATTTTTAAGAGAGAGAAGACAGTGTGATTCAGAGAGAGAGGGAGACACAGAATCTGAAGACTGGCTCCAGGCTCTGAGCTAGATAACAGCACAGAGCCTGATGCAGGGCTCCAACCCACGAACCATGAGATCATGGCCTGAGCCGCAGCCAGATGCTCAAGCAACTGAGCCACCCAGGTGCCCCTGGAAATGACTCTTATGAAATAATGATAGTTCTATTTGTCAGGCTGTTCTTTTAATGTCCTTATTTAGCAGAATAAAGAGTTGGCATCCCTAGGGTGGGCTCTAACAGTTACTTTTTGATGTTGGTGGTCAAAGTCCAGTCACCTTGGAACAGGTGAGCTGTGGGGATCACCTGTACGTACCCTTTCAGGGTGGCGTTTGTGCTCTAAGAATAAATGAAGTGTATTTAAGCCTGGGTGGCTTAGTCAGTTTAGCTTCCATCTCTTGATTTCAGCTCAGGTCATGATCTCATGGTCGTGAGATCAAGTCCCGTGTTGGGCTCTGCACTGACAGCATGGATCCTGCTTGGGATTCTCTCTGTCCCTCCCCAGCTCACATGCCCGTGCTCTCTCTTGCTCTCACTCTCTCTCAAAGTAAAGCATTTTTTAAAAAAAGAATATATGAAGTAGTCATGTGTTGGGAAGGAACACTTTGCTGTAAAACATGGCAGTGCTCCATACTCTTCTGCGTTCTCAGCTCTGAAAGTACGGTGACGCGTCCTGCCTTTTGAGGGGTTATTTGAAATGCCATCTCTCTTCGTAGCTGCTGATGAAGAGGCCTTTGAAGATAATTCCGAGGAGTACATAAGGAGAGACTTGGAAGGATCTGGTATGTAGTTTGGTTTCTAACTGTTGGTCTGATAGCAAGGCACTTTGAAAGTTGTTCTCTCTGGTCCCTGTGGGGAGGAGTGGGAGTCGGGAAGCGTTGTCGCCTGCCTTTCCTCCTCTAATTTGTGCACCTTTAGGGGCAGCTCCCGTCTTGTGTGCTGTCCACGTGTCCAGCATTGGATGTCCCCTCTTTTTATATACTTACTGGTGTGTAACTATTATAGTCTTTTTGGTTTCAGTCCCATTTTTTGTGATTCTTGTGAATAAAATAATGCGCTTTTTCATTTTTTATGTTGTCCATAGCTACCAAATGGCAGTGTATTGCCTTATAATCTTGATCAGTTGGTGGTTTCTTTATCCTATGATATATTTCCCTTTGATTTTATAGATATTGATACTAGACGCAGGGCTGCTTGTGATCTAGTACGAGGATTGTGCAAGTTTTTTGAGGGACCCGTGACAGGAATCTTCTCTGGTTATGTTAATTCCATGCTGCAGGAATATGCAAAAAATCCGTCTGTCAACTGGAAACACAAAGACGCAGCCATTTACCTTGTGACATCATTGGCATCAAAAGCTCAAACACAGAAGGTGAATTTTCAATGTAGTTTTGTTTCTAAAAAAGACTTGGTGGTGACCACAGAAATCAGAAAGAAGGAATAGTTTTCTAGTGATGCAGCCTACTCTGCTAGATCACCTGTTTGTTCTGAAAAGAATTTGTATAGTCTCCAAAGCTGACTTGACATTGGTGTATTAAGCACTTAATTGTCTTATGGACAAAAAACTTAGCTGAAAATCAGTGTATAAAATGTGCTAATTTTAAGTTTAGCTATTCTTGAAGGAAGTTTTCTTTATTGTCTATTAAAAAGTCTTCTTATTTTATATTTAAGCAGTTGTGATTTGAAGTGTTCATCTCCATTCGTAACCTGTTTTTTTTAAAGGTTTCCTGAATTTCCTGTGTGATAGATATATACAGGTATTTCATGTATTTTACTGTTATTAAAATTTTGTTTTTCAGCATGGAATTACACAAGCAAATGAACTTGTAAACCTGACTGAGTTCTTTGTGAATCACATTCTCCCTGATTTAAAATCAAATAACGGTGAGTTTGTGGTGAGAAAAAAATGTTTTTGTAAATATATTTTGAGAGAGAGAATCCCAAGCAGGCTCCACACTATTAGTGCAGAGCCCAATGTAGGGCTCAACCCCATGGACACCATGGAGTCCTGACCCGAGCTGAAATCAAGATTTGGGACGCTTATCTGACTAAGCCACCTAGGCTCCTGTTAAAAATTTTTATGCAGCTTACAACAGTTTTTACTTGCCTGCTATTTATTTGATTGTTTTTTAAGTAATCTCTATACCCATCATGGGGTTTGAACTCATGACCCCCTGAGATCAGGATTCACATGCTCTACCAACCGAGCCGGGCCAGGCACCCCTGCCTTGTTATTTCATACTACCAAATAACTGACGTTATTGCAAAAGTCAGAATAGGGGCTCTCATCACCATGATACTCAAAAAAAGGCTCCTATCCTTGTTGCAGTTATTTTCTTTTAGTGTATAAAATCTCAGATGGTTTCCCCAGGTCTTGCCTAGTTGAAATGAACTGGGGCACCTGGGTGGCTCAGCTTCCGACTTCGGCTCAGGTCATGATCTCATGTTCATGGGTTCCAGCCCCACTTCGGACTCTGTGGTGACAGCTCAGAGCCTGGAGCCCGCTTCGGATTCTGTATCTCCCTCTCCCTCTGCCCCTTCCCCTCTCATGCTTTGTCTCTCTCTGTCTCAAAAATAAATAAAACAAAAAAAAAATTTTTTTTTTTAAGATGTTGCTTATATAGAAGGAAAATATGAACAGCTAAAACTCAGTTTGTAGTTCAGCTACAAATTCCTATAGGAATTACACTTTTCCTTATTTGAAAACTGAAATCTTAAAAATTGAAGTAAATTTGAGTACATGAAACTGATAAATATTAAGGATAATTTTCTCTGTTTATGAAAGTATGTTGATTAAGATACCTTATGTATTCCCTTCAAAAAAAAACTTTTGGGGGCACCTCAGTGGCTCATTTGATTAAGTGTCCGACTCTTGATTTCAGCTCAAGTCTTGATCTCACTGTTGGTGGAATCACGGCCGGCATTGAGCTCTGTGTTGACAGTATGGAGCCTTCTCGGGATTCATTCTCCCAGAAATTTTTTAAAAATTAAAAATTAAAAAACCTTTTATATGGAACTTTCAAATATACTAAAAGGGAGAATATTTTAATGTACTTTGAATCTAGGTAGATTCAAGAATTTTTAATAATTGACCAATATTCTGTCTTTTTCACTAATTTATTTTTCCATAATTAGGGTAATTTAAAGCAAATCTCGGCCAGTGTTCACTTCGGTAGCACAAATACTAAAGCAAATCCTATCCAGAGACACATGCTCCTGATTCAGAATAACTTCATTTCTAGGAAAAAGTTGATACAGGGTCATTAGTGTGTGGTCCTTCATTATGCAAGTAGCACATGTTCATTTGTAATGATACTTAAAGGGGGAAAAGTTACTTATAATCTTACTAATAGCTACATAGTAGATCTTTATGTAATTAACTAAGTTTCAGTTACTTGACATTTTGTTCACCAAACTGTTGCAAAGATCTGATAATGTCACCAATTTGGGAGTAATATTCTTTAGCACTCAAATAACTATGGTTTTATTTTTTTAATAGTGAATGAATTTCCTGTCCTTAAAGCCGATGGTATCAAATACATAATGATTTTTAGGAATCAAGTAAGTAGCTTTTGATTTATATGTTTTATACCACTTGATCTCTTAGGAGTTTTATTGTATACCAGCTTCTCTCCCTACAATGCAATCATACTTGACATCCACATCTAACAGAATTAACAATAACTTGTTAAGAACTTGGGATTCCGAACTATGCTTAATTTTCTCCTTTGTCTCAAAAATATCATTATATAGTGATTTTAGTAAAAATTGGGATCCAAACAAGGTACACACATTGCTGATGGATGGTGATTGTCTCTTGTCCCTTGTTTTACAACAGAGAGGTCCTCCTTCCCCTTTCTTACGCCTATTGTTTCTTGGAGAAACTGATCATTTGTCTTGTAGAGTTTCTCACATCGTACTTTTGGCCAGTTGCATTCTCATGTGTGTTTATGGTTTTACTACATACTTGTTTCCACAAAAATTTAGTATTTTATAGGCTTAAAATTTTGTTTATATAAATGTTATCATGCTATAGGTTTGGTCTACACATCTTGTGTTTTTTGTGCCTAACACTGTTTTTGAGAGTTATTCATTTTAGTAGATGTAGTTCATTTTTGAGAGTTATTCATTTTAGTAGATGTAGTTCATTTTTTAATAGTTGTGTAGTAGTCTCCTGTCATAAGAATATGTCCTAGGGGGCGCCTGGGTGACTCAGTCTGTTAAGCATCCGACTTCAGCTCAGTTCATGAACTCGCAGTTTTATGAGTTTGAACCCTACATTGGGCTCTAGGCTGATAGCTTGGAGCTTGGAGCCTGTTTTGGATTCTGTGTCTCCCTCTCTCTGTTCCTCTCCCACTTGCAATTAAATAAATAAATAAATAGAATATGCCATAGTTATTTCCTGTGGATGATTCTCTAATCTCTTGATTGATCATTTTTGTGCCTTTGGCAGGTATTTACCAGGCAACCTTGTGAAGCTGTTCTATTTTAAAGAATATGGGTATTCTAAATTTTTACAGGTTTCTAATGAAGATTAGTATTCTTGTCTTTGCCCCCACCCCTTTTTTTAGAAGAGAAAATGAGGCACAAAGAGCTTGAATAACTTTTCTAAGAACTACCTGCTAGTGAAAAGTATAATTCTTAATAGTAGTGACATTTTAGTGTGCTTATCCATATTCTTATTTTATGGAATGGTTTTATTTTGTTTTTTTATCTGTAAGATTTTACTTTAACCATAGTTGAATGCTCAGAGAATTAGAAAAGTGAATGGGAATTGAACCCTTACGTGGAGGTAGAAGTTTTAATTTCTCAACCATATCCTCTCCTGTTGTAGCAGCTGAAAGGACACTGTCTGGCATCGTCCACCCTTCTAGGCCAGTTGTCCTTTACTCTCAGGTAGCATCATTGAGTTAAAGCGTGCGTGTTACTGTGTTTTTCAGGTACCGAAAGAGCATCTTTTAGTCTCTATTCCTCTCCTGATTGGTCACCTTCAGGCCGAAAGTATTGTTGTCCATACGTACGCAGCGCATGCTCTGGAGCGGCTCTTTACGATGCGAGGACCTAACAACGCCACTCTGTAAGTATTTGATTCTAAGCGGTTTTTATTTTTTTAGCTTGGGGTGGGGACTGTTCTGTGCTGTCAAAGATCTCTTTGACTATATTCATAATTTCATTAGTAGTTTGAAAAATAAATGTGTAGTTTTTCCTCATTTATTTATACTGTGTCTCAGTCTAAAAGGACGAAGCAGTACGCTAAAAAGATACTTAATGACCACAAGTTAACCAGGAAGTTGGAGCAAAGGGAAACAACGGGTGGGATTACTGGAAAGAAACAGGTGTCAGAGGATCCTGCACAGGAGTTAAGGAGCTCCCTGAAATTTATGTGCTGTCTCCTGGCAACCACGGCAAAAAGAGGAACTTGGTCAGTTAAACTTTTCAGTGTCCTTGAAATTAAAGTTAACACAGTCTCTCAGAAGGCATCTCCGAAATGGCCTTCATTAAGGGAGGGGTCTTAGCGCCATCAGGTGACAGAGTTGTTTTTACCTGGCTGTTCAGTTTCCTTACTCATTGCGGACACATGACCCGGCGGAGTGAAAGCAGTTCTCTGGGGTCTAGGACAGTCGCTCCTCTGGCCTGATCCGGGAATAAACTGTAGAGGAGTGGACGGTCTGCGGATCTTCCAGGCCGTTCTCTACCAGTGTTAGTTCTTGACACTGAGCTTTGGGTAAGAGATGGAAAACAGTTCTAGGTTATTTTCTTCATCCAGAACTTGAAGTACACATATTCTCAGTGACCAATTAAGGGTTGAAAGGCCATCTTTGAGGTGAGTCAAACCAGTACCTGTGTTCAGGCCCGGAATTCATGTAGAAGTTACGAATCTGCTCTACCTCCGGGAAAAACATGACTGAGACCCTGAGGGTCTGAGCACTGTTCTCAGCAGTGATGGACAGGAACCAGGGGTGACCTGAACGGCTTTAGATGATGTCGGATTTGCCAGCTTTTGGTCTGTGTTTGATCCCAGATGTGCCTTTTTTAGGAACTTAACATGAACACATGTCAGCAGTTACTTGCCTAAGCTGCCAGCTGATTGTCAGTGGTGGGAAATGGCTTGCTTTTATGCCAAGAAGTGTGATTTAGAGGTTGCCAAGGGTATTCCAGAGTGGACAAGCTCAAGAGTTGGCAGTGACTGAAAGCTGTTTTTTCATCTATAGCTTTACAGCCGCAGAAATCGCACCGTTTGTTGAGATTCTGCTAACAAACCTTTTCAAAGCTCTCACACTTCCTGGCTCTTCAGAAAATGAATATATTATGAAAGGTAGGCCGTCCCCTGGTGTACAGACTGTAAGAATCCCACTTCCGATCACAGGGGTGAGTAAGTTGTACCTCAGGTTACACAGTTCATGAACCAGATACTGTTGGCCATGACGTAGATAGGTTTAGATATTTTTACTTGGAAAAGATTTGGTGTATTATTATATTAAAACAGTGTTTTCAGAAAAAAAGCTACCCTAGTTTGATATGGATATCCCTCTTGTTAAAGAAAAAGTAGCAAATTCCCTTTTTCTTTACCTAGATTAAATTTCTTGAGGGCAGAGATCAGATCTTGGTCGCCTGCTAGGCAGTGTCTTTGCTGGGCAGTTTGGGTGCCCTGGAGAGACTCCACACAGACCCCCTTCCGCAGAGCCACTGCTGGGAACCCAGGCAGCTGTAAACCGTCTGCCCGGTGCTGCGTTAGGAGAGTGTCATGCCGACGGCTCTGACTCCAGGGGCAATTTCGGTCGTGCCCACTGTCACATTCCAGGAGCCTAGCTGTGTCTGACTCATAAGAGATGTTTTTCAAACAAACTCCCCCATGGCCAGTCAGGCCCCCTGGCATGTGTTGTGTATGTGTGTGTACATGTGTTTATGTATGTGGATAAGTGTATCTAGGTGTGTATCTGTGTGTGTTTTTCAGCATCGTATTTCCCCCAACAGTGATGGTGTGATTACTGTTTAATGTCCATTTCTGTGAGGTTAACTGGCGTGTGGTCTCATTACTGTCCTCCTTGGCTGTGCAAGAACACCCGTATGGACCACCCTCTCAATAAGTACTGTTGGATGAGTGAGTGAATGGATTCTGCCAGCCCAGAGGAGGGGCACTGATCCATCCTCTAAGCCCCTAACGCAGCTCAGGGAAAGCTTTCTCTAGGAAGTAAGGGATAAGCAGTGATTTGCTAGCCGGAGGTGAGTCGGCTTCCGGAAGGAGAAACATCCGCAGAGTTTAGGAGGCGAGGGATGATGATTCGTTACGCTCTGTGGCCTGGCGTGTAGTAGTGGCTGTACTCAGTAAACATCTTTTTCACTTATGCAGAAACATATTTTAAGCCTAGTGATGTATTTATCTCCTGTGCTAAATGTTAGGCCTCTCTGTTAACGAGCTGTATTCCTGCGGTCTCCATAGCTCTACGTGCATTTTTAGATTTTTCTTCAGCTCCTAGTCTCTCGCTCTTTGGGGGGAGACGGGCAGATGGCCTTCTTTCAGGTTTTGTGGGCTGAGATGTGTTCCTCAGGCCAGGGCTGCACGTTTCCTGTCACTGGTTTCTAATCGAGAGAGACTGGAAACTGCATTCTTTCCCAGCTACTGTTGTTTCCGCCCCCGCCCCCACCCCCCCCAGCCCGTCATTCTTCCCTCCGTCCTGCTCTGTGGCTGCCTCCTTAGTCACGTCCTGCTTTTAAGTCTCTTAACCCGTAGGCCTTCTGAAAGTACTATTTTCTAGCTAGCCAGATTTTGTTGTCCATCCCTGGCCTAATTTTAAAATGAAAGGAAATTTAGATTATTTTTAAATATAGAGAGCCATCTGAGGGTTGCCTAAGGGTCTTAAAATTTTGGTGATGAATCAGTGGGCTTTTTTTCCTTAATCACTATTTTGTTCTGAAGTTTAACTATTTCCTTTTGCTGTTTTTATATTTTACAGCTATCATGAGGAGTTTTTCCCTCCTGCAAGAAGCCATAATCCCCTACATCCCCACCCTCATCACTCAGCTTACACAGAAGCTATTAGCTGTTAGTAAGGTAACAAGACCAGTTTTAAAAGTGCAGTTGCTTTTTAACTTCTCCTCCAAACTGTTTGAGCCTCAGAATTCCCTGGCAGTAGATTGGGCTCAGGGAAAGTTCACTGCATTCTTCCTGTCCATCAGTCAGTACACATTTGAGAAGTGTGGGAAGTCTCCACATTGGAGACCTAGTGGCACTCGCCTTTTTAAGCCCAGGCCCCGAAACTTGAAAATGTTTCATTTAAATTATTCTCACTTCAAAAGTAACGTTTCATTGAGTAAAATTGAAAAAGTACAGATGATTGATCGAAGTGATCTTAGATGGAGGAAAGCAGGCTTTGTACCAAGTGGACACACAAAATAGCTAGATTTCTGTAAAATGGTGCCGTCCTTTGTGTCTGGTTCTCTTTACTCTTTTTTTTTTAATTTTTTTTTTAATGTTTTATTTATTTTTGATACTGAGAGAGACAGAGCATGAGAAGGGGAGGGGCAGAGAGAGGAGACACAGAACTGGAAGCAGGCTCCAGGCTCTGAGCTGGCTGTCAGCACAGAGCCTGACACGGGGCTCGTACCCACGAACGTGAGATCTGACCTGAGCCGAAGTCGGAGGCTTAACCGACTGAGCCACCCAGGCGCCCCCCCCCTTTTTTTTTAAATGTTTATTTTTGAGAGACAGAGCATAAGTGAGGGAGGGACACAGAGAGAGGGAGACACAGAATTCAAAGCAGGCTCCAGGTACTGAGCTGTCAGCACAGAGCCCCACGCAGGGCTCAACATGACCTGAGCTGAAGTCTGGCACTTAACCTACTGAGCCATCCAGGTGCCCCTGGTCGTCTTTCACCCTTATTTACCCCAAGTATATTTCATTCCTTTGATTGAAAACTTTATATTTTGATTCACATTTATTAACACTAAGTTTTAGAAAATAACAGTCATTTTAAGACTGCCAAAACTCTTTTGAGATGCCTGTTCCTAATTACTCTGTGGAAAGGAGATAAATTCATAGAAGTGTTCCAAGGATTCTGGAGAACAGTGATCATTTTCTAACTGGGTCATGGGTATAGGTGTTGGGCTGTTTTGGCCCTTGGAAGATTAAGATAGAAGAGACATTGGGGCCTCCCCTGCTTCCCCCAACCGTCTCCTGCGTTCATCTGCTTTCTATGGTAGCCTTTTAAGAAGGTTTTCGTTTGAAGGAAAATAGGGTTATGTTGCTTTAAAAAGATTCAAAACCACTGATAGAAAGGATTGTCACTCGTGTGATTGGTTGTTCAGTCAGTTAAGTGTCCGACTTCAGCTCAGGTCATGATCTCCAGGTTCGTGAGTTCAAGCCCCACAGTCGGGCTCTCTGCTATGAGCACAGAGCCTGCTTCAGATCCGCTGTCTCCCTCTCTGCTCCTCCATGTGGGCGCATGCACTTCCTCTCTCAAAAAGATACATTGAAAGTAAATAAAATAACAGATCACACAATTTAAAAGAAAAAAGGGATCATCACTCTGTAGATAGACATTGAGGCCCGTCGGGGCTAAGGTTTGCCCGAGGCGTCCCGCGTAAGGCTCGTGGCAGGCCCAGGACGTGACCTCTCCCTGCTCGTTTCTCCCGCCGTTCAGTGACGGCTCCAGAGCACATGGGTTTTAGACGCGATCCTTATGGCCCCGGGGGCTGAAGCTTGTGTAGTAATCTCTCTGTGACTTAGGTGTTTTTTGTAGTGGACTTCTGCCCATTAAAAAGAAAATCCTAGGTGGGCACCTGGGGGTTCATTTGGCTGAGCGTCCAGCTTCGGTCAGCTCATGATCTCACGGTTTGCGAGTTCGAGCCCTGTGTTGGGCTTTGTGTTGACAGCTCAGTGCCTGGAGCCTGCTTTGGGTTATGTGTCTTCCTCTCTCTCTGCACCTCCCTGCTCGTTCCCTGCCTCTCTCTCTTTCTCGAAAATAAAAACATTAAAAACAATTATTTTAAATTCAGAAGAGGCATTAATATTTTTTTCTGAATTTTAAAATCAGTATAAAACTTCAACATATATGCACACAAGTGTAATTGATGCTTTCATACTGGTTTTCTTTCTTTTTCTTTTTTACCATTTATTGATTTTCGAGAGACATAGATCATGAGCAGGGGAGGGGCAGAGAGAGAGGGACACAGAGAATCGGAAGCAGGCTCCAGGCTCTGAGCTGTCAGTACAGGGCCTGATGTGGGGCTCGAACCCACGAACTGTGAGATCATGACCTGAGCTGAAGTCGGACACTCAACTGACCGAGCCACCCAGGCGCCCCAATGCTGATTTTCTTAAAAGATGGCCTTTTAATGTGTTCTAGAAAGAGCAGGTGTGTTTTATTTTAGATATTTAATATATCGGTTATAATATGCTTTCTTTTTGTTCATTTCAGAACCCGAGCAAACCTCACTTCAATCACTACATGTTTGAAGCAATATGTTTATCCATAAGAATAACTTGCAAAGCTAACCCTGCTGCTGTTGTAAATTTTGAGGAAGCTTTATTTCTCGTGTTTACTGAAATTTTACAAAATGATGTACAAGGTAAGCTAAAGGAAGTTATATTTTTTATTACAGATTACACCTTAAAAACATTTTTTTTAATGTTTATTTTTGACAGAGACAGTGCAAGTGGAGGAAAAGGGTACAGAGAGAGAGGGAGACACAAAATTCAAAACAGGCTCCAGCTCTGAGCTGTCAGCACAGAGCCCAGTGTGGGGCTTGAACTCATGAACTGTGAGATCATGACCTGAGCCGAAATCGGATGCTTAACTGACTGAGCCACCCAGGCGCCCCTGAATACAGCCATTAAAGGGGTTAATAAAATGCAGCCTGCCTGAGAGGTGTGCACCTTTTGTGCGGGAGCCGTTACTTTCTAATCTGACAACTGTGCTTACTTTCATCAACAGAATTTATTCCATACGTCTTTCAAGTGATGTCTTTACTCCTGGAAACACACAAAAATGACATCCCATCTTCCTATATGGCCTTATTTCCTCATCTCCTTCAGCCGGTGCTTTGGGAAAGAACAGGAAACATTCCTGCTCTCGTGAGGCTTCTCCAAGCATTCTTAGAACGCGGCTCAGACACCATAGCAAGTGCTGCAGCCGACAAAATTGTGAGTGCAATTTACTTTGATGTAAGTTTCTGAAGTAGCTGAAACTGAGGATGGCAGGTTTTTTTTATTTAATTCTTGATTTAAAGTAAATATAACAATGAGGGAAGTAGTCGAAAATACTAATACTAATGTAGATTTTATTATAATTAAATATCCTTTAATTATCTCCATGGTGGAAAATAAAGAGAGTCAAGGAGGTTAATTTCAGGATCTTAACTTTAAAAGCTTATTGCAATGGGATATTTTATCTCTGCACTTCAGAAGTAAGAATGGAAGCAAAAACACTAATTATTGTAGCATGTACCCTTTTCCAAGACATCGCCTGTTTAATGTGTAACTTTTCAAACAATTATTCCTTGTCTCTTTAACTGATTATTTGCTCTAATTTATTGTAGCCTGGGTTATTAGGTGTGTTTCAGAAGCTAATTGCATCCAAAGCCAATGACCACCAAGGTTTTTATCTTCTAAACAGTATAATAGAGCACATGCCTCCGTGAGTATGAGTATAAAACCTCACTGTAGGATTATTCAAGGACTGTTAGGTCCTGAGATGGTGATGAATTGATAACATTGTTGCTTTTATTCAATTCTTTAGTGAGTCAGTTGATCAGTATAGGAAGCAGATCTTCATTCTACTATTCCAAAGACTTCAGAATTCCAAAACAACAAAGTTTATCAAGAGTAAGTAAAATCATTTGGCTATTCCTACAGAAATAATGAAGGAAAATATCTAAAACTCTTAGATTTTCTGGGTATATAAAAATGGCTTATCAAGTTATAAGCTTTGTATATAAAATATTTAAGATGTTTGTATTCTGCAAACACTAAGTCACTTTCTAATATACTGTGTTCCAAAGGTTTCTAAGGTTAGATATCAGAACACTTTGTGTCTATACTATATGTTAAATGGTATGAGAAAGGCATGTATTGATGCCACAGTTGGCCAGTGGTTTTAATGATCGTGATTATTCCACTTGGCGGACTGAATTCAGTGCTGAATCTCTTGTTCAGCGCAGTGAGGTCTCTGTACTGATCTTCTGAATCTCCTTTCAACAGGCTTCTTGGTCTTTATTAATTTGTATTGCATAAAGTATGGGGCATTGGCACTGCAAGAAATATTTGATGGTATACAACCAAAGTAAGTTTGTTTTTATTATTTATTACAATTAAGGAAAAAATCTATTTTGGGGGGAGAGAGCATGTGCATGAGCAGGGGAGGGGCAGAGAATCCCAAGCCAGCTCTGTGCTACCAGTAAGGAGCTCAGTCCCACAAACATGGGATCATGACCTGAGCCAAAACCAGGAGTCAGACATTTAACAGACTGAGCCACCTAGGTGCCCGTATAATTTGTTTTTTAAAGCAAAAAATGGACCTCTTTTAGCAGAAACCAGTTTTTCTATTTATACCTGGTTTTATAGTTCTTGATGGAGTTACAGTATTTTTGTGGTCTTTGGACTATTGAACTGCAAGGAAGAAAATCTCTCTAAAACATCGTCCTCCCTCAGTCCCGCCAACCAGGATTCTCTGTTATTGATGGTCAGGGTTGTCTCCAGGAGCCTGCTTTTCCTTCAGTGTAGATATGGAGTGGAGTTAGGTAGCATTTCCCATTTAATAAGGAAAGGAAGGACAGAAAGAAATGAAAGAGAACAATTTGGAGACAAAATTCAAGTTAGATCCCTGTATTGTATCCACAAAATTCCAGATTGCCTGAAATGTAAACAATGAATTAACCTGAAATGTCTTACCAGAGAATATGCCTTCCAGTAGTAGAGGTTTATGAGGAAATGCATTTCATGAACTGTTAGTGGGTCCCTAAACTGGTATGATCTTGCTATAGGGGAAAAAATATGCACTTTTATCTAGAGCTAAAATTTCCAGTATCCTTGATAACTCACCGTTTTCGCCTCAGATATTTGTAGTAAAGTATATACACTGAGGATTTTGCCTCATTTAGCTAATATGAAAAACTTTATCTTTGGATGTTTGCAACAACATATTAAAATTGTTGGCCAAATTTTTTTTTTTGTAATATAGCCTACCATTTACATGGCTACAGGTCTGTAAACATAGGAAGTTGGGAAGTTTCTAATGCAGAAATGTTAGAACTGGTTACTGCTGGATAGCAGGGTGATGGGTAATTCATTTTCTTCTTTCCCTTATTTTTTGTTTTTAATGTTTGAGAGAGAGATCTCTAGTTGGGGAGGGAGGGAGGGAGACAGACAGACAGACAGAATCCAAAGCAGGCTCCAGGCTGTCAGCACAAAGCCCCATGTAGGGCTCGTACCCATGAACTGTGACATCACGACCTGAGCCGAAATTGAATGCTTACCTGACTGCCTGTTTTCGAATTTCTAATTTCTCAAAATTGCACTGAGTAATGTTTTAGAAAAACCTACAAGTCAAGAAAAGTGCCGTGACGATTCCCCTTGAACGCAGTGGTTCGCAGGCGCTGTTGGCGGCCCGTGGCCGGATTAGAGTCAGGGTCCGCTGCAGCTCTGTCATCTCGAGGGCTCTCCCGCTTAGCTGGCCAGCGTGTTGTTTTGGATTCTATAATATTCCTAAAGAGTGTAAATAACAGCTAAGAATTTCACAGTGTAATTATAGTGATAATCTAATGTAAAATTTTGTTTTAATAGAATGTTTGGAATGGTTTTGGAAAAAATCATTATTCCCGAAATTCAGAAAGTATCTGGAAATGTTGAGAAAAAGATTTGTGCTGTTGGCATAACCAAGTTACTAACGGAATGCCCCCCGATGATGGACACAGAGTACACCAAGCTGTGGTAAGTACAGCTGTTAGAAGTTACTGCCTCCTTCCTCCATGACTACAGAACCAAACCAGCTTATTCTCTCGAGGGCTGAGACTGGGCTTTGACCTCAGGTTCTCCACTAGCTACCATCAGATCCAAGACAGGACATTTGGGTCCTTCTGGGTCTACAAAGAACTTTACAAAGTTCTTTAAATTCTTGAGAGAGAATAAGAGAGGGCAGGCAGGTGGGGGAAGGGGCAGAGATCTGCCCCGCTCTGTGCTGCCAGTGCAGAGCCTGACACAGGGCTCAGTCCCTCCAGCCAGGCGATCATGACCTGAGGGGAGACCAAGAGCTTGACTCTCGTTGACTCAGCCCCCCAGGCACCCCAGGCCTAGAAACCTCCCATTCCTGCTTTATCGTTATTGGAGGGGGTTCGTGTGTCCCTTTGAGAATCTGCTGAAAGTCCCTGGTCTCCGTGATCTCTAGGACTGTTCATGACAGACACCCAACTAAACTGGCTTAAATCGTTAAAAGGAGTTGTTAATTGGAGCACCTGGGTGGCTCCGGTCATGATCTTGCAATTTTGGGTTTGAGCCCTGCATCAGGCTCTGTGCTGATGGCCTGCTTGAGATTCTGTGTCTCCCTCTTTTTCTGCCCTTCCCTTGCTTGCTTGCTTGCACTCTGACTCTCTCCCTCTCAAAAATAAACATTAAAAAAATTTTTTAAAGGAGAAATTGAATAGGCTAAGAGTATATATTGCATGTTTGTACTTGGCGCCTGGTATTACTGGCTTTTTTCGAGCTCTTGCATCTCCTTTCCTCACTTTGGGTTCACTTAGGCCACCTCTTCCAGAGAGGGATCTCATGATTTGGGGCTTTTTTCCCTTCCATTTCAGAGTCCCCTTACTACTCTTCAGACTGTGGGTCTGTAGTTTTGTGTCTCTGAAGAATTGCTTATTGTTTAAGCAGATATTTCTGTAGATCTAATTTTTCATGTTGCTTTCTTCAAATCCAGGACTCCTTTATTACAGTCCCTGATTGGCCTTTTTGAGTTGCCTGAAGATGATACCATTCCTGACGAAGAACATTTTATTGACATAGAAGATACACCAGGATATCAGACTGCCTTCTCACAACTGGCATTTGCCGGGAAGAAAGAACATGATCCTGTAGGTCAGATGGTGAACAACCCCAAAATTCACCTGGCGCAATCACTTCACAAGTTGTCTACCGCCTGTCCAGGCAGGGTAAGTGACTGTTGTCACAGAACTCGGAGTCGTAGAGACTTTCTGGGAAGGCAAGAAGGTAGTAGTTATTCTGGTATATGTCCTCATTGGTGAGCATGATCAAACATCCCACTGAATTATAGTTTTTCTGGAGTTAAAATGATGTGCTAGAAATTGATTTTAAGCAAATGATTTTCAGAGTAAAGACAAAGCAGGCGGATCATCACTGCCCCCTTTTTTCTTAAAACAAAAGTTTTATTTAAGTAATCTCTACACCTGACATGAGCTTGAACTCAAGACCCTGAGGTCAAGGGCCACATGTTCTCCTGACTGAGCCATCCAGGTGCCCTAAAACCCTTTCATTAGAAATGTGTTTATTTCCCAGATTGAAGTAATCCTTTATTTGAAATGTAAGCATTTTCTTATGTTTTTAACCACAGCATACTCAGAAATTAAAAAATGGATCATGGAGTAAACCTAATAATGGCTGTAGAGTGGCATTAGCTAGCATCTTTTACAGAGTCTTTTAGATTATCTGGTAAAAATTTTTGTTTCTTAAGTTCAAACACACAGAACCAGCATGTGCTGACCTTCAAAACTGACCAGCACTCTGCCAATTAGGTTGCATTTGTTTCTTGGGCAGGTGATTTTAACCCATTTAAAAAAGTCCTTACTGGTCAGTGATGCATATATATATATATATATATATATATATATTAATATCACCACAATACCTCTACCACACTGAACAGCAATTCCTTATGGATCTGTTTCTGAGACCTGTCCAGGTGTGCACGAGTGGGGGAGGGGCAGAGAGAGACAGAATCTGACACCAGGCTTAAACCCACGAAACATGAAATCGTGACGTGAGCCAAAGTCAGACACTTAACTGACTGAACCACCCAGGCACCCTGAGACCTGTCCAGTCCCCAGTTCTTCCATAGGAGACGGGGCTTGGGGTGGTTAGGATCTCCAACAACCAACATGTGGGTTTCCCGTGTCTTGTAGGTTCCATCAATGGTGAGCACCAGCCTCAATGCAGAAGCGCTCCAGTACCTCCAAGGATACCTTCAGGCGGCCAGTGTGACACTGCTTTGAACTGCATTTTCCAATCTGGCTAAGCCCAGGAGGGTTTCCGAGGAAATCACGTAGACGTCCGAGCACAGCTGCATTAAAGCAAGTTTTCCTTTTGAACTTGTCACAAATTCCATCTTCTAATGAATATTAAATATTGCTTTATGCTGAACCCTGAGCAAATTAGGTGGTCTGTGTGGTCATAAATGTAAGTGGGCAGTTTGCAGCTCCAAGGGACAGGTAGTTCAGTTCATGATCGTGAGTTGAGCATTTGCACTGTTTCGAGAACGTTAAAATTGTGACGGACACTGAGCGTGGAGACTTTTTTCTGTTATAAATCCTTTTGGTTTTGAGGCACCGCCATTTGTGTTTCTTTTATCCTTTGTATTTTTGTCTGTCTCCTTAAGCTTTTATTGGAAATACTGGTGTAACTTGCCAAGAAATGCACATTTCATGGTTTCAAAACTGTAATCAGCAATAAAAAAAAAAAAGCCCCCTCAAATATGTATCCAAGAACATCTTAAGGAAAGGTTTTTGGTGCTGATAATTTAATAGCGAAGAATTTAATTCAAACTCAGATTAGTCTTTCCTTACCAGGGAAAAGGGAACAGTAACACAGGTTTGGAGCTCATCTCTCAGAACTTTTCTGGACGCGGTCCCAGGCGGCGGCATGACCTCCAGGCGGAGAGAGAAGCACCTGCGGACTTCACGAGGCGGGCAGGCACTCTGGCCGGTGTAGGCATCCCCCTCCTCTGCAGACGGGGGGTTTACTTGCAACTTTTCAGACCACGGCATCTTAGAGGCTGAAGTCTGAGTGAGTCACAGAGGGGGTCTTGTGCTCACAAGTCACACGGCTGCCTGGGCAGGGTCTCTGACCGTTCCTAGGGAGTGAGCGGGCTGTCTCACTTGAGAGGCGCGGTTCACTTATGCTGGAATTGTCCGTTGGGTGCAGATTAAACTGGAATCTCACTCTGCACAGATCACTTCTTTTAAAACTCAGGTACCAGACTCAATTGAATGCTTCTTCACATGTTGTTTTTGTAGTGTTGCTTGAGAATGTGTTCTGTCCCGATCTAATCACTTGTCTTGACACGGTGACGGAAGCAGTAGATTATTTAAGCGGTCACTGGCAGGAGGGCATTGAAGTCGTATTGGGATCCACTTTTAAACTGTGAAGTCTGGAATGGAGAACAGAATCGGTGATGGTTATGTTTGCTGCTTATAGAAGCTCTGAGAGCACCTTTCTGGCCCCGTTCTTGCCGAGGCTGCCGAGCAGGTGGGCACACCGCACGTCTGCTGAGGACAGCGCCTGCCGCAGCGTCTGGAGAGCTGAGGAGGGTGTGAACAGGCAGACTGGTACTTTCACTCAGGCACAAGTCAATTCTGTTAATGTTTAAAAATGCTTTAAATTGAGATTTCTTATTCCATCGTCTTAGTGAGTGACAGGTCTTAGTGACTTCCTCAGTGGTGAAGCCAATTCTTTGTGGGTTTAAAGAGCTGGGTTCATACTTTGAGTTTGAATTCCTCTGCCGTGGACTTGTGTGGCCTGTCTCTCCACTTTGATTTCTTGGGGGGGGGGGTCACCTTCAGGATGGCAGAAAGCTGTAAAATGACGTACTAAAGCAGAGAACATATATAAAGTACTAATAAACAGAAGCTGCTCCTTAATTGTCCAGGGTGGGGTTGGGGACAAGGTGCTCGACTGGAAGTGTTTGTTACTTACCAGCACTCCAGCAGCTCTGGGGAGTGGGAAGCCTTTCTGGAAGGGTCCTGGCCTAGGTAAGGTGCTCACCCTAACAAGGGCAATTTTAGACATGGGGGAAATGTCAGTTGTAGAGCTCCTCATGAGAGGCTCCTGCTGGGCCCATGGATTCTTTCTGCACATCTCCCCTTTTAACAACCTGATTTTTAAAAATATAAATGTATTTAAATGTATTTACTTTGTTAGAAACTTGGAAAGTACAGAAAACGAATCATTTATAGTTTTATATGCTTTTTGAAAAATATAAAACTTTTAATAATACTTGGTAAATAACCATTACCAAAGAATTATAACCACTGTTGGAAATGAGAGAGTCTTGAACTGAACATACCTTACACGTCAGTCTTTAGCTCTGTTTCCTAATGCTGGGAATACCGGGCCAATTCTCCTGGCGACAGGCTCATACCAGTCTCTGAGCACACCCTTCTCACACCGGGCCTTGTCCCTTTGCTGCTATTTAGACGGGTGAAAATGGGATCTCATTTTCCCACTTGTGCAGCATAGCCAGTCTGGCTTTAATGAAACTGACGTGCATGTGAGGTGAACCGAGGACAAGTCTCCACCGTCCGCTCCTGGAGACAGCTGCTTTCGGCTCGCGCTGACTGTGGCTTCTCCTCTTCCTGGCGCGTCAGCCTCCGGCCATCCGTCACCTCCCTGCTATGGAAAGTAAGACTCCAGATGACGCTTCTGCCCACTTGGGGTCTTTCTGGGGGGTTTTAGTGATGACATTTTTTGATTCCTTTTATCATCAGCTTTGGCTAGTGTCTCTTGACACCTCAGCATTGACGATAAGGTCTCTCTGGTGTGTCCGCTGTCCCTTCACTTCCACAGGGTCACAGGAGACGGTGCTTCATTCCATGTCATCTTGTCTCTTTGGAAGGGGGGAGTGGTGACCAGTACTTGTTAATGATGGCCAAGGGGGAGCTGAGCGCCGGGCCAGCAGGGTGTCAAGGCTGCATTTCTTCTTCCCTTGGGTCCAGGGTCTTGACTTTTGCATTCTTTAAAAGAGAATGTTCTGAGATTCAAGGTCAAATGGACTTTTTTACCCATCAGTTGCTAAAAGCCAAGTCCCATGTTAGGGTGTATTATATTTGGATCCTGGCCTTTTTCTTATTCTGTGTGTCCCAGGGCATCTCTGAATCCTCCTCGAGGTGCTCTTTTCACAGCTCACTGGTGGGCCGTGCTGGCTCTCCAGATCGCTAGGGCTCTCCGTCACGCCTCCTACTATCAATGTTCTGTGGAAACGAGAACTGGATGTGAGTCTTTGGTTGAGAATCATAGGTCAACAAAGTTCCCAGGTCACGTGGCTGGATGGGAACGGGACTGGATTCACACTCAGACAGCACAGCCTCCAGAGCGTAGGACTTGGCACAAGTCAGAAATAGGTAACCAGTTAATAAGGACAAGATCATGAGGTACTCTTACATACACATTTTTTTAAATACCAATTTTTGAGAGCATCAGCGGGGGAGGGGCACAGAGAGAGGGAGACACATAATCTGAAGCAGGTTCCTGACCGAGCTGGCAGCCCAGAGCCTGATGCGGGGCCTGAACTCACATGCCATGAGATCATGACCTGAGCTGCACACACTTAACTGACTGAGCCACCCGGGCGCCCCTTAGAAGCATGAATACTAGATGTGCCCTTTTGTTCTTGTTGGGAGAAACTTGGTGGCCCAGATGTGTGACTGCAAGGCAGGACTTACCCTGGGGGTCCACCCTGGGGTTTGCTTAGGACTGGTCTTCTGTAGGGCAAAGGAGCTTCCTGGATCCGTTGAAAGTAACTCCAGGTAATTTCCGGTGGAGTCTCTAAAAGAGCTAAGGTGGTCTGGTTACAGATACACAAGACCACACTGCCCCTGGGTGGACAGCTCCCCCTCTACCCACCCTTCCGCGGGGTCGCCGCGCAATGCATGGTGAAGGCTGTTTTTAAAATGTCCACGTGTGGCTGGAGAAGGCCGTCGAATTCTGTAAAGTAGCAGCTTCTGTTTATTAGTACTTACTCTCTATATATTTCTCTGTTAGAGGATGTGAGCGGAAGCGCCGGGCAGGTGAAGAGTGAGCCACAAGAGGCAGGTCTGGGAGAAGTGTCTCAGATGTTTTGCAAAGCCAGGTGGGAAACAGTAGGAGAAAAGCAGCTCATTGCTCCAGAAAAGGGTCTACCTCCTTGCAGGGAATTAGGGCTGCCCTCTTGCATCTAAAGAAGAAAATGACCACTGCTCCCAGGTGCCTGGGTTTCTGCAGCAAACCCCAGCTGAGCAGCCGTCCTGGTCCATCTCCCAAGCCAGTCTAGGACAAGAGAAGCAGCAGAGCCCAGCACCAGCCGGGCCCTGCCACTCACGGAGCAGTCCCGGGTGTCAGGTAGAGCCTGCTGAGCGCCCTGGTCAAGACAGGAGGCAGACAGCGAGGCTAAAAACCCTCCCCCAAGGACAAGCAGGGTGGCGACAACAGACTTGAGCCAACAGGTTGCACATTTCAAACTCCAGCCGTGTGACCACCTCGCCCTCAGCTCTGACCCTTCTGCCACAAGCCACCTGTCCAGTCCTTCACAGTGTCCTACACAGGCTGCTTAGGAAACTCCCTTCAGTCCCAGGACAGACAGGCTTGGACCTTGAACAGCAGTCTCCAGAGCCGAGGGACATACGTCTGGAATAGCATGGCCAAAGGCATCCTCATTTCACTCAAAGGCAGCGTTTCTCAACAGGACTCCAAGGTTTGCAATGCTATCAAAAGGGACATCTACGACTTGCGGTCATGTGTTTTGTATTAGGAAAGATCACGAGCAATGTTACCGCTTACGATGGTGGTTCTCAACGTTCCACAGCATCGCCTAGGACGCTGCGTCCCAAGACCTGCACCAAACTCAGAACTGGGACCCAGCAGCCTCTTAGCAGCCCTCCACGTGAGGTGACGCCTTGATACCCCATGTTTAAGCCGCTCAGCAGTGGTTCAGGATAAAGCAAAGACAGGGGAGGTAGGGCCCATGAGTGGACCTCTGCCAAAGTCCGCTCCCTACAGTTACAGATGAGACACACACAAATTCTCGCCCTCCTGCCGTCTGTCACTACACTTTTTCTTGAGAGACGTGCAGGGGGCCCGGGCCTGTATCCCAATGGGAAGGGCGTGAGAGCTGGATAGGACAAAAAGAGCAAGAGTAAGACTCCGCGTTTCCAGCAAGGAATCGGGCAAGTTCCTCTCCACCTACTGCCCTGAGTGGGAGACTCTAAAGACCACCCAGGAGCAGCCGGCTTGTCTCTGGGCAGAAAGACCAATGGAAGGTCTTTACAAAGCACTTCGGCACTAGGCTCTCTGAGAGGCTACTTTCATGTATTGTCTTAACGGCATGAGAGAAGTGGTTTTCTGATTTACAGATGGAGAAACCGAGGCACAGAGAGGTGAAATAAACTGAGCTCTCAGCAAAGAGGCGACAAGTCGGGACTAACCCGCTGGCAGCAGCCGTGCCCGCTGGTCGCGCACCCTGCTGTCTGGGCTGGCGCTGCCTCCCCGAGAGGCCTCCGAAGTATTTGTCCACCTCCATTACAGACCTTGGTCCTCCGGGGGGTGGTCTCTTCACAGCACAGAAGCCACGTCCACGTGGGAGTCCACCCTCTACCCTGCTGCTCCCTCGTGCGCACCCTTCGGAAAACGTTACCTGGCCAAGGAGAGCAATGACAATGGTCGGGCCGGGTCTGGGGCGTTCAGAGGACAGACTTGCCAACAAATCCTCTAGGCCCAAACTCAGCCATTCAGCGTGGCCCCAAATGCTGGCACTGGAGGTACAGGGTGCGCACAGCTGCCTTCCAGCATGGCCCCAAACCAGCGTGTCCCCCTCCCCCGGGCTAGGGGAGGTCTGCACACCTCTGATTTCCCTGGGTGGAGGATGACTCCCCCTTGCACATTTACACTGCTCTTGTCCGTGAGAGAGCCAACCAGACAGGAGCGTCACGTGACATCAGAGCCCAGAGGAGAACCGCAGGCCTGCGCTGCCACCCTGCCCACATAGGTCTCCCCGTCTAACCGTCTGCCTGAGGAGCACGGGCGTGCAGCATACGGGACACACACCGGCCACAGACCCCCAGCAGGCATCTGTGCAGAACAAAGGCCCAGGGAGTTTCAAACCCTACAGAAACTCTGGCCATTTTTTGGTGAGGCCTTTTTGACAGCAGAGAAAATATTATTTAAAAGGCACAGTCTGAATGATGACAGAATCTGGGTCATTCCAGAGTGGGACCAGCTGTTCACCCATCTACCCACACTCCTCAGCGGTCAGAGACTCACTGCTGCTGCTACTGCAGCCAAAGGAAGGGGGTGACCATGATGCGCTGAGGGTGACGCAGAGCCCGCAGGTTTCTGGGGCAGAGGATGGCGTATCAGATCCCGCCAGCTCCTGGCCCTGCTCAGCTTCACAACAGCACCGTCTGGTGTGCACTGCACATCCGGTCACGCAAGGAACCACAGGTGAAAGGGGATGGAAAAGATGGAGGATCTGGGCATTAACTTCCAAATTTTTCAGTTGTCTTTGCAAGCCTAGAGGGTTGTGTCTGTCGAAGTAGGTCTTGATGGATATTTGTAGAACCATATACAGAGAACTAGAAAAGAGAAACCGTGTGAAGCAGGCCCCAGGCACTGAGCTGTCAGCAGAGAGGTCCATGTGGGGCTCAAACACAGACCCCAAAATCCTGACCTGATCCAAAATTAGATGCTTAACTGAGGCACCCCAAAAGATTTTAAGTAATCTCTACACCCAACATGGGGCTTGAACTCATGGCCCCGAGATCAAGAGTCACACACTGAGCCAGCCAGGTGCCCCTCCCCCACCACCATTTAAAAAAATTTTTGAGAGTGTATGAGTCCAGGAGGGACAGAGCGCACGAATCCTAAGCAGGCTCTGCACTGTCAGGGCAGAGAGCCCAACCAGATGGATGGGGCTCCGTCCATCTCACAAACCACGAGATCATTACCTGAGATCAAGAGTCGGATGTTTAACTGACTGAGCCACCCAGGTGCCCCAGAAATATTTTTTAAAAATCAAACTTGAGGGGCGCCTGGGTGGCTCAGTTGGTTAAGCCTCTGGCTTCAGCTCAGGTCAGATCTCACGTTCGTGGGTTCGAGCCCTGCATCAGGCTCTGTGCTGACAGCTAGTTCAGAGCCTGGAGCCTGCTTCCGGTTCTGTGTCTCCTCTCTCTGTCCTTACCCCTCTCATGCTCTGTCTCTCTCTGTATCAAAAATAAATAAAGCATTAAAAAATTTAAAATAAAAAAAATCAAACTTGAGAGAGTTGAGATAGAAGGAACTTACTTAAACATCATAAAAGCCATTTACGAAAAGCCCACCGCCAATATCATCCTCAATGGGGAAAAACTGAGAGCTTTCCCCCTGAGATCAGGAACATGACAGGGGTGTCCATTCTCACCACTGTTGTTTCACACAGTGCTGGAAGTCCTAGCATCAGCAATCAGACAACAAAAGGAAATAAAAGGCATCCGAATTGGCAAAGAAGAAGTCAAACTTTCCCTTTTCGCAGATGACATGATACTCTACATGGAAAAGCCAATCGACTCCACCAGAAGCCTTCTAGAATTGATCAATTAACTCAGTAAAGTTGCAGGGTACAAAGTCAATGTACAGAAATCAGTTGCATTCTTATACACCAAAATTGAAGCCACAGAAAATCAAGAAACCGATCCCATTCACAATTGCACGAAAAACCATAAAATACCTAGGAATAAACCTACCCAAAGATGTAAAAGACCTGTGTGCTGAAAACTATAGAAGACTTCCGAAGGAAATTGAAGACGACACAAAGAAATGGAAAAACATTCCGCGCTCATGGATCGGAAGCATAAACATTGTGAAAATGTCATTATTACCCAAAGCAATGTACACGTTCAATTTAATCCCCATCAAAGTTGCACCAGCATTCTTCTCAAAGCTAGAACTATCTTAAAATTTGTATGGAACCACAAAAAACCCCGAATAGCCAAAGTAATATTGAAGAAGAAAACCAAAATGGGGGGCATCACAATCCCAGACTTTAGCCTCTACTACAAAGCTGTCATCATCAAAACAGTATGGTACTGGCACAAAAACAGACACATGGACCAATGGAATAGAATAGAGAACCCAGAACTGGACCCACAAGTGTATGGCCAATTAATCTTTGACAAAACAGGAAAGAGTATCCCATGGAAAAAAGACAGCCTCTTCAACAGGTGGTGTTGGGAGAGCTGGACAGCCAACATGTAGAAAAATGAAATTAGGCCACTTTCTTACACCATTCACAAAAATAAACTCAAAATGGATAAAGGATCTGAATGTGAGACAGGAAACTATCAAAACCCTAGAGGAGAAAGCAGGAAAAAACCTCCTTGACCTCAACCACAGCAATTTCTTCCTCAGCACATCCCCAGAGGCAAGGGAATCAAGAACAAAAATGAACTACTGGGACCTCATCAAGATAAAAAGCTTCTGCAAAGCAAAGGAAACAATCAAAAAAACTAATAGGCAACAGACAGAATGGGAAAAGATAGTGGCAAATGGCATGTCAGATAAAGGGCTAGTATCCAAAATATACAAGGAGCTCACTAAACTCCATACACAAGAAATGAATAATCCACTGAAGAAATAGGCAGAAGACCTGAATAGACACTTCTCCAAAAAGGACATCCAGATGGCCAACAGGCACATGAAATAGTGCTCAACATCACTCATCATCAGGGAAACACAAATCAAAACCACACTGAGATACCACCTCACACCAGTCAGAGTGGCTAAAATGAACAAATCAAGAGACTACAGATGCTGGCGAGGGTGTGGAGAGACGGGCACCCTCCTACACTGTTAGTGGGAATGTAAACTGGTGCAGCCGCTCTGGAAAACAGTGTGGAGGTTCCTCAAAAAACTATCCATAGAACTTTCTTATAACCCAGCAATAGCACTGCTGGGGATTTACCCAAGGGATAGAGAAGTGCTGATGCATAGGGGCACATGTACCCCAATGTTCATAGCAGCACCGTCAACAATAGCCAAATCATGGAAAGAGCCTAAATGTCCATCACCTGATGAGTGGATCAAGAAGATGTGGTTTATATATACACAATGGAGTATTACATGGCAATGAGAAAGAATGAAATCTGGCCATTTGTAGCAAAGCGGATGGACCTTGAGGGTGTCATGCTAAGCGAAATAAGTCAGGCAGAGAAGGACAGATACCATATATTTGCACTCATAGGTCTAACAGGAGAAACCTAACGGGACGATAGAGAGAGGAAGGGGGAAAGAGAGCTGGGGAGAGTGAGGGACCCAAATCATGAGAGACTACTGAATACTGAAAATGAACTATGGACTGAAAGGGGAGGGGGAGGGAGGGAAGGGGGTGGTGGCCATGGTGGGGGGCATTTGTGGGGGAGAAGCACTGGGTGTATTATGGAAACCAATTTGAAAATAAACTATTAAAAAAAATCAAACCTGAGTGGCGCTGGGTGGCTCAGTTAGAAAATCATGGGACTCTTGATCATGGGGTCACGAGCTCGAGCCCCACACTGGGTGTAGAAGTTCCAAGAAAATCACCATTGCCTCTTACAGGAACCCACATTTCTGTAAAGGCATGTTGAGGAAAACTGGCTCACTCCTCCCTGCCAACCCTGCCATGCTTAAGTGGTAGACAAATTGATTTATTTACAGATTTGGAAATTTCAAATACTGGTCTGTTTTGAAGGGCACACATTTAAGCACTTACAGCAGAGCTGGTAGCGGTGGAAGTTTCTAACGTTAAGTTACATGCAGACACAAAGCTACACATCTCCGTCCTCGGGCTTATCCCCGGTCACGGTCTGCTGAGCGCAGCTCGCGCACAGCAAGCAGCGTGCAGCTTCCAGGGGCCGCGGGCCCCTCTCACACACCTCGGGATCTGGGCCAAGGACGCCATCACTGGGCGTTTGCCCTGCAAAGCTTCACACGTGAGCCTGGTGAGCAGAGCAAGGAAACCTAGAAGTGACACGTTTTTCTAAGAGCTGGGGTCCCATTCCTGTGGCTCAAGGCCTTTTAAAACCAGCAACAAAACCACCAGCTCTGGGGAAATCTTTACTCATTAAAACCCCCCTGTGGTAAGAGGAACTTTACAAAGTCCTGCCGTGACATCTGTGTACCCGCCGTGGGTGATCAAGGCCCACGCCTGTCTGTCCCAAGAGCCACAAGAGCTGCTCCCCTCTGAGGACCAATGCCCCAAAACCCCATGACCCCCAGTCTTCTCGTGACTGACCCACAGCACCTCTGATGGTTTCCGGCCCCTCTCCTGCCTGCAGACTGGAAACTGGAAACTGCAGACTGGAAAGGGCAGAAGCACCTTTTGGCTCTAACTGTAACTCTCCGAGATCACATCAGCGTAAACACAGCACATACTCCCTTCCCAGGTGGCTCCGAGCCTGCTGGCACGGGCGGAGGTGCTGGGGTGGGCGTGGGGAGGGGCCTCTGCAGCGGAGGACAGCTACGGGGCCTTCCCAGAGAGTTTACAATCGAAGAACGTTCAAGGACCTCCCTCTAGAACACTCGGAGATGCATCACCTTTGAAAAACCTCCTGTCAAAGAAACTTGGAAATTCTTACAACATCCCTGCCTGATACTAAGGGGAACCTTCCCCTTTCTGGAGGTTTGGCAGGAGGGCCACCCAAACAGCCAACTGGAAGTTGGGGATTTCTTCCAAGACTGTACCATCCTGCTCCTCCCATCTTCGTTTTACAGCCGGAGGCCGCCAGTGGGCGTACTGTCAGGCGGGGGGGAGGGGTGCTGGGCAGAGGCCACGCACCCCCAACAGACACCTAACAGCACTGGGCAGAAGAAGCTGGCAAGGCCGGGAGACTGGCTACAATCCCAATATTGGGGAGGGTACTAAAGACAGAAGAGAGCTAGGAAGAAGCCCAGGGTGCTATTATCAGTATCAATGCAGGACTTCTAAATATACTCACAGATAAAACGACGAGTGTGTGTTGGGGCACCTGCCTGGCTCCGTTGCTTGAGTGACCGACCGGCTCAGGTCAGGATTTCATGGTTCGTGAGTTCAAGCCCCGCACAGGGCTCTGTCAGCTCTGAGCCTGGAGCCTGCTTCCGATTCTGTGTCTCCCTCTCTGCCCTCCCCTGCTTGTTTGCTCTCAAAAGTCAACTTATCTATGCCCCTACGGCCCTGAGATGAAGAGTCCCGTGCTCTACTAAGCCACCCCCCCCCCCCCCCGTTTATTCAGATGTGCTCACTAAGAGGGGCCAGAGCTCCTTGGAGAACGGGCTGACTCCAGGACTAAGGAAAGGAAAAGATTCTCCCTCGTGCTTTTTATCCCCGTCTGTCCCTGAGCTGGCGCGCTCTCTCCCATGACCTTCTGACCGCCTGTCATCCTGGCAGGCCGGCCCGCAGCTGGTTTTGATCATGAACCACCTCTGTGAGCGTCTTCCAAAAGTAAACCGCAAGCCGCTGGCCCACCCCTCAGCCAGGCTGGAACGCAGTGCCTCCCCTTCCTCCTCCGAGGGTGAGCGCACCTGCAGGAAGGAAGGAGACTCACAGCGTCGAGAAATTTCCTCCTCTGGGTGAAACTTCTTCGGTGACAGTGTCAGGTTCAAGAGGAGAGGCCTCTCCCCTCACCTGGGTGCCCACACGCCACGCTTCCACACCCTCACATCTTCCCTTGCTTCTTTAGATACTGCTCAAAGGGCCCAAAAATTCATTAGTAGCTGTTTATTGATCAATGGTTTGATATAAAGTTATTTCAGATCTTCAGAAGTTTGCCCAAACAATCACAAGCATTACAAAGTTTTGTGGTTTCCTTAAAAAAAAAAAGGGTAGGAGGCAGGTTGGGAGGGGACCAACCTGGCAGTAGTGGCATCTGAGAATAAATTAACAAAAAAAAGTTTAGTATTACCATTTATTGGTGACAAACACTATGTTTTACTTACATTCCATGGGGAGAAAAAGTTCCGGCGTAAACAATGAATCGAAAGCAGTACTTAACTCGCAAGACTATGGTGCTTTTCACCTGGACCATACGCGGGACCCTACCGCACACGCTTCTGTGCGCAGTAACACGACATCAAAAACGACAGTTTCGGAGCTCAGCACAGGCCACTCTTCTGCCCTACATGGAGATGTAACAGCCCACAAAGCACTCCAGGAGAATCCACCTGCAGGTTTAGATGTACTAGACAGAGACCGTATCCTGTAGTGTGAAAGCTGCGTGTCCTCAAGAGCCATATGTATAGACATACGATTTCTTTTTAACAATCTTTAAAACAAAGATCAAAATTCATTTGTTTAAGTCCTGTTGCATTAACAAAAATAAAACAGAAAAAGAACCAAATGGTCATTTAAGTTTAAAACTCCTACTAAACTGTCCGATTTATACAACCACGGGAGACTTCATCTAGGACGCTGAGAAGTCCAGGACCGGCCCAGCTGGGCCAGAGGGCACCCCGTCCGCATCGCTGGCGCGGCCCTGGTGAGTCTGACGAAGTAGAAATGTAGAACTACATACACACGGATATGATCTCTGCTGATGAGATTCCTGATACGGTCAGTCTCGGACACGCTTCCGAACTGTGCTATGGAACTAGATACAACTGAGAAACTCTCAAATGAAAATTCATATAGTGTCATTTCAACCAAAAGAAAACAAGAAAACCAAGAATACGTATCTGTTGGAAGAGAAAGCAGTGGTGACGGTGGGCACCCGGAGGCGGGGCTGTACGTAGCACGCTAGAACGGTTAGTTGGCGCTGAGTAGGAAGCATCTGATTTTCTCTGGTGCTTTCAGCTCTGGGGCTGGTCTAAGGCCCCTGTCCCCGGTGTGGGTGTCCAGGGTTTGTCCCAAGTGTCTGTGTGAGCCAGTCTGAGAAAGGGTCGTGCGCGCGCCCTCCTGTGTCCTTAACACGGCCCAAACGGCAGCGACAGCCGAGCACCGAGGTGCCAGGGGCCGGGGCCTGCTGGTTTCCTGGCCAAGCCAGGGCTGCTTGGAAGGCCCCGCCGCGCCCCGCAGCAAGCAGCTGCCCGCGTGTGGGGACAGAACACCGCGCCCGTGTGGCCGCACCGCCTCCTGCGTCCCCGCCTTCGTCACCACTGCCGCCTCTGCTTTACCAGCACGTCTCCCAGCCCACTGGAGGTATCAGAAATTCCAAATTCTCGAAGCAGTTTCAGTATTTTCAGTATATATGTTGGGGTTTTACAACGGTTCGTGGCCAGAAAAGGTTCAGCACCTCCCACACCTTCAAGGAAGAAGAAAAATGAAAAAATGATGCCAGTTTTGAAATTTAAAGGAATTTAACCCACATTACAAATAAAATTAGCTGCCACTGAAGTCCAACAGTGCAGGCCCCAGTTTATGCTAACTGGGTTCAAGTTTTATCAGGACGTTACCACCAAGTGAAAAAATCACTGAGGAGGATGCCTGTGCAGTGTGGTAGCTCTGGGACCCGAGAAATAATGAAGCACAGGATGACATCTGCATAAAGAAACACACAGGAATGATGCCTAAACTAATAAAAACGTGATCTCTGACTCTTAATGACAGAGGACAGAGAACAGATGGGGGTTGGGGGAGGGGAGACGGGCCTGGGATGGGCTGGATGGGCAAGGGCGTGACGGAGGGCGCGTGGTGGGATGCGCACTGGGTGCTCTAAGTGAGGAATCACTGAATTCTATTCCTGAAACCCATATTGCCCTGTACATTATAAAGACGATCTTGGAAGGAAAAAAAAAAAGATCTCCAGGATGAGATGGGTGGGGGCTGCATGGAGGCTAGACTGAGCACTGCGCACCTCTGAAAATAATACTTTCTGAATCACGTGACCGTATTACCTGTTCAAAATTTAAAAAAAAAAACAGAACGCTCTGCCCACAACTTAGAAACCTCTTGGGAGAAAGGGACAGAAAAGGGACTGCCGTGAGTTTCACTACTGAGTTGAGCTGACGGTTTGAATTTAATGCAGATGAGGAAGAAGCTGCCTTCCGTGTAAACGGACTCACTCACATAGACATTGGTCCATTTCCTGTTCTTGGCATCTCTGTACTTTGTTGGTCCAACTCAGACAGCAACTTTAAAATGTTCAGGGCAGCCTGGCGGGGGCAAAGGGAGAGTCAAGTGTAGCCGCTGCCCGCGAGGGTCCAAACAGGGAACCCCCCCCCAATCACACTTTGCCTTAACATTTGAATTTTTAATTTAAAATACAAATTAAAAAAGAAACGATCCATGTTTACCTTACTGAGTCACAACCTCTGTTAATTTTATTAAATTTTCTTCCAGTATTTTTAACCTTGTGGTAACCAGACTACAAATTCTGTATCCTGCGCTAACACAAAAACCGACCATGTTTCCTTGCTAGACTGCATGATATTTAATGACATTAATTTGATGGATGCCTTACACTCCATCAGGTGGATATACCATAGTTTACTCAGCTTAATCAATTCTGTTTCTCAGTTTTAGTATTTCTCATAACAGTAGTTTCACCTGAACAGCATACCACAATGAGGGACTTTCTACAGCTGCCCAAGTGTTCTGGAAGGAGACAAACGGCCACAGCACGTGGAGGAACCCCAGGGTCCAAGTCCACCCCCCAGGTCAGCACAGGCAAGGGAAGGGAAAGAGTATCTAAACCTGATGAATTCTGATAAACGGAATGAGAAATCAATAAACTAAGGAAGAAGTCTTCAAAAGACGAAATCTATAAAACAACCAACGCCTATGGGAGAGCCCGTTTCCGGTCTCCTCCAGGCCAGCAGCAGGCAGGAGCCAGGACCCCGGGGTCACATACCATGTCATGGCAGGACTCCACATCCTTTCCAATCCCGTGGCTGATCAGAGGTGGCTGAGAGGAGCAATTGATAAGAGATACAAATTCGTTCTTGTTGTTTTTGGGGAAGTCTTTGTATTCAACCTGCGGGGAGAAGAAAACTGAGGCTGGGTAGGGAAGAGGCAAGCGGGGCCCAGCAGACAGGAAGAGGACATCTCTTTCTCCCTGTTCTCAACCTGACGGGGCTCCACCGACTCCCACTCAGTCGGCAAGAGGCCATCGGGGGGCCCGCCGTTGGGGGCATCAAGGGCTGCAGGCAGCGCATCAAGGCCCTAGCTTCCGAAATCTTCCCGGAACCTAGATGTCTACCCAGAAACCCCGGTCTGAAAGAAGCCATGCCTTTTCCTACCAGGCAGAGAGGGCAAGCACAATGAATCCGTGCTCACTAGAACTGCCATGGAGATTAGCAGCTTTGTTGTTACGTTTGGCTTAGATTTTTTACAATTTTATTACCAAAGGACAAGGCTACTTTACACCAGACAGGCTTGTGGGACCTTCCCTACCTCCCCGACCTCTTCAGGACCACCCAGTTACCACGTGCCGCCCACCACCCCTTCCCCTATACAAAGGCCTTGATTTAATAAACAAGGTGCAAAGCTCATTTCCTGAGAGAAACCCCAAAAAGATGACCTCACTGAGGTCTAGACCACACAGCTCAGGCCCAACAGTTACCTGCAATCCCTGGACTCTGGAAAGAAAGTCCAACTGCTCAGAGGGTCTTGTGAGAGGTCCGTGGGGTACGTGGCCTGAAGAGATGTTATTCTTTAAAATGGTCTCGGCTGTGGGCGAGGTGCCCCCATATAACAATTCACGGGCTATCATGGCAGTTACCGTGGCCTTGGCAGGATTCAGAGCTGCCCTGGTGAAATCTTTGGTGTGGTGTCCTTGACTGACTCCTACGGCCTGGGCCACCTCGGGCACCATGGGAAGAATCCCAGCGGGCAGCTGCTGGTGGCTAAGGTAAGGCATCCTAAACTCATCCTCTTTCATGCCTGGGGAGGGACATGCAGACAGATCAACACAAGGCCACACGCGCTGCTGGGAAAAACACTTTCCAACCCGCTGGCCCTCCCTCGGTGCACACAGCGGCACGGGGATGACACGAAGCTCAACACTGCTTGTCATTCCGGGAGCTACGCAAATCCCAGAACTAAGTTCAGATCAGGACAATATTAACAACACACTTACTAGTCCCATTTTCATCCCCAGAGCCAGGTTCAAAAAAGGTTACTTTTCTTCCATCCCCTGGTTTTTTTACTGGTGTCTTAAAAATAAAAAAAACAAAAAAACAAAAAAACAAAAAAAGGCCATGAGCATAAATCAAACTCTTGCAAAATTAGTTCCTACTGTCTAAGGTTAAACAAGCCCCAACCAGCACTGACCTGCGGTTTGTTAACACTGTGCGACACGAAGAGGCAACCGGCAGAGAGCCTTGCCCCCGCGCCGCCGCCCCGGCAGCCTCCTGCCCTCACCCAGCGGCTCTCCGGCCCACACAGCCTGCCCTCGGAGGGATGCTAACAGGACCAGGTAGCGAGCTCGGCCCTGCACTCACGGGAAGACGGGAGCGCTTAACCGGAGGGAGCCGGAGATGCCAGACTGCCAGAACCCAAGTGGGGAAAGGAGCTCTTAAGACTCTTTGTGTAACTAATGTCCAATTAAAGGAGAAGGGGCTATTTCCAAAGATAACCAACATGGGGGCAAATGTTAACGAGATGAAAATTTTCTCAAACACGGGTCTCCTTTTTGAGAAGGCTAAGGATGCTGTGAATCCTCTACCAGATTTTGGAATGAAAAACCCAAACGCCAAGTCCAGGATCTATGCAGATTCTCTGAGGCGTGTCTGCGGCCGGGGCAGACGCCACGTCCCACTCCCAGGGAGTGAATCCATCCTGGCACCCCTCCGTGGAAACAAGCTCAGGCAAGAACTTGCTGGAAGGTACCGCTTACCCATCTTGAAGATTTTTATCTAGTGTTAAATTCATAAAGGAAAAAACTCCCAAATCTAAACTGTGGATTTAGTTCCATAAACCACACTGCGTCGGTGTCCCAGAAAACCCAAAGCCTGCTCCCCGACTAGCAGAAGCCTAAGGTGGAGAACTCGTTCCTGGAGGCCTCACTGTGAGAGCACGACAAAACAGACGTGTTCATTTCCTGCCCAGTCGCCCAGCATCCTACAAATGGAAAGAGCAAGCTGCCCTCAGCATAGTGCCCCGACCACAAAGATACGGAAACAAGAACGACTTAACCCAGAGCCACGCTTGGGGCCACGGACACGCTACTCCCCTTCTGACCACATTATAATGGTCCAAATGGACAAGATGCTGCTCAGCAGGGCTGCTCACTGCCAGGAGGATGGAGCCTGGCCCTGAAGCTTGGCCCTGGAGGTGCCAGAGTCCCCTAGGATGAGGCGAGGAGGTCATCTTGCGGTTAGAGAGCAAGGACACAGCCCCGAGCAGTCACCTTCTCCTCTGATTTGAGGGCTGGTTTGGCGGGCTGAGCCTGTGGGACTTTGAAACCAAGGATCTCCAGCATGTTCTCGGCCGCGTTGCGTTTGGCCACCTTCTTGTTGGTGCCGCTTCCTTCCGCGGTATGGTTTCCCACCTTCACCTGCATGGGGACGAAGTCAGGACTCAGACCAGCGCTTACACTTCAGAGTAAAGACTGGTCAGGCATCGGTGTGCTGGCAAAAGAACCCAGCGACGGTTAGAACTGGACGGCTTAACAGCGGCACCGGGAGCGGGCCTGCAGCAGGTGCTCCGACACCAGGCCTGTAACCGACAGAGGCAGGGGACACTTGGAAGGCATCACTTCCTAACGGGACTGCATCTTACAGTCGTCTGTGCCTCCGAGGTCCTCTGCATCCGTGGCATCTGTTGGGGGGAAATATCACAGGACGGAGTGCTCCCGCACCCCCTGCCCCAGCCCGGATCCAGGGGCCACTCAGTCCCAGAGCAGCCGGCGGGAGGAGTTACACCACAGATGTGCGGACAGCAGGCAGCAAGCCCTCAGTCGTGGTGCTGTCTACTCTACGCTTACGAGACGGAGAAGAGGTGAATAATGCAATCGAAGCGTAAAGGCGTGTCAGGGCTGCAGCCGTGGCTCCGCACCTCGCACAACGGGGACACGGGCCCAGCCTCTGAAAATTATCCGATTCAATCAAGTCACTCATTGTTCACAAATGAGTGAAGTTCCAACAAGTCTCTGCTGTTTTACTTTCATCTTATCTATACAGACAGAAGTATCAAGCAACACCCAGGCTAGGACTACAGTCATCCGTCAACAGCATGAGCAACTTGTAATAAAGCATTTATGTGCAGTCAGATTTTTACACCACTCGAGATGATAGTTACACTGAAGTTACATATGTATAAAATCAACAGTAAAGAATCATGTATTTTACATATTATTTGCAAGCTGTATGCTACACATCCCTTGTCAGTGAAATTTACACCCACACACACACACAGTTTCTCGATGTGAACACATCCACAAACACACATCCGCCCCCCCTTCCCACGTGCCACCCTCCCCTAAGAGAGCTGACTGTTAAACCTATTCCCGCACACACCACTGCTTACCGTCCCCTTCCAAGCTGGTCCTGAGCACAGAGCAGAACCAAGAGCCCCACGTCACAAAACTGAGAGTCAAGGAAATCTTCCCTGGCCATGACCAATGGCAGAGACAGGGCCACTGGGCCGGCGCACCTCACCCAGCCCCCCCAGGGAAGCGCCCAGCCCCAGGACCCGGTCCCGCTGAGACGAGATGCGGTCGGAGGAGGCCCGCCCCGAGCCCAGCCGACCTACCTGCATCACAAACTCCCTGCGGCGTGGGAGGCCTCGCTCCGTCAGGAGCACGTACTCCGGCTCCTTGTCCTTCTTCGCCTGCTGGATCTGGGCCAGCCTGCTAATCGGGTTCATCCCCTGGCTGTGCTCCGTGCCGCTCTGTAGCTGGTGGAGAAGCCAGGTGCCATGTCAGGCGCAGAAAGGACTTTGCCATTCAGACCAGGACATGACAAGAGATTACTTTTATGTTGATCAAATTAATCAGACCTTTTTAAAAACTTTTTTAAAATTAAAAGATGTTTAATGATTTTCCAGGACTACACTGTTTAAAGGTCTTCCTGGCAAACCAGCATCAATATTTCACTATGAGTAGACAACTATCATTGTAAGGGCTGCTTTTTGACAATAAATTACAACTTCACAATGAAGGGAGAGAAGAAATACAGAACGCTATTCCTAAAACTTCCCTGAAAGTCTATTATAAAGATGGGCCCTCAGCTTTCTTAACAATGACTCAAATTCCAGAAACTATTTAAAAAAAACAAACCACCACCACCACCACCCTTCAGCTGACACGGTGGGGAAAGAACCTAAGAACCGCACGCTCCTTCCCAGCGGCCGCCTTCAGCGCCGCGGAATCTCATCCAGATGCACTGCAGCGGTCTAGAGGGTGTGCTCGCTCGTGTGTCCTGGGCCTGACGGAGCGTCCAGCCACAGCTGACCCTGAACAGCAACGGCGTGACCTGTGAGGGCCATTTACCAGCCAGTTTCTCTTTTCTTTTTTTTAAATAAATACAGAATAGTAGAGTAAATGTGTTTTCTCTTCCTCATGAAAAAATAATGTTCTCTTTTCTCCCGCTTCCTCTACTGTGCAAATACACGATATAACACACACATGTGAATAACGATATGTAACATATAAAACGTGTTAATATCGATGAGGCTTCTGGTAAACAGGCCGTCAGTGGTTAAGCTCCTGGGGAGTCAAAAGTTAAACCCTGGCTTCCCACTGCGGGGTGGGGGTGGGGGGTTGCAACCCTGACCCATGCTGTTCAAGGGTCTGCTCATGTTGACAGTCAGGACAGAGCAGGCCCTGGGGTTCCTAAATATGCCCAAATGGACTCCTGCCCCTTCTCTGGGTGGGGAGCAGGTATAATTTCTGACAGCCCCATTGACATGGCTTAAAATAATCCCAAAGAACAAGGCAGGTGTTTGGTGAAATGTCTTCCTCGTCCGCCTGTCCCCAGAGGCCTTTCCTCCACACGCGCACCAGAGCTGGGGTCCATGCGGCGGAGGAAGGACCGCCTCACTGGCCGTCCGCAGACAGGCACTCCCGTGGTCACACCCTCATCCACAGACACGTGCGCCCCCGCGGGGGCCCCGCCAACCCCGGCTCGGTCCCGTCTCTGCCTGACCCGGGGCTCCTGAGAGAACTGCACAAGGTGGCCCCGGCGCCAGGCCTGGCAGGTGGCACGTCAGCAGCCATCCGCTGTCACGAGGATCCGCAACCCAGTGAGCCTGCTAAACGCCCAGCGTCTACGGGCAGTGGAGACACCCTCTTTGTTCGGGAAGGTTCTTACCCTGACTGTGGATTTTGTTTTCTTCTTGATCCTGGGCCTCACCCGCCCCACTGCGGGCAGGGGCGGCAGCTTCTTCAGCTCCTCGAGAACAGCTATGGCAGCATTTTTCTTTGAGATCTTCTTGCTCTTCCCTTCACCTTCCCCCACAAACTCCCCAACCGACACCTTGGTCACGAAGCTCCTCATGTGGGGGGGGCCGCTCTCCCGGGCAACCTGGTTTAGAGGGAAAGATGGGGTGAAGGCCTGACGGCCGCCTCCTGCCAGCGGCCTGGCACGCTGCTGGCCGTCACCTCCCAGAAGGCCCGGCGAAGGGGCGGTGTGGGAAGGGCCGTGAAATGAAGGGCCGTGCACATCGGCAAAGGGGGGCAGTGATCACCCCCAATGCTGTTCGTCCCTCGGTCCTAATTTTTCAGACTTCTTAACATGTTTGGGTCTGATCAGTCCCAAACAGCATCAGAGAAATCGGGTAGTAAGTTCTGCTCCGCCCTCCGAGCACAACAGCTCCCGTCCGTGTCCCCAGGTCACAGATGGCCCTGAGTTTGGGGAAATCCACTGCAAACGGCAGAAAGGAAGCTGTTCCAGCAAAGCCCAGAAATAATTGCGACATAAAGAGTTCAAGTTTAATATTTGCTCTGAGCCTCAAGCCAAGACTGAGCTTACTAAATACTGGCTGCTATGCACGCAGCCACAAGAGAGGAGGAGACACTTCGAAGACTGGCAGGGATTTCCAGTACAGTGAGAAAAGCAGCAGCTGCAAAAGAGTTTAACTTTTGTGTGAAAAAAAGATTTATATGTACACACTTACGTGTAAACAGACACAGAAGGTGTGTTTAGTCACTTACTTTTCCAAGAAGAAACAGAGGACGGATACAGCAACACCAACAGTTAGTTCCCTACAGCAAGCAGGAGGACGGGCGTGGAGAGGGGACAGGATGACACTTCTGTGTGTACTTTTCTGTATAGTTTTGACTTTTGGCTTAATACATTAAAATATAAAAAAGTAAGTCCACAACGATGGGAGAAAAACACTAAAATTGAATATGAACAGAAACCTAAGTATAAAGTTATTCCAGGATCACACAGCGGGAAAATAAAAACGGAATCCAGCTCACATTCGCTAAGCCGGCCTTGAAAAGACCAGCTTAGAGACTCACACGACCAGATTTCAAGACTTCCCGTCAAGTCGCAGCAACCATGCCCTCATGCTATTGTTTGCAGGCAAAGAGAGAGACCAATAAAACAGAACAGAATGCAGAAACAGACCTGTACACATATGGTCTCGTGATTTCTGGCAAACACACCACAGCGCATCAAGTCTTTTAAATAAAAAAAGCAACGAGATATCCCCACGGGAGAGGCGCAGTCTCAAACTCTACCCCAAACAACAGGTAACTGGCGCCAAAACACAGACCTACATGTGAAGGCTCACACTGCAGCGCTCTGAGAGGACACAGGCGAGCAAGCCGTGGCCACGAGAGGGGCAAAGAGCTCTTGAAAGCACAAGGTACCAGCCGTAAGGAAAACAAAACTGAAGGTCCTCGAAATTAAAAACTGCTTGCCATGGGCGCCTGAGTGGCTCAGTTGACTGAGCATCTGACTTTGGCTCAGGTCAAGATCTCACGCTCGCAGGTTAGAGTCCTGCGTCGGGCTCTGTGCTGACAGCTTAGAGCCTGGAACCTGCTTAGGATTCTGTGTCTCCCTTGCTTTCTGCCCCTCCTCCACTTGCAATCTCTCTTTAAAATAAACATAAAAAAAAGAACTGCTCAGGCGCCTGGGTGGCTCAGTCGGTTAAGCGCCCGACTTCAGCTCGCTCGGGTCTTGACCTCACAGTTCGTCATGATCTCACAGTTCATGGGTTCGAGCCCCGCGTCGGGCTCTGTGCTGACAGCTCAGGGCTTGGAGCCTGTCTTCGGATTCTGTGTCTCCCTCTCTCTCTGACCCTCCCGTGCTCACGCTCTCTCTCTCTCTCAAAAATACATAAAAAAATTTTTTTTAATTAAACAAAAAAAAGAACTGCTCATCGACAGATAACATGTAAAAAATACAGGGAACCCATAGAATGGGAGAGAATATTTGCAACATGTGTACCTGACAGAGGATTTATATCCAGAATACTGAAAAAATGCCTCAAGTGAATACCAGAAGACAAACTCTCACTTAAAGAATACCTGACCAGATACATTACAAAACAAGATCCTTGAATGGCCAATAAGCATGTGAAAAAGAGATCATCATTTGTCATCAAGGAAATGCAAATTGAAACCACAATGCCGTACTGTAATATACACACCCCAGAATGGCTAAAATCAAAACAACGGACAGTATCAAGTGTTGACAAGGATGTGGAGCAGCTGGCGGGAGCATAAACTGTATGATCACTTTGGGAAACAGCTTGACCATTTGTATTGAACACCTGCCCTTGGACTTGGCAATCCTGGGTGCACATGCACATAAGACTTCACTTTATTCATGATGGTTCCCTAAGTGGAAGCAAGTCACATGTCCATCAACAGGGCAATGGATAAACACAATTTTACATTCACAGGGTGAAATGCCACACGGAAATGAACTACTGACACACGCAGACGAGACTCAACATCAAACTGTCCGTATCATATCATCCTGGTTACATGAGGTCCAAGAAAGAAAATGAAGCTGTAGTGATAGCAGAGAAGAGCTGGTTCTGGGCGGGCACTAACTTGCAAAGGGCGCAGGGACGGCCAGAGGTCACGGGAGCACCCTGGATCCGGAGCCGGGCACACGGAAGACACGCGTGCCTTCCCGCAGAGGAAGCAGGCTTCGACAGGCTGGCGGCAGGAGGTCTAAGTATGAAATTCGGAACGGAGAGGAAGAGCCTTACGATGCCGGACTCAAGTGAGAGGTAAACCGACGTATTTTCTAGCGCTACCGCCTACAGTGTCTCGAAGCAAGGACTCCCCCTCCAGCAACAGGCATGCCCGGCACCCCCTCCTGGCACCCCCCCCCCACGCCACTGTCCGTGGAAGGGCCCCAGGGCTCCTCACAGGAACCGCTGAGGTCGTTTCTACTCAGATTTCCATTTCTGCGGCACCAAAGCTCGAGCGGGGAAAGTTCAAAGCTAAAATCCTCCAGCGCAGCAGCCGGTCAGAGTGCACTCAGAATCTGAAGAGGCGAGGGGAGGAGCATGGAGCGGGGCGAGGCACACCGACAACCAGGAGAGGGAGAGGACACGTCCCAGGGGACAGAAAAACTAGAACCCAGAATGAGGCATGACCCTCAGTTTAAGAGGCAAAGGTAGCTCAGGTTGCGCACAACCAGAACGAAACATAAGAGAAATATGAGGCAGATGGCCCTCACTAAAACCTCTCTGCTCTCTGGAAGATGCTATTTAAAAAATACAAAGACAAGCCACACCCTGGGAAGTATTTAGAAAATACCTGATAAACGGATTATATTCAGAATGCATAGGTAACACCCCAAACTCCATAATAAAAAACTCGGCAATAAAACCCAGAGGCTGTGCACAGCCGCCCCCCACAGGAGACGCACAGACGCAAAGCAGCGCAGGCAGGACGCGCGGACACACCTCCTGCATGGCCACCAGTTACCACCCTGCACCCGCAGGAATGACTAAATCTGTCATCTGACAACTCCAAGTGTGGGAGGGGCCGACACTGCTGTGGGGAAGGGAGGACAGTGTGACAACATCTTATCAAGTTAAGGAGATATATTTATCATGCAACCCAGCAAATTCACTCCCTAGTTTTTACTCGAGAGACATGAAAACATCTATGTGTGTGTGTGTGTGTGTGTGTGTGTGTGTGTGTGTGTGTGTGTGTGTGTTTATGGCAGCTTTACTCCTGTCACCAACAACCGGAAGCAGCCCCGAGGTCTTCAGCAGGTACGTGGTGGTGCGTCCGCGCCCTGGGAACTACCGATCTGGGCTACAAGGACACCTGTGTTAGGTTACAGCCGCCAGTAAACCTGGTGATTCTCCTCACGTCCTGTTCTGACAAGAGCAGAACCGGAAGACCGATTCGGACAGCGGCTGCCTGAGGCGGAGGGCGGAGGAAAGGGACTCAGGGCAGCTCTGCAGGGAGAGGTCTCAGGTGACTGCAGTGGCACTTATACAACAGCAGACAGTCATCAAAACATATGCCTGAGGAGGGGGATTCTGCTATGAAAACTACACCTCAAACAACTAACCCCTTCCAGAAACATCCCCACGGGAGAAAGTCAAAGGACACAGGAGCCAGCTGAGGGGCAATGTGAGCATCAGCACGGACGGTGATGGTAACGAGCTACGGTTCTTTTTCTTTCTTTTCCTTTTCGTTTACTTTATTTTAAAAAAAAGTTTATTTTTGTGAGAGAGAGAGAGAGAGAACACAAGTGAGGGAGGGGCAGAGAGAGAGGGAGAGAGAGAGGATCCCAAGCAGGCTCTGCAGTCAGCACAGAGCCAGGTGCGGGGCTTGATCCCAAGACCCTTGAGATATGACCCGAGCCAAGATGGAGCCAAACGCTCGACTGACTGAGCCGCCCAGGCGCCCCTTCTTCTTCTTCTTCTGTTTTTCTTAAATGTAAGCTCCAAGGATCAAGATTCACAGGCTCTACCGACTAAGCCAGCCGGACACCCCCTAATGACTGATGACAATAATTAAGTGACATTTTGGATAAAAAGCAGCAGTGGATCTCTGCTGCTATAAAGTAATGTTGTGGAAGGTTCTTCCCCATGGAGTGTGAGCCTGGAAATGTAGAAAATGCACTGCAGCCATCACTGATGCCAGGAAGGAGTATCAACCACTGGATTCACCAGGAGATCTCTTAGGGAGCAACGTTCAAGGGGCTCCTCAAAGCTTATGAATCACAAAGAGAAAGAAAGTCTCCTTAAGGCAGAGCATCTGGTGTAAACCAATGAAACAAGTGTCACCAACACAGTAAGATGCCTTCCCGTGATGCTCAGAGGAATGACACTACTTCTGTGGGATCGCTGCCAAAAACATGCATAATCTGAAACTAATCATGAGGAAACAATCAGATCAAACTGAGGGCCATTCTACAAAGTAACTTTTTAAAATGTCAAAAAAAAAAAAAAAAGGCTGATGAACGGTTACAGGTGAATAGAAGACAAAGAGATGCCTCTACCAGGCGCAGGGCGTGACCCTGCACTGGGCACAAGAAAATATCTTCCGAAAAGGACACAACAGGGACAAGTTGGCAAAATGAGAATATAGGACGTACATTACTTAAGAGCTACAGCAATGCTCAAGTTCCTATATTTCATCAAGAGATTGTGGTTAAGACAATGTCTTTGTCCTTAAAAGATACATGATGAAAGGGGCACCTGGTACCTCAGTCCGTTAAGCATGTGACTCCAGCTCTGGTCATGATCTTGCCGTTCCTGAGTTCAAGCCCAGCGTTGGGCCCTGTGCTGACAGCTCAGGGTCTGGAGCTGCTTTGGATTCTGTGTCTCCCCTCTCTTTCTGCCCCTCCCCAAATCGCGTGCGCACTCTCTCTCTCTCAAAAATAAATAAACATTAAAAAAAAAGATACACGCTGAAACATTACGAGTCATGCTATCTGCCACTTGGTCTCAAATGATCCAGCAAGAGCCAGAAGACATAAAAAATAAAATACATTCACAGAGAGAAAAAGCAAACATAAAATGTTAATCACTAGTAAATCTAAGTGAAGGATAATTCACTATCTTTCCAACTTTTCCGAAGATTTGATATTTTTCAAAATAAAATATTCAAAAAATGGCTAGAAAAACCAAGTAAGCCCAAGAAAGAGCAATGCTGTGCTCCCAAGGTGAGGAGGACCAGGAGGAGGACTGCCCGACAGAAGGGGTCTGCTGCCAGGGCCAGCCGACACCCGCACCAGCTGCCGGGCTTGAGAGCCCCTCCCGGCCCGCCGCCCCCCACCTGGACCCCGCTTCGGATGCACAGCCCGCCCTGGCCCTTCGGCAACCAGAGTCTTCGCTGTAGTTTCCAATGTACGTCTGGAGCTTCAACTACAACGATTTACTGTGATGAGGTCCCCACTGCCTCCCAGTGACTTTATCAGTCGGCACTGTCACGTTTTCTAACTAAAACCATGTATTTCACCAAGTCAAGCTACATACGTTTTTTTCTGAAGAACTGAAGGAATGGCCCCTCTCTTCTCCTATTTAACACTTCTAACCCCGCTATCTACTTGACAGGTTTGACTATTAAAAACTTGGTAAAAATAACTGTTCCGGAGCACCGGGGTGGCTCAGTCAGTTGAGTCCCTAACTCTTGATTTCAGCTGATCCCAGGGTCATGGATTGAGCCCCACATTGGGTTCTGTGCTGTGTGGAGCCAGCTTAAGATTCTCATTCTCTTGCTCTCTCTCTGTGTCTCCCCCTGACATACACATGCTTTCTCTCTCCAAAATTAGAAGGGGCACCTGGGTGGTTCAGTCGGTTAAGCGTCCAGCTTCGGCTCAGGCCATGATCTCATGGTCTGTGGGTTCGAGCCCCACGTCGGACTCCGGGCTGATGGCTAGTTTATAGAGCCTGGAGCTGCTTCAGATTCTGTGTCTCCCTCTCTGACCCTCCCCTGCTCGCGTGCTCTCTCTCTGTCTCTCAAAATTAAATAAAAAACATTAAAAATATTTTTTAAAAAATTAGAAAAAAATAAACTAAAAAAAATACTGTTCTATTCATCCAATAAGCATTTCCTGAGCATCCATTATGTGCCAGGCAATCTTCCAGGTCCTGTGGGAAAGAAAAAACTGAAAGCCCTTGCTCAACCTAACAATGGAAGTGATATGAACCTTTGACATAGGAGTCCTCTGACATTAAGTACTCACGTTAACAAACCCCGGGCCACCAGCACACACTGCTAAGGTCTGAAATTACCTTGTAAGACACTCGCCCACCAGAGGGCGCTCCCACCCTCTGCGACTACTTGAGAGCTAACTGCTGGGTTATCCCGTCCTGAACACAGTCTGAAGTCTAAACAGAGTGGAAGTGGGGCCGAAGCAATCTGACCTCCAATTCCCACAGATTTCATGAAGGTTCCAGAAAGCTCTGTGACTCTCAGGCAGGGCAACGACTAGCATGAAAAGGTGGCAAGCTTCGCAGGGAACCAGGGCCCTGGCGCCAGCAGGCACTTCTGTAACCCGGAGGCGCCCTGGGAAGCGGGGCACCCCGCTCCCTCAGTCTCGGCACCCCTCTATAATCTCTAAAAATCCACTAACCCCTCAGCAGGCGGAGGAAAGGAGTATTTCTTCCCTTTCCTGCAGCAGCACCCAGGGAGGCCTGTGGCTTTTCGGAGGGAAGGTCCCACCCAGCTCCCACCCCACAATCAGCCCCGTCACCCCTACCCCTCATCGCCTCCCCAGTCCCCTCTCCCGACGGAGGAGGAAGTCCTGGGGGGGATGAAGAGCCGGGTGAGAAGATACAGCCCTAGATCCATGTGGGGCTCTGCTCTGGGAGGGGTCAGTATAAACCTGGTCCTGCCGGCCAGGGTGGGGCGGGGAGGGTGTAGGTGGGGCCCCGTGGCAGGCAGGGAAGCACTGCTAGGGAGAAGTCAGTCCTCACCACGCAGCTGACAGAGTAAGGACTGAACTCCAGAGCCAGTTTAGGGAACAGCACACTCACAGAAGGTTTATGTTTTATAAAGGTCAGTATGAAGTTTGGGGATTACTTGTAACAACTGTGAAAATGCCACAGAATTAAAGTATTTTACAGAACAATAAACTTTAAGGAGACTTAAAAAACAGGCCAAAAGAAATTTATGAACCACTTAAAATTATTTTAAGCAAATGCCCCATTTCAAATTACATTAGCTTAAAGTAACAATGTGGAAGTTTAAAGCATTTTGGAAGACTAAATATGTAGTTTTCATAATTCTAAAAGACCAAAGAATTGATAAAGAAATTTGCATTGTATAGTAAAACACAATCGTGCACGACCAAGCATGGAAATCAAAAGGAATTGTGAAGAATTCACCGCGTGTCAGACCATTAACGGAAACTTAACCTCCCTTACCTGCCTGCTCCACTTGGACTCACTGGGTCTCTGAAGGAAACATGTACTAAATGTATCTATTTTCTGTGTTGAACTAACAACCCATCAATTACTGTTTTTAGACCATAAAGTCTCCAACAACAAATGAAGTTACTGGAGAGGTGAATTAGAGGGCAAATGCTAGGCAAGGATGAAACTGATGTCCCTTTTTTTTCCTTTTTTAAATGTTTATTTATTTTGAGAGAGAATGTGCCAGCTGGGGAGGAGCAGAGAAAAGGCGAGAGAATCCAAAGCATCAGCGCGGAGCCAACGTGGGGCTCGATCTCACGAGCCAGGAGATCATGCTCTGAGCCGAAACAAAAAAGTTGGCCACTTAACGAACAGAGCCACGCAGGTGCCCCAAAACTGATGTCCTTTTTAACAACTACGCTGTACAATTTCTAGAGACTCTTAAAGAGATGAATATTTTGGGAGGAACAGAGTCTTTCTGAGAGTCTTGTGAAAATAGTGGACCCTTTCTCCAGAATACACACGAGAACATAAACACCAGGTTCCTCACACCCATTCCAGGAGGCTGACACACCTACCAAGGCCACCCACGAACTGTCTGGAGGGGCATGGCCGCCCCTAAGTGAAGAGAACTGATTTTGCCTTTTTGCTAAATATAAAGTCTGAATCTTAAACCTGAAGGTTCACATGATTATTCCAATGCTTTTTGGGAAAAACAAAAATTCCAATGATGAAGGCCCACAGTGTTTGACAATACATGTAAAACAAGCTTACCTCAAAATTCACAGGCAAGTTCCGTTTAAGTGCAATCTCAAACACTTGACTTATTTCAGATTTATTGAGATTTTCTTCTCCTGATTCTCTTCCATTCACCTAAAGGAAGAATAATTGTTTAGGAGTGAACTCTCATGAAAAACACCCAGACCCCAGCTCTGATACACCCTCAAAGCACTGACCCTTAACTGTGTGGAGTGAGCACTGGCCCAGGGAGCGGGTCGCCTGTGTGCCATGTGGCAGTGAATTTAAGAAGTTAAAAAGCTTGGGGCAGCGTGTGCCTTGTAAATCCACCATAAACAACCCACACCCAACAGACTCAGGGGTAGGAATCAGCCTCACCGTGGCACAACCACAGGCCACAGCTGCTCAGGAAGCAGGACAGACTTCCAGAGCCTTCCTTGAGGACTGGTAAGCTAGCTTTCGGAAAAAGTCAGAATATAGACACATCGGTGTGGGACAAAGTTCAAATGAGAAGTCTCTCCACCTCCTAAGTATGCAGGTTTCTTATTTGAACATAAAGTCCCTGGAAACCCACGGACTTTTTTTTTTTTTAAAGAAGGATGCAACACAACAAATTACAAAACTGCACACAAAACCTTGCACTTCCTGCTGCCGGCAAAACTGCGGGTGCAAACTAATGGAGTCTGCTGAACAAAGGCCGAGACTATCTTTTATAACCGGGTTCACGCACGGTCCCCCAGCCAGGGCCGGGATCTTCTCCACGCAAGTGGATAACACGGACTCTAGATCGCGCTGCACGGACGGTGAGAATCCAGGTAAGCTCAGTAACAGCAACAGCCCCTCCCCACACGCCATGGCTAGAGAGCTGAATTCCCCTTCATATTATTGTGCCTCTTTTATCAAAGAATTTGTACAATCCTATTTCCAGGATTAGAGCTTTCTGAAACAAACTTGTAGCTAAAGCTGCTGAAGAGGCAAAACGCAGGCCGATCCAGGATTGTACCTGTTGTGCATTTCCCTATGCTCATCAGGTTGATCTTACACCTACATCGAATCAGTATTTCAAACTACAGTTAAAGAAATAAAACTCTAAGTTAAAAAGAAGATACAATCAAGAATACAATCCTGTACAAGTAAATTCATCCCAGACACTTTCTCTAATTCTTTCTCTCCTCCCATGATAATGATGTTCTTCCCAGTCAGGTTTCACTTCCCTCTCTTCCTGGTCAAAACTATTTGCATAGCATTTCTGGTGGCTTATTAACCTAAAAATACTTTTATTTTTGCTTAAATCCTAGGCAGAAAGAGGGCCTGACTTTTTATGAGTGAATCCTTAAAGTCAGAAATCTTCGAGCAAGATGCCTTAAAAGGCTGGGGCTCCACAAAAGTTTGGTTTGAAATAAATTCATTCATTCATTCATAAAATTTTTTTTAATGTTTTATTTATTTTTGAGAGAGAGAGACAGACAGACAGACTATGATCAGGGGAGGGGCAGAGAGGGAGGGAGATAGAGAATCAGAAGCAGGATCTAGGCTCTGAGCTGTCAGCACAGAGCCTGATGTGAGGCTTGAACTGACCAACCATGAGATCATGACCTGAGCCGAAGTCAGACACTTAACCAACTGAGCCCCCCAGGCGCTCCTCATTCATTCGTTCTTGAGAGCGAGAGCAAGCTGGGAGCGGGAGCCCCTGCAGCCGGCTCCGCACCCAGCACAGAGCCCGATGCCAGCGTGACCGTGAGGTCATGACTTGAGCAGAGATCAAGAATCGGATGCTTAACTGACTGAGCCACCAGGTGCCCCTGAAATTTGTTTTTTAAATAAGTTTTAAACGTAAAGCCCCACCCTGTATCTTTAAAAATACGTTCAACAAATGGTGCTTAGGAAAACAGATTTCCAAATCGAAAACAAACAAACCCATACACAAATATGGACTCAAAATGGACCAAAGACCTAAACGAAGGATGAAATCATAAAAGTCTTGGAAGAAAGTATCAGGAAAAAGCCTCATGACCCTGGATGTGGCACTGACTTCGCGGGCATCAGACGGAAAGCACAGCCGGCAAAAGAAAAAGCGGATGAACTGGGCTGCGTCGAAGCGGACACTTCTGTGCATCAAAGGGCCCGATCAACAACCCACAGACAGGAGAAAATATGTGGTCATACATCTGATTAAGAAAATTAATAGCCAGAATTATATAATCAACTCAATTAAAAAATGAGGAAAGGACTTGAACAGACATTTCCCTGAAAAAGACAAGAAAATGGCTGACAGTGCTGAGCATCGCCCGTCGTTAGGGAAACCCAAGTCAAACCACAATGAGACACCACTTCACACCCTCCGAGCGGCCACAGAAAATAACAAGTATGAGTGAGACTGTGGAGCAACTGGAAACCTCGGCCTTCCTGGAAGGAACAGAAAATAGCCCAGCCCGTGTGCAAAAACAGTTGGGTTGTTCCTCAAAAAGTTAAACAGGTCTACAGGATGATCCGGAATTACACTTCTAGACATATACTTGAAAGAACTAAAAGTAGGGACTCAAACAGATCCTCTAACACCTACGTTCACAGGAGCGTTATTCACAGTGGCCAAAAGATGAAAACAACCCAAACATCCACCAATATGTTGATAAATGGACAAAATGTAGTCATACAATGGAAGACTATTCAGCCTTATAAAGGAATGAAATTCTGATTGGCTACAACATGGATGAACCTTGAAACATTATGATAAATGAAATAAGCCAGACACCAAAGATGAAGATCCACTTATACTAGGTTATCTAAAACGGGCAAGTGCATAGAGACAGAAGTAGAACAGATGATACCGGGAGATTGGGGGTGGGGGGTGACAAAGGGGAAGTCACTGTTCAATGTGTTAAAGTTCTGAACAGCAGTGACAGCTGCACAGTACTGAGAATGTATTTAATGCCACAGAACTACTGTGCACTTAAAAATGGTTTAAATGGTAACCTATATATTTTCTTAAAGATTTCATTTTTTAAAAATTTTTAACAAGAATTTATTTTTAAGTAATCTCTACACCCAACATGGGGCTCAAACTTACAACCCTGAGATCAAGAGTCACATGCTCTACTGAGCCAGCCAGGCACCCCAGTTTATCTTTAAAAAGCAACCCAAAAAAGTCCGTTTTGTACCAAACAGTAACACACTAGAGATCGTCAACATATTAACTTCTGCTAATAGGTTAACTCATTTTTGTGCACAAAAAAAGTTTTTTGACAGCTGTTTAACTGAAGAATATCTAGGTGGGGTTTTTTTGTTATTGTTGTTCAATTACTTTGAGAGAAAGAGAAAGAGCACGTGTGAGCAAGCGAGCTCACAAACAGGGCAGGAGCGGAGAGAGAATCAGAATCCCAGGGAGGCTCCACCCTGCCAGCACAGAGCCCGATGCAGGCTCCAACTCACAGACCCTGAGATCATGACCTGAGCCGAAATCAAGAGTTGGACACTCAGCCAACTGAGCCACCCACGTGCCCCAGAAGCTGTTCTGAGGAGATGAGCTGTTAAAAAGAAAGGGGTCACTCTCATGCTAAGTAACTGTGCTAGTGCAACCGGGGCAAAACTTAGAAATAGATTGGGTGCTGCCGCTAAAGTAAGACTTCAGCTCCCATGCATGTCCTCCAATTTTCAAATCTGTTGTTCATTTTACCAGCCCAATTCGTTTTAACTTTTAATTATAATCTGCTTCAAACATTCAGACAAGTACAGATAAATAATAGAACATAACAGGCAATTGTGCTGGATTTAACAAGGTCAACCTTAAGAACTACTCACATCCAAGTTTTATTTTTTAAGGAAAAACAATGAAGCCCTTTCACTCTCCTGCCATGGCGGCCTTAACCATGACTTTAAAATGGAAATGTATCTTTCCCAGCCATGTTTTTTTTCGATGGACAAAAACAATACATGGTATAATTCGGTGTTTTGAAAATTCACATAAATCAATTTCACTGATTATATTCATAAATATTATAAAATACAAACTTGTAAGCTTATACTAATCAAATGATACTTTATATTGAGACTCCACATAAGTCTGACATAAAACAACAACCTACTGCAAAAATCTAAACTGTAAGCCAGTGTTTCTTAAAGACAGCAGCAGGAGCAGGATCACTAGAGGGCTTTGCAAGGACAGATGCTGGCTTCCAACTCCAGACAAATTAACTTCAGGTTTTTTCAGGTAAGGCTTAGCTATCCATTTTATTTACAGTATTTTTTTAAGACCCCAGTTGATTTTACCAGCAGAGTGGAGATTCACTGCTTTATGCCATTGTTCCTAAAGGGATTTCAATAGAGACAAAACAGCCAACAAAAATAAAAATGCAAACCAGGAAACAAAGATACATATTTACTTGGTAGTCAGGTTATTTTGCTCTCTTACATAAATAATTTTGATATTATCTGGAGTAGACAAAATGTTGGACTGGACTGGAAGGCAGCAAGTGAGTCAAAACCAATCCACAAATACCATACTCAGTAAGATGGGAAAAGCATAGTAGGGCCTTAATCTTATCTTCACGAAGTGGGAATTACTGTTAATATCAATTTCGGAATGTATGGTTCACCAATAAAATCCAGGCAACATTAAGAAAAAAAACCACTCTGAACCAAGCTTAAACTCAGTATGCCAGAAAAAAAAAAAATCACCTAACCATTTACTTACTATCTGGCTCTAACACACTCTTTATTTTTCTATATTTAAAGTCATCTTACAGGGGCACCTGAATGGCTCAGTTGATTAAGTGTCTGACTTCTGCTTAGGTCATGAACTCGCCACTGTGAGTTCAAGCCCCACGCCGGGCTCTGGGCTGACAGCTCGGAGCCTGGAGCTGCTTCAGATTCTGTGTCTCCTCTCTCTTTGCCCCTCCCCTGCTCTTCTCTATCTCTCAAAAATAAATAAAAACGTTAAAAAAATTTTTAAGTCATTTTTAAAAAAATATACAGAACAAAAGATCAAGACTCTTTCCATTAGAGATTTTAATCAGAATTAAAAATATCAAATCCAAGTCTTTATTCTAGATTTGTAGCCTGGAAGGCATTTCTGTACCCAAAACGGGCATGGTCCTTTAAATGCCACTCATCAGCTGGTACATCTGAATGCAGAGCACAGCCCACTTGTAACGATGCCATTTTTCCAATCCATCTCCAGTGAGTTCCGGCTTATCATGGCGTCGGATTCTTCTTGGACTGGTATCATCAAAACACGCTACTTGTGAAACACACTCACAATTTTACTGGAGAACAGCCATCTTCTTTGCTCCATAACTACAACATGCTTTCATGTTTAGATTTATAAACCCCCAAAAAAGGATCTAGCGGGGTTTCTCCATTGTTTTATCATCTATATCCTCCCAATCACCTTTGCACACACACCTCCTTCTGCATTTGTCCACTTATCTTATGAGGAGCAGGTGGTAAAAAATAAATTCTGGTGGTCAAACATCATTTAAAAAAATAAAAGAATGTTGTCACGTATACTTAAAAAAAAATCAAAACAGGATGCTCCAGGTTCTTGTCATAAAACACTGTGTGACGAAGTCCTTCCTGTTGAATGGCCAGGAGAGAGCACACATTTCCTTTTCACACCCCACAGGAACACACCGCTCGCTCGCTGACCCCCGAGCCGGGGGAAGCTAGCCTTCGAGCCCACATGAGGACTGACAGGGTGAGACCCCCGGAGCTCTCAACCCCGCAGCCATCGCCGAGTCCGGGCGCTGCCGCCCTCTGCGCTCACCTTCCCACCCACCCGAGAGTGGCTGCGTCTCCCTCTGCCAACGTCATCTTTGTGCCGTTAGAGGCAGACAAAGAAAAATTCTAAATTCTCACCTGAGTTCAAGGAAAGCTAAGAGCAGAGGGGAAAGACGGTGTCCCCCGACCTCTGCACATTCCTGACAGGCGGCGGCGGCGGGCCAGGCGATGCGGGAGGCACAGCAACGGCCGAGGCAACAGTGGCTACTTCACGACTCTCCCATCCACCCAGGGACTCACCACAACTCCATTTCCTTGGATTCTAGTCTTGACTAGTGTATTTAGGAATGGATGACAAACAGTGCTGACACGCCATGCAGGACGACAAACAGCAAAACGTTTCAAGACAAAGGAAAATTTAGATTCCATAATATGAAGATTTCCGAAAGGGTCCAAAGGACCTACGTGATCCTTGTCAGACAGAAGGAGTTTTATTCTATCTGAAAAAAATAAGTCTGTTTTCTCTTTGTTCTTGGTAAGCTCTCCAGCAAAGAATACAAGTCATGCAATATTAATCCTTACATGGCTTGAAAAAGAAGCTCAAAAATGAAAACTGGGTCCCACGGATCCTGACAGATCATGAAAATCCATTTTAGTTTAAGCCCCAGCTAAATATGTCCTGGCCCAAGTGAAAGTAACTCAAGACCAGAAGAACTGCATGATTTCTTTTCACAAACGTAGGATTAGAAAGGCCTTCAAAGAGTATAATTTTTTTTTTAAAGTTGGTCTTCTACCACTACCACCAAGAGAAAACTTTCAAAGCTTGATACCATCTTCAAGACAGACACCATGCACAACCAGACATATGCGTGCGCGCACGCGCGCGCGCACACACACACACACACACACACACACACACTGACGCAGCTGGCACTTCTATTAAACACAAACAGCATCACAGTACCTACACAATTACAGTTCAGGTTCTTGACTCCTCCTCAATACAGCAGGGGCTTCCTTTCACGCCTCCATGAACAGATCTACCACGATCCGGGACTCCCTCTGACAAATCTATCTGTTTATGTAGCTACTTCCCTACTAGTGCACATTAGGCCAGCTCCCTTTGCCTATGACATACACTGGAGCTATTGGCCATCTTGCTCCTAACAGCTCAGACACTGAGTAAGTCATTCTTTATTACCACAAGTCTTGGATTTGGGGAGGGCGAGGCGGGGGAGGAAACAGAAGAAAAAAGAAAGACATTAAAAAAAATTTTTTAACGTTTTATTTTTGAAAGAGAAAGACAGAGTATGAGTGGGGGTGTGGGGCAGAGAGAGAGAGGTAGATACAGAATCTGAAGCAGGCTCCAGGCCACGAGCCAAACACGGTGAATTCACGAACCATGAGATCATGACCTGAGCTGAAGTCAGACGCTTAACCAACTGAACCACCCAGGCGCCCCAAAGAAAGACATTTTTCCAACAAAGGACCTTTGCACAACCTGCTCCTGCTGTTCTCTGCTTATCCTTAGTCTCTGCCTCGATGCTGCCTCAGAAAGGACTGCTCTGAATGCATGGGTTTTACTCCAGTCTAAATGAGGCCCCTGACGCTCTCATGACACCTGCTACTTTCTACCCTCGCACTCACTGCGCTTGTTGCTGGTTCGGACGTTAACACCTGCCAGCTCTGCTCAGTGACGTCCCGCCATGGAAGGGGTGGCATTTCCCCCAGAGCCCAATGGCTGTCGTCAAGGAACCAGACAACGCCTGCCGTGTAGATATAAACTGCGGGTTTTTATTGGCCATGTTCTAAAGACAAATTGATCTATCACACAATCATGTGCTCTATGTATTTTCAAAAGCAAGATAAACAATTTGTTTAAAATTATAATTTCCAGGGGGTGCCTGTGTGTTTCAGTTGGCTAAGCATCTGACTCTTGATTTCAGCTCATGTCATGGTCTTAGAGTTCATGAGTTCGAGCCCCACATCAGGCTCTATGCTGGCAGTGCAGAGCCTGCTTAGGATCCTCTCTCTCCCCGCCTCTCTTCTCCTCCTCTGCGCGACTCTCTCAAAATAAAGAAACTTAAAGAACACTGTTATTCCCAATACTGGCAGACCACAGGCAAGAAGGCTGCACTGGTGCCATGCTTCTAATGGAGAACTTGGCCATACATACTGCCATCAAAGTCCACTTCCACGTCTGTGGCTCATAAAAATAATCACAGACGTGCACAAAGATGTAACTGTAACAACATTCCTCACTACCTATTTTCTAAAAGGACACACTGCGAACAATCTCAATTACCAAGCCTCCGTTGAGAACACAACTGGAATGTTCACACAATGAAACTATTAAAAAATGTTCCAACAACGGATGAATGGATCAAGAAGATGTGGTTTATATATACAGTGGAATACTACATGGCAGTGAGAAAAAATGACATCTGGCCATTTGTAGCAACGTGGAGGGACCTCGAGGGTGTCATGCTAAGTGAAATAAGTAAGGCAGAGAAGGACAGATACCATATGTTTTCACTCATAGGTCTAACAGGAAAAACGTAACAGTGGACTGTGGGGAGGGGAAGGGGAAAAAGAGTTAGGGGGAGGGAGGGAGGCAAATCATGAGAGACTCTTAAATACTGAAAAACTGAGGGCTGAAGGTGGAAGGGGAAAGGGGAAAAGTGGTGAAGGACATGGAGGGGGGCACTTGTGGGGAACAGCACTGGGTGTTATATGGAAGCCAACTTGACAATAAACTATTAAAAAATAATAAAATTTTTAAAACTTAACAAAAGAAAAAAACCAGAACTAAGGGTTTCTGGAGGGGAGATGGGGGGGATGGGCTAGGTGGGTGATGGGTATTAAGGAGGGCACTGTTGAGATGAGCACTGGGTGTTGTATGTAAGAGATGAATCACTTAAATTCTACTCCTGAAACCATTACTACACTATATGAATTTAAATAACAAAACAAAAAGTGTTTAGATGCAGGCTGAATTTGAGTCCTGCAAGGAATTATGAGTAAATGGCATGATGACAGATTCATGACACGCAGTCCCATGGAAGAAAGTGGCCACCGGACAATAGCGTCCCACTTCTGTCAGGCACACGTGTTTACTTACATGTGCACAGACATCCGCCAAAATGTTTACAGTGATCATCCATCCATTAAGCAGCAAATCAATAAACGATTTTTTTAATTTAAAAATTTTTTATAGTTCACATGCATTAATTGTAAGGAAAAAAAATCAAAGATCCCTTCTAAAAACGTCGCATTGCGCCCTGCCACCCAGCTGTCAGGAGGCCTGGTTGAGGTGGGAGGCCAAGTGTTTCACTTGTTAACTCAAAGAAAGTCGCATCGGACCCCGGGACTCTTGTTCCTGAAGCACTGGGCGAGCCCAGTCTTTGAGCCACTTCTGAAGGGCACCGTCTCCGCTTCAAACCACACAGAGCGAGAACAGGGGCACGAGCAGATTCCACATTACTCGCAACACAGCTCCACGCAGATGGCAGAGAAGCCACTGGAACTCGGCCCAGGAGAGCGCATCTATGCCAGCCTCTGCCCTCGGGCCAGAGCCAGCCTCGCTGCTCCAGGGTAATGGGGTCAGACTGGGGACACCAATCAGGCACCTTCCCTTTCTGGAAAAACGGTGGGTACGTCCAGGCAGCATTCAAAGTGGGGTGGCTGCCTGAGGGGGATACACAGATGATACTTAGGACCCGTGGTTCCCAAACCCTGCCCTGACTGGGCTGCTCCAAAACCACATTTGAAAAGAAAAAAGGAAAAAAAAACAGAAAACAGAAACCACAGAAGACAGACTCCTATTAGAAATCGTGTGGGCTGGGGGCGCCCGGGGGGCTCAGTCGGTTGAGCATCCGGCTTCGGCTCAGGTCATGATCTCACAGTTCATGGGTTCGAGCCCCGCATCAGGCTCTGTGCTGATGGCTCAGAGCCTGGAGCCTGCTTCACATTGTGTCTCCCTCTCTCTCTGACCCTCCCCTGCTCACGCTGTCTCTGTCTCTCAAAAAAAAAAAAAAAACCAAGTCGTGTGGGTTGGACCAAGGAATTTTTTTTAAAACTCCCCAAGGGGCTCTGAAGCAGACAACCCACATACCAGGGCGCAGCGGTCGGGGAACAACTGCTGGCGAGGAGCAGCTGAGGCACAGCCACCCCATCTGACTCCAATTAGATCAGCACCACAGCCAAGTCAAGAAACGAAAAGCCTCCAAGATGACTCAGGTTACACTACCTACTGCCTCTAACAAATCTCACCAGTGAGAAGCTTATCCCTCTAACTTCATGAAATCCCCTCTTCTAAGTGACAGTCTCTTCTATTTGGTCCTCGGTGGACCCTGGAAACAGATCATTTCTGTTGTAAAATGTGTGATTACACTGGAAAACGTACACACACCGTAATGGAAAACAGTCACTGATTTCCTGAAACCTCAGTTCCCATTTAGCCACAAGGAGTTAAAAACCTATTCCTACTGTGAGATTTTTAAAACCAGGCCTCCAAATTCTCTCTCTTCTCATCCAGAAGTGGGGTTCTTAACATCGTCAACATACTAAACACAACTGAACCATACACTTAAAATGGCTAAGAGCGTGAATTTATGTTACGTGAATTCTGCCTAATTATAAAAAGTGAGGTTCTGTGTCTCCTCCTTTTGAATCTGGGCTCTGTGCCTGCCTGGCCTGTACAACATGGCAGAAGTAATGCTGTGGGGATCTCTGGACCCAGGCCTTAAGAAACTGGAAGCTGCTTCCATTTCCTACCTTCCAGGATACGTGGAACCCAGCACCATCCCATCGGGATGGGTAAGCAGTCTCTGCACAGGGCGTGTAAGACAGGAGCTGAGGTCTCGACAGCCAGCTGACAGCCAGCATCAACTCAGCAGCCTTGTGAGGGAGCCATCTTGAAAGTGACCCTCTGGTCCCTCCCTGCAGAGCCACCTTAGTCAGAGCTGTGTAGAGGAGAGGCCAGCTCCATGCCAAGGTCTCTGCCTAAACTGCAGATCTGTAAGCCAAATAAGTGCCTATAGGTGGTTAAGCCACCACGTTTTATAATGGTTTATTATGTAGCAATAGAAACCGGCACTTCGATATGACAGAGAAGCTAGTCAAGAACGGCTTCAGAAAATTCTCTAGCTGGTGCCATAAACTGCAGTAGATTCTGACAAGTGTCATCTTTGGCACCAAAGAACTCCTCCACGCAAGTGCTTCACAACTCCATTGAGTCACAGTCTTTCTCCCATGTTCACTCAAAACTATGCCGTAGAGTGAAAAAGAAGGCATCTGACTTTCTTGCTAAAACATTTTTTAAAGGGGGGGTGGGGAAGAAAGGCCAAAACGCCACAGGGTACAAGATCATGCGAGCCACCCAATCACAGAAACTCTGGGTGGCCCCCCACGCATCTCCTCGGAAGAGCCCCCGGAGAGGCCGCGTTGCGGCACGCACCTGCTCGCCGGCCCGCCTCGCCTCCAGCCTCTCGGGCGGGGGCTCGCTCTGCAGGGTCCGCAGGGCTTTCGCAGCAGCGTCGTGTTTTGCAGCCTGCCTCGTCTTTCCTTTCCCGTTGAACTGCTGTCCTCCCACAGAAAGCTCAACTTGGTAAAGGAAAGGTGGCACTGGAAATGGGTAAAAGTACCTGGAAGTAAAAAGGGGGTTACAGCAGAATCACAATCTCAGATCAGTAAGTCTCCGGCAAATCCCAGGTCTGTCCTTCATCACGGGCCCTAATCACATCAGGGACGCTCCTCCTCAGCACACCCAGGGGCCTCATGAGCTCACTCACCCTGGGTTAGAACTGGTGCACAGGATGAGCAGATACTGTTTAGCAAGCAAACTTATGTCCCACAAAATAGCTTATGGAGTATGTGAGTTCAATTTATAATGTAACCCAAATGTATAAAATTAGACTTTGGCTAAAGTAGAAAACTTGCTCCATTTTCTAATATCTGAGAGATACACTTACCTGTCTCCATACAAGGCTGGGAATTTTTTTTCTAATGCTTATTTACTTATTTTGAGAGAGAGGGAGAGAGACTCCCAAGGAGACCCCAGTGTGGGGCCCAAACCCACAAACCATGAGATCATTACCTGAGGCAAAGCCAGATGTTTTAACCAACTGAGCCACCCAGGCGCCCCCAGAGCTTACAATTTTTAAGTGGCTTTGCCTCCATCCAAGTCAGGCCGGGAAAGGAAGACTTCCATTCTGATCATCGACCTATCCACTAATGTCTTATGACTGCCCAACAGGAGGTTTTTAAGATTTTTAGGTTTCAATCAGTATTTTACTATACCTGTACTCCAAGGCTATTACTAAGCACATAAATTCAAAGCCAAAGAATACCCAATAAACAATAATCAACAAATCTATGAGTGCTGAGACCCCTGGTGTTCGTGGGAATCACGCTCAGGTGGTATCAGGGCACAACCACGCTGCTGGTGTGGAATACGCTCCGGCTCCTGCCGGCGACAGAAGTTACAGCAGCAGCATCAGACACGGTTCCAAAGGCACCAGAGTGAAGACTGACTTCGGCATTCGGCAGGCCGAAAGAGGACCAAACCGTTATGTGCTCCACAGCCTTCAGAGTTTCTTCTTCCAGGTCAGAAATGAGACACATGTTCACCTGTATTTAAAGCAAACAGCGGCACCTGGGTGGCTCCGTCGGTTGAGCGTCTGACTCTTGGTCACGTCTGTGATCTGAGCCCCGCGCTGGGCTCTATGCTAGGTGTGGAGCCTGCTTGGGATTCTCTCTCCCTCTCTCTCTGCCCCTCCGCCGCTCGCTCTCTCTCGCTCGCTCTATAAGCAAGTAAGTAAAACAGACACATACCTTGGGGGATAAGCACCTCCTCTCATGTTGTAGTTATAGGTGGACTGCATCCGAGAGTAAGGGTCGACAGGCTTATACATTGGTTTTTTTCCAAGTTTCATGCACAGTGCATTTAGCTCTACAGTAGGGGTTAGGCTTCCTGCAATACAGAATCAACACAGAGAACTGGTTATTTTCTGACACAAGAATGACAGTTACTAAAATCAAGAAGAATAGCACGCTTTCTACTAACTGGATTCATAATGCACTTCATGAAAAGATCTAAGTAATTCACTGCTAGGCATCAGGTCAGGAAATCCACGCATCTGCTGTGATTTCTAGATATTAATACACAGGCAACAGCACAAAATACAACGTGAGAGCTGTTAGAGGGGCAGCCACTAGCACAAGCCGTTTTCAGTGAAAGTCACTCACTCCAGTTACTAGAAATCAGTTCCAATACACATCAAATCCCACGATTACAAAAATCCCATGGGTCTGTCCCAATCATTTTACTGCTTGGGAGTCCTTAGCCGATAGAACTCTGGGTGTACTGACTTGTTGTGTTATTGGCTTACACTTAGAAGTACGTTTATGTACACTATTTCATCGAACAATGCACTAAGTACTAACTGGATGCAAAGCACTGTGCTAAGAGACACGATTCCTACCCCAGAGGACTCAACACACTCTCAGAGAACTACCACACAACAGGATGTGTGCGATAAGGAAAGGTGTGAAATCGAGGCGGCGGCAGGAAATTGTATGGAGAAGTCAGATGCGGGCCACAAAATGTTCAGGTATTTCCAATCTCAGTATTTATGTCTGGGATCTGACCTGTGACAATACTTGTTCGGAAAATGAGTTGTTTCCACATAAACAAGAGCACGTATAATCTGGGTTATCTCAGAGTCATCAACTGTACAAAATACACACTGTTCATTTCCCAATTTTTTTCTCTCAGTTCATCCAATTCATAAACCTTTAAAAACATTTAAAAGGAAAACCAGGCTGGAAAGAATAGTGTCAGTGCACAATCACATCTGAGAATAACACTTTCACATCAAACACAGAACAACACTAGCAATGGCAACGTTCAACGTAAACGCACACAAAAATCCACTTTAAAATGCCTCTTTAGGATGTATGCAGAGGAAAACAACAGCAGCAAAGAAGACTTGATTCTGTACTAGAACTGGTTCAACTAAATTTAGTGCATGAATCAAATTTATAAGAGTATCTTTGGATTTGCAAAACTGAAGGTTACAGAAGTAACCAGCCTCTCTCTTAATATCAGAATTGTATTTTTTATATGATTCATATGGGTTCTTTTTAAGCACAACTTGAATCATCTTAAGAACAGCTCTGGGGGCACCTAGGTGGCTCAGTCGGTTCAGCGTCCGGCTTCGGCTCAGGTCATGATCTCACGGTTCGTGGGTTCAAGCCCCGCGTCAGGCTCTGTGATGACAGCTCAGAGCCTGGAGCCTGCTTCAGATCTGTGTCTCCCTCTCTCTATGACCCTCCCCTGCTCGTGCTGTCTCTGTCTCTCAAAAATAAATTAAAAAAACATTAAAAAAAAAAACTGCTCTGACCCATAAAATTTACCTGCAGTGGAGAATGAATCTGAAATACCACAAAAAAATCAAAAGCAACAAGGAAGGTGTGGCTGAAATCTCCCAGATTCCCTCCTATGTACAAAGGGACCGGGCACTCTGTGTGCCTGACGGTGACATGGCTCTAAGAGCCACTTCCACCCACAGCAGCAGGCCACCCACAGCAGGGGCTCCCCAGCTTTTACCAGAAGCTCTTTTTCATCAGTCTTCTCCTTGCTTCGGTCCCTTGTTTGAAGAGATGTTACCTACTAATAGTATTTAAGTAATAAATATTTAAGTTATTTTCTCATGCTTTTTGATGATCAGGAGACTGTAAGTGACAGTCTGTGTTTCTGATCAACAGGTTATAATTGCTATTTCCACACTGGGTTGAAGTGGTTCCAGCTACGGCCTATATTCTTGGCAACCCGTACAACTTTACTGAGGGACAAAACGCATTTTCACTACTAGGCTTCTCTGAAATCCTGGAAATCGTTTGGCAACACCCCTACCTCTCAGGACCTTCTTTCCAGATCCGCAGGAGTCAAGGCACCAGAGACTGGGAACCACGCTTTAGAGGATGGTTAAGGATTCTAGAAAGACAAGCGTTTGCCACTGGTAGTGTAGAAACCGTGCTTTCAAAATCAACAAGTTAGTTATGAAAGAATGCACATACGCACTAAATGGGTACCTCTACACACACTTTTGAAAGGAACCTGTGTTGGCCCACACATAATACCTGGATTTCTTCCTTCGCTACGAAAAGGGCGGACTACGGGTTTAGGAAATTGTGTTTCTTCCAAAGCTTTGGCAGCAGCTGTGTGCTGGGCTTTTTTAATACTAGTTCCTTCAGCTTCCCAGTGCTGATCTCCAAGGGTGAGCTGTACTATGAACACCTACAAATGAAAATTGTGAGCTCTCAATTCATGATACCGGATGTGGACTGTAATATGTCACTTGGACCTTGAGCATTTTTTTTATGGTCATGGTTTAAAAGGTCTAGTCATTACCTTGGCAATTTATTCTCTCATTCCCATTTTTTGTTGTTTTTACAAACGCAAGAAGATATATGTATCACTGACTGGCGCTGATGGAGGTAAGTACAGAAAATGTTTTCTTAAATTATTTAAATAGTAGATGTTGGTCATTTGGAAGTCATCCCAATAGAAACGGCCTTCCAGTTACTGCTCAGGGAAGACATTTAGCAAACTTGATTTAGACACAGTAATATCTCACGTAAGTTAAGGCGTTTGTTTTGATGTTCTCGTGTTTGTGGTCTCTTGTCGGAAAATCCCAGCAGGACAAAAACCTGAATAAGTTTGGGAATGTCAGCCAGGCTCTAAAACGTTGCCTTCTATTTTCCTAAGACTATGCTAACCAGACACTGCCTCTACTTTGAGAAAATCCAATCCAGAGCAAGCAAAGATCTAGATATGTTTCTGAACTCACGGAGGCATCCAAAACAGCGAACCAACAATGGCAAGCCTCTGTATTCCTTTTTAAGGATAAAGGTGACCCAAATACACACTCCGTTCTTAAAATTAGGTCCTGTTAATCCTATCAGAATCGACTATTCTGTCAAAAACACTGTGACCCATCACCGCACAGTGATTGTTTAGCTCTGGTGCTCATCTGAGAAAGCTTCGTAAAACACACGCGTCCGGGGACATCGACTGAGGAGCAAGAGGGGAGACCCCAGCGCATGCATCTTTAATAAGCTCCCCTAGTGATTCTGCCGCACTGCTATGTCTGAGACTCACACTCGGCAATTTAGCAAAACCAACCGGAGCTTTTGTTTTTCTGCTTTTCTTTATCACTGGATATCACTGCTTCATTTGCAAACAATTTACATGAGAAACATTAATGTGAACGCACTCCTCTGAATATGTCCAGATCATTTAAATCTGGTGCCTAAAGGGATGGGCGCGGCGTGCCTTCAGAGTTGATTTTTCTCGAAGGTCTTAACTTCAGGATTCCCTCAGTACACAGCTGCCACTGAAGGGGGAAAATTAAAGAATTGTACCCCCATGGAACCACTGGGGGTCCCCTGTATTCATGCTGCAGTTCACAAGGTTACTCATTTAGGCACCAAAAGCATGGGCTGAAAATCCTGGCTGGCCTAACAGCCAAACAGCAGAAGCGCACGCTGTGCAATCCCTAGGGCATTTTCATGATCCTTCTGCAGAAAGACACTAAAAAAAAAACTTAAAACAAAAGAGCGTTAATTTTATTAACAGTTTTGCCTTTCTCCAGGACTTCCCCGTCAACACTGTTGCCTCTCTGCGTACAGGGTCGGTAACAAGGTTGGAATCTTGGTTTTAATAGAACTGAAAGTACACCAGACCACTTATTTTTAAATAAATAGTCCAACAGTCACCTGGGAGTAACTTTTCCTCTTTGAACAACTGGTAAATAAAAGCGCAGTTACAGACTGGACACACAGCCAAATTACCTAAAGTACCACTAAAAGGTTAAGTGAGAACGTACATATTTCAAAAAATACCAAAAACAGTTAATAAAAGGGAATCCCAAAGTTAAGGTCTGCAAAAAAATCCTGTAGATCAGAAGTTATAGGAAATCACTAATTGCCTTCCAAAATTTCACATATCATTATGCTTCAGAATGTTAAAACTAGCTTCATGTGAGGAGAAATTTCTGTGTTTCTTAAATGCCTAACAGTAACAGCTACCATCTCTCAAGCATTTACTAACTGTCAGGCATTGTGCTCCACACCTTAACATATATTCTCTCATTTAATTGTCACAGTAGACCCATTTGGGTAGATATTATCCCCATGTTACAGATGAGGAAACTGAGGTTCAAAAAGAGCAGTAACTTGCCCAAGGTCACACAGCTAGATTTAAACCCAAATTTGCCTGACACCAAAGGTGACTTACCTAACCACACTATGGTACCTATTTAGGATTGTGGCTGATGTTACTTTTAGTCAAATTAAAAGAGAAACCTGGTATCATTCAAGGCCTGAGGTTTGCATGTCAAGGAAAATGAGGCATAAAGAGACCAATAACTCCTCCTCAATTATATTATGTTTCCTGCAAGGCTAGCATCAGAAATAGGAGGCTGGATTCCTTCTCTCATACCATACCCTTCTCACACTGCAGCTGCAAAGATAAAGCCAGATATGCACCATTTAAGTTCCAAGATTTACATTATCAAACAACCTTCACAGACGGAATTCCTAAATAATAGTAAAAAAAAAAATTTAAATTACAGTCATTCTTCCATTCTCTAAGATAAGAGGAAAGACAAGGATAAGTGAAGTCAGAGATAATCTAAAGGACTGACTTGACTTCAGGGCTAATTTCTGCCTCTCATTTTCAAACCTTTTACCTGGATGGCTAACAAGTGGCAAAATGGATTTCCTGTCCCCTCCTCTCCCTTCAGAGTCTAAGGTCCACATGAGAACAAGCAGAAAAGGAGCCAGAGGCAGGCTGCAGCCAGGAGGACCAGAGCCTGGAAAATTCACAGGAAATCATTCACAGAGCTTGGGAATTCTCTCTTCTCAGAATCCTAAAAACAACTACACACTGACTGCAGTTCCCAAAAAGAAGCGTATCTTTTCTTTGGCCCATTCGGCAAAGATAAAGAGAAGCAACTTGCCAAAAATCTACACTCTGGCATCTCTTGAAGACAGCCTCAATGGTTTAGAAATACATATTCTGAACCACAGGACTACTTGGAGCAGCATAAAATGTCAGAAGACATTCCTGGTGGGTTATAAATGCACAAGCAGTACAGACAATATTTACCTTACAGTGAGCCGGACCCTGCTCACATAAAAGCTTATACTCAGGCTGAATCTTGTTGAAACGGGCTAACTCATTCACAAGACACACTGGGGTTTTCTCTTTGGGGTGTGCCATGCTAGAAGGAACTGAAAAACAACGTAAGAGCAATGAAGTCAACTAGCAGTATATAGAACTGCTGCTCTCCCAGGGGCACAGAAGAGGGGAAGACAGACGGAAGGTCTAAGGATTCAGAGCAGCAGTGACACACAGCTGCAAACCACGAGGGGACATCTGCCTGAAGACACTGCTGGGGTCTTCTCTGGACTGGCTGAAGCCAGGTAACCTAGGAGAGGGCATGTCTTCCAAGGAGAGAACAGAAGTCAAGGGAATAACTAAACCACGGCAGGCGAGCAGGATTTGAAATCAGATGCAGCACTGGTATTATAACCATCCAAGGGAGTAACAAGGAGTCTTCTGAGCACAGACACACTGGGTCCCTCAACAGCTGTCAGCTGCACCCTGTTGGTTACCTCACAGAACCCGGCATGCCAGTACCACCTCTGAAGCGGTGACTGTCGTTAACTCAGAGCTAGAGTCTCATTCCTGGGACACCCTCTAGCCTTATCTCACACGCTGCCATCCTCAGACCTTATCTACTTCTGAGAATTATGCAAGTAAAATAAAGCGGCCATGGTGGGCAGGAGTAATAGAATGTGGATATAAGAACACATTAGAAGAAAAAGCAGTAAATCCCAGATGACTGAAACAGTCTATGGCATTGCTTCTTCAGATGGTCTGCAACAGCAAATTTGGGGAAAACGGAATTCTTAGGGTGTTATGACCAGTCAAGAGTGATCCAAGGAAGTCTAGAGGCAGCGTGACAGATGCCAGGCCGCTAAGAGTGGGGTGAGCCAACACTCTAAGAACAGACTGATACAGGAAACGAGAAATGAAGGCGGAAGTACAAGGGAAACTGTCAGACACAAGGGGTGAAAGATCTGTTAGCAGGTGACTCTGGTATGGGGACGCTCATCCCGACACCCCGCTTAATTGGTTTTGCCACTTTGCGGGGAGGGTTGGGAAGCAGAATATTTGTTTTCAGGTTGGTTTATTTTTTCAGGTGTTTCAAGTCTTTTCTCACCGATGGTCACAGTTATTTACTTTTTTTTTTTTTTTTTTTAGTTTTGTTTTTACGTAATCTCTACACCCAGTGTAGGGCTCGAACTCATGACCAAGATCAAGGGTCACATGCTCCGCCAACTGAGCCAGCCAGGCGCCCCATCAACAAGCACATTTAGTTCATTTTTATTTTCTTAATAATCAGATTTAAATGCTTCTGACTTATTTCCTCTTTAAAACTCTCTGCTTCACTGTTCAGTTTCTAACTGGGCCTCACAGTGACTTCTGAACTACCTCCGGAATCTCAACTTCAACTCAGTTGTTCAAAACAAAAACTAACAAGTGCCAATACTCTCTGGCTGCTCCCTTGCTTGGGATGTACTCTTAGAGATGTATAAAACGGAGGCTTTACACATACAAGAATTCTTGGTCAGCCCTGGGAAATAATTTTTAAAGCAGAATTTTCCCATTCAATAGCAAATATCCAGAGTGGTGTTTACTATTCAATTCTTTCTGCTGGGCACCACTTTATGATAAACTAGGTTTTATAGTTTACTTTTCAATTCTCTTTCTTACACTTTGAAGTGGTCTGTCAACTCAGGCCTCCACCAACCCAACATACAACCAGTGTTTTATATCTGAGAAAAAGCAGCAGAGATGGTAACATTTTCTTCTGCTTCCTGAAGGTGATGTGGGAGCTCCCTACATCTGCAGTCTACTTGTCAGATCACAAAACAGGCTAAGAAAACATTTGGAAAAGACGACACTTGGATTCATAACGCTTACCTGCAGCTGCACTGGTGGGTGTAACAGATGCAGAGGGTAAAGCAGAGTTTTGGATAGGTCTACCTGCATTCTCAGAGGGCAGAGAGCTAGCAGGAGAAGGAATACTCATCAAAGGCTGTGAGAGAAGAGACTGGTTCTTGTTCAGTATTTGGCTCCCTGAGAGAGCAGCAGATGGGTTCTGAACTTGCACTTGAACTTGAGACATGGTCACTTTCAACAAAAGTGAACAACTGCAGGTAAACAGCTTTCAGTGCAGGTTAACTCAGTGCTACGAAGTCTAAAGTTCTACCTAAAAGTTGTAAGGGAGAGAAAATGAAAAGGTAAATTATAGAGGAGATACGTAATCGCCAACACTCAGTCAAAAGTGGTGTCACCTATTCAAGAATGAAATTAGTCCCGTTTGGCCTGTAGCTATGTTATTGGAAGTGTTTCTCTCCTTGGTATACAGTGAGGTTCCTGGCCTTGTGACTTTCTCACAGTGCTTTTAAAGGATGTACAATACCCATGTTCTCTCTACGTGTTCATTTTATAAAGAGAATCTTAATATTCATTAAGAATTATCAACTATAGCTTATCTCCAAAATGGCAAATTAAAAAATACGGAGAGGCTTTCCATACCATATAGGTTTCTGGCCTCAAAATTACAAGAAGCTGAAAGCAAACTGGGTTCATAAGACCAGTTAACGGGTGAAGGTAAACACCACTTCCACGGAAGGGCCACGTGCTCAGGCTGGGATCCTTACAGGTCTGCTGTAAGCTCACTGAAGAAAGAAGAATTTCTCCCTTTTGCTGCTTCTTTTTCCTCTTGATGAGAAAAGATCTATTTGTTTTCCTATGAGGTTTGTCAGAGATGGTCTCATTTAGTTACAGACCCCAAACAAAACTGTCACATCTACATTAATATGCAAGATCCTGAGAAATCATTTGAATAGTAAAGAACATTCTATAGCCTTTGTACTATTAAAAGCAAATGTGGAGAAGAGGAAGAAGAGAGGAACAGATTTCAGACTGGCCACTTCACTGGTGTGGGGGGAACTAGGACCCGTCCGGGAGGCAGAGGAGATGGTTTACTTCATCTTCTAAGTTCCAAAGATGTGACTTTTACATACATTTAAATTTCCTTCTAAGACAATAAGGACAGTTCTGCTTAGCTTCATAGCCATCTTTCAAAAAACTAAAGTGTTTAAGCAAGTCAAAAGTACTCAAAAATATCCAGTTAGCAACAAGGAGTAGAAAAAGACAAAACAGAAACCAGCAAACAAATCAAAAGTTCTATTACAGAGTAAGTGTTACTTGAACTTTGTTTAAAGTCTCAAGATGATTTTTAATTAAAGCTGGACCTTCAGAAACAGATGAAGAACCACAGCAATTAAGTTACTTGAGAAGTTCTGGCACATTCTCTCTTACTAAGAGCAAGAAAACCTGCAAAACTAAAACCAACAACCACCCAAATACCTCAGCTGAAATGTGACTTTGGATACAGAGACCTAAGCACCCCCTTGTTCACCAAAACCCCCATTCTGTGGTCGCTCCTTGTTCACTTTTGGAGTCAGAACAAAGTGACAGAGGAGGTCCACTGAAGACTAGATAACTGTCCTGGCAGACAAGTTACAAAAGTCAAGAAACAAGTCCAGAACCATCCAGAAATCAGCTAGGACCTTGTGTCATTAGTCCAATCTCCTTCCTTAGTTGCCAAAATAGAAATACTTCTCTGTCTCTCATGCCCCCACACCCACCTGCACTCCCACTTTCCCCCTCTTCTCTTCCCCAAATCATTTATAGTACACTCACAAGTTCACAACTAACCCTGGTTACAGGTCAAAAACTAAGTCAAAAACAAAGTGTCTGCCCCAGAGCCTACCTGCGTCCCATAAGCAGTGGTGGCTCTCAGAACAGGAGACTGAATGAATAAACTTAATTTACAAAGGGTGGGGCCCAAAGGGATCTGTTTTGGCTAATGCTGTCTACAGCAGGCCCACAACCAGCATCTCCAGTCACAGACATAAACACACAGATTTTCTGGAAGTTAAAAAAGGGAACAAACGGGCTTTAATTAAGATTGTCCCCAAAATGTTAACCTCACGTTCACCTGGCGTTGTATAACAACTGGTTGAAACAAGTAGTTCAAAACTGCAAATAGAAATTTCCTAAAACCCTAATAAGATTGTGTACTTTGTATTTTTGATCTCCACCATGACCAATACTAAATCCAACAAACAGTACTCACTGGCACACAAACACTTCTATGTGTCTTTAAGCCTGAGAAGAGAAGCTAATGCAGTGGTTCTAAGGAGGTGACAATTCTGTTCCCCAAAGACGTCTCACAATGTCTGGAGACACTGTCTGGTTGTCACGACTGGAGGACGGGATGACCTACTGAAATCAGGTGGATAGAGGGGCCAGGAATGCTATTTCAAGTATACATATACCAACCCACAAAATAAAATGTTACTAATTTAATAAATAGCTTATATTCTTAGGAAAAGAAAATCCCCTTTTCATCTCAAAAGGCTCTAAAAAAATCTGAGGCTAATATTTTACCCAAACAGATGCTCCTCTCCCAAAGAAGCCAGGCAGCTAACACAGTTTACAAATGGGGTAAAATATACTATTTACCCACATACTTTGAACAACAACTAATACTGCTAATTACACAGGTCACGGCAGCAGTAGTGGAGTCATGCAATTCTGGAAACACCACTTCCGTATAAATTTAGAATCTGCCGCTGTTCAGTACTCTGTCCTCAAGATTAAAACCTTAAATGAAAACTTGTCTTTTCATTTGAGCCTATCTTTAAAGATTACTTTCCACCAGATAAATTAGGGACTCAAAACAAATTAAAATGATTTGTTAGTCTTCTTATAGAAGGACAGTATTTTTCACACAGTAAAATTAGACTGAAAGTTGAAAACACAAAGACTTCAGTTTTCCCCAACTCTGGAAACACCTTTAACTGTTAAGCCTGTGTTGTGTTGCTCTTTCCCCGCCTCCAGCACAGATGAGGGCCTTTAATCTCCTAACTTCTCTTATTCGAAAAGCTTTAGACACCAACTCAGGAAAATACACTGACCTTATTCTCAAATCCTTGTATTTATCTAGCACAAATAATAAGCACTCTAACACTGTAACACCGAGCAGTGATAGGGCAGAGTTACGGGTATCTTCTTTTTAAAAAGACTCCATAATTCCGAACTCCCCTCCAAGTCCCACATTTGGGAAAAGTCTTCTCATAAAAAATAAAGAGTCTCACTTTGACTGGCAGCTTCCTTTTTACAAGTGTCAAGTACTTCTTAATGGGTAGTAGGCAAGGGGAACATGGGCACATGAATAACAAAAGCATTTTTAAAAGTATACACATATGTGGGGTACCTGGGTGGCCCAGTTGGTTGAGTGTCTGACCCTTGATTTTGGGGAGGTCATGATCTCACCAACCATGAGATGGAGCCCCGCGTGGGGCTCTGTGCTAACAGTGCAGATCCTGCTTGAGATTCTCTTTCTCCTTTTCTCTCTGCCCCCTTTCAAGCTCACACGCACACTCTCACTCTTTCAAAATAAACTTGAAAAAGAGATTATACGCAATGTGTTAGAAAGTGATCAGACACAAATGCAAATTCCTCATTCAGCCATAGTGAATGCCCAGAGTGACCTGTTTAATACACAAGAAGGCTGATCCTTCTAAAAACAGTTTATAGACCTATCTGCAAGAGCGCTTAGTCTTATTTTCAACTACCAGATTGTTAAATCGCTGTAATATGAAACTACTTCAGCAATTATGGAAGAACATCATTTTTAATATCCAATTTGTAGCTACAGTAACATGTGACTTTACTTTTGAGTTCAACACATCATTCCCCTTTGCAATAAATGCTGTTTCCAAACAAGGTGTGTGAAAGAAAGAAAAAAGAAAAAGAGAAAGATTCTGGACAAGCTTTTAAGACAGCCACAAACATTTCAGTAAACACCTCTTCCTTCCAAGTCCTCCCTCAGGTCCCATGTAGCATGAGCCACAAACGCAACAGCACTGCAGTTCCTCGCCACGATAAAGCATCAGCTGCAGGAACAGCCGTTTTAGGATAGTGTATTCATTCAACAGTCAACAAAAATTTTTTAAGCATCTACTACATGTGAACCCTTATATGGCAAATTATACATTCTCAAATGCTAGGAAAAAATCCAGTAAACTTTTCCTCAAAGGTATCAAAAGGGATCTTTAAGCAACCAACCGTCAATCTACTGATGTGTTCTCTTTAGGTTTTGAAAGGCTCCACTCTCCAAGAAACTTTGTCAACAATAATAGAAAAGTTAAGAAATAAAACCACTTTGTCTACAATACCCTTGGAATACATCTAAAATGCCCACCTCATTCCTTCAAATTCAACAGTTATTTCCAAGATCCTTTGTGGACACATCTCGGAAGCTGCAATGCAGTCATATGTTTTCTACAAATAAACTCGCCCTGCCTCCCTGCCGTCACCCCCAGTCCCCGCTCTCAGCCCCAGAGCAGCAATTCAGTGACTCCAAACGTCATCCAAACACCTGTAGGCAGGGCAGCTGCAAAAACAGAAACATGGCCATCACTGTACTCCTACATAATCAATTCTAAGAAGATAACAGCAATATCAAGCAAATAATATCCATTAGTAGGCCCATATATCAAATTACCCAAGAGTTAAAAGATTCTTTAGAAGAAGTATGACCCAACTACTTAAAACAGAGGGAAAAACAAAACAAAACAGACCACTATGTGCTTGGTGCTCAAAGGAAAAGACAGGACAAGTAGCCCCAAGGAGGTACAGTCACTCGCAGAACAATAAAACCAGCCAAAAATAATGCCTGGAAACAACCCAGGCTGTTCAAGATCTTTGCATCCAAGTGACTGAATGTGGCCCCTGTCTCACATTTGGCTCAGTGCCAAGTGGGAAGTGGGGGATTTTCTTTCCACACAAATGTAACTACTGGGTGGTCCGTTTAAAGAAACACATTCTAAAGGAGAATTCATTCTCAATTGTTCATCCTAGAAAAACCACCACAACTGTATACTAAAATGAAAAAGAAATTTACCTCTGCAACCGAATAAGCTGCAAACCTTACTTTTTTCCTCGCTTTGAGACCTTACCAAGCCCCTCTCTTCCATTCCCTAGGAGGAATTCTTAAAAACAACATATTATTTCTTGTAGACATGGAAGTGTTTTTTTAAAATCTAAACTTATAGAAACATAGAAAAATGTTTTAAACCAACCAAAATTAATAACTACTCATGATTTGCTGCAGATTTTTAAGAGTAGTACTGTGTGACCTATTCTCAAATAAGGGGCTTAGTTCGACATAAAGTTAACTGGCTTTTCCTTTCAGAAAAGGGAAACTGTACTCCGTAACTATGTGCCGTCTACCTAGAAACACGACTGCATTTACCACCATCTTCATGCAAAGACAGGCCAGAGCCAAGACCCAGTTCCTAAGAAACCAGCCTTGCTGCTAAGTAGCAACCAACAATGTTCAATCAGATCAAACTTCTGAGTTGTGGCTTTCAGTTCTACTCCCAAATAAAATAACAGTTATCTACCCAATTCTTGGCAAGCCACTGCCTGGTGCCTCAGTTTCCCCAGAACACTTTGTAACAGGACACTGACAAAGCCTCAGCTGCAGCAGACAAAGAGCTGAGACAATGAAGAAATCCTGGAGCGTGGTAACAGTTATTCAGTTTTTTTAAAAAGAAAAGCATTAAATAAACCAGTGTAAACCCATTCACTGAGGCTGGTACAACTTCTCTAATTCCCATATGCCTCAGTTTCCTCATTCCCAAGGAAAGCTGGTCTAACTTGTCCACTAATCACTAGTTCAAGGACCCGGCATAACGATGTGTTCTCAGACTCAGAGGCGAAGCGCTAAAAACAAAAGCGAGTAGGGACGGGCAGTGTGTGTCGCAGAGCCCGGACACGAAGCCGGACGACCTTTTCGGTCCAGATGATCACAAGCAGCCAGAGGCAAATGGAACCTGATTCATAACCCTATCTCATGACAGAAAACAATGTTGGATTCTTTCCACAAGTTTGAAAACCAGATTTTACATAAACAACCTGAAAATTCAAAGGCAAACTACAGGGGTGCCTGGGTGGCTCAGTCGGTTAAGCCTCCGACTTCGGCTCAGGTCAGATCTCACATTCGTGGGTTTGAGCCCCGTGTCCGGCTCTGTGCTGACAGCTAGCTCAGAGCCTGGAGCCTGCTTCCGGTTCTGTGTCTCCTTCTATCTCTGCCCCTCCCCCTTTCATGCTCTGCCTCTCTCTGTATCAAAAATAAATAAAACATTAAAAAAAATATATACAAAGGCAAACTACAAAAGCCACTACAATCAGGATGTCACCAACCAAGTTATGTTTAATGACAACTTTAGGGGGCGTCTGGGTGGCCCAGTCAGTTTAATGTCTGACTCTTTACTTACAGTCAGGTCATGATCTCATGGTTTATGAGCTCGTGGTTTATGGGTTCTAGCCCCACACTGGGCTCTGTGCTGACAGCATGGACCCTGCTTGGCCTTCTCTCTCTCTCTCTCTCTCTCTCTCTCTCTCTCTCCCCCAATCTCTCTCTGCCCTTTCCCTACTGGCACTCTCGCTCACTCTCTCGCTCTCTCTCTCTTTCAAAATAAATAATCTTAAAAAAAAGGACAGCTTTAGTGGTCAACTTTAGTATCTCATTTAAAGTATACAGCAGTGCAAGCTAAACTGCTTTCCACTCTAGCCAGCAACCTTCCCTGCATTTACTTTCTAATTAAATCTCAAGAGTAAAAAGAAATTCAAACGGCAATTTCTTCTGTTTCTCTAATATTACAGCCAGAAATAAAAGTTATTTTCCACACAAGTCATTCAAGAGTTCAAAAATCTTAGATTATAAACAGGCCTGAAATTATAGTGTCAATTTACGGGTACCTTAAAAAGAGGTGCTCCAGGAATAACGCTGTTTTGGTTCAGTTCTGAGAGGTTATATGGTTAGGAAACTCCTAGAAAATAAGAAACAACAATAATTTACTAGAATAGATCATTTCTGGAAATGAAGATATACACTGTTCAAGTTGTAGGGGAAACCTAAAGTTTACACGTAGGGAAGTTTCTGACAGCATGACATTACGGCCCGAAGCGGCGCACCCCAGAACCCGGGAGAGCCACGACCGCCAGCCGGGCACAGGGTGCCTTGTGGGGCCACGACCACAAGAGAGCCGTCAACACCTCGAAACTAATTTTAAAGAAAGAAACTGGGCATCACATACTGTCCGATCACACCAGCCTGATTTTTAAACATGGATTTTTTTAAACTACTGCCTAAATATTCTGTTCATAAATATCCTTACCATATGCTTAGTGATGCGAATACAACTGCATGGGAAACTTTACAAAAAAGGCACTTTGTACATAAATATTCTTATATTAAGTTGCAAAATACAAAAAGCACATTAGCTCTAATAATTCCAAACCATAATCATTCTTTAGAACTGGATTTCAGGTGACATAAGAGTTTAATTCTCAATCTCTCAGGTCTGATTTAGCTACAGGCATCTTCCTTTTCAAAGGGTAGTACAGGGGACCCTTGAACAACAAGAGAGCTAGGAGTGCCACCCCCCCACACACAGTGGAAATTCACACAGAACTTTTCACTCCCCAAAGACTTACTCACTAATAGCCTAACTGCTGACCAGAAGTCTTAGACAACCTAGAATCGGTTAACACATATTTTATGTATGTGTTCTATACAGTATTCTTCCAATAAAGCTAGAGAAAAGAAGATATTAACAAAATCATAAAGAGAAAAAAATACATATACGATACCATAGTACTTATCAAAAAAAATCCACATATAAATGGGCACATGCAGCTCAAACCCATGTTGTTCAAGGGCCAACTGTAGTCAGTAACAAAGAAAATTCCTTACCTTGAGATGCCTTTTGCATTTTTACAACGTTAAGTAATTTCATTCATTTCAATTCCTCACTGCTACTGGGGCCTTAACAGAGGGTGGAAGTACCTGTTCATTGTCCAAAACTTCAGAAATAACATAAACTCTACTTTGTTGTACATCATTTTAACAACTCAGGTTCTTTCTGTAAACAGTGCACTATTTACAGCAACTTGCCAATCTGGAACCCTGTTGCCCCACCATCTCACCCACTCACAAGACCAGCATTAATGGAAACTGAAAAAGGCTCCAGAGCAGCCCAAAGCAATAGCTAAGATCGCCTTGGAGAGCCCAGGCCTTTTACTCCTGGGGGCTTCCCCCTTAGTTCAAGTCTATCTGTGCTGAACCACTAAGCTTAGGTTTGGGCATCTAAGTTTTCTAGCCCAACCCAGAAATTTGAAAAATTAGAATAAAACAAATAAGAATGGAAAACGGGAGCTGCTAGAATCAGACATCATGACAACAGTAAGAAACCATCACCAACAATTTACAACCAGGAAAAGAGGAGGAGGGGAGAGAAATACAGCAGCGTGCAGACACCTTTACACAACACTAGCCCACACTCATACACATTCAGGCTCCTGTGGGCAAACTCAGTTTTTGAAATCCCCCAACCATTTTCAAATGATAATCCCACACTACCCTAATTATTACCAGCGTATCCACACAGCACCTACTCTCTCCAAGCAGTGGTAGAGAAGACACACTGGGGGTAAAGCCCGAATTCCTCTCCCACTCATGAACACGCACTAGCATGCAAAACAGTGAATTACGTTCATCGCTTTATTCATTCAACAATTACTGAACACCTATTTGCAGGCAGTATTCTAGGCACTGGGGAGAAAAGAGTGCACAAATAAGATATAGTCCCTGCCCTTGCAGAATTCACGTTTGTAGAGGAACAACCTTGAACCTAACACAAACTTAAATAAATAATTCACAGTGGCACTTTAACTTGTAGTAACAAATCATTTATAATAAACACATCCCTTCCTAACTAAAGAAGACACATCAGAACACAAAGACCTGTTGGCTGCAAAACGCTGATTTAGGATGAGGGCAAACCAGTTAGCACTGGGTTGTTTCATATGGTGGAAGGAAACTCTAGGCTGGAGATCTGAGTTTGGGTCCCGACTCTGGTGCTCAGTTGGATGATAAATGCTTCATTTAATAGGGTAAGAGACTTCAACCTTTTAATACATTAAATGGGGTTACCACCTCCAATTTCATATGATTAATAAAATAGTAACTATGTACTTCTTGGGTGGATTAACTGATAATGTAGGTGAAATACTTGTAAAGTATGATATTCCATGCCAAAGTTAGCTGTTAAACATCTCACTTTCTTAAGGTACACTGTAACTGATATTATAAAATGACAGAAGTCCTATTCAAAACACGTTACTGGGGCGCCTGGGTGGCTCAGTTGGCTAAGTATTTGACTCTGGCTCAGGTCATGATCTCTCAATTGTGAGATCAAGCCCTGCATCAGGCTCTGTGAGGATAGCGGCTCTGCACCACTTGGAGTCCCCTGTCCCCTCCTCTCTCAAAAGCGTGTACTCTCTCTAAATAAAACATTTTTAAAAATATTTCTAAAAAGAAAAAAAATTTCAATATTTAAGGAAAAAAGCAAAATTAGAAAGAACCTTACCCCCTCCCCCCAATTTACTTTATTCTTTTTTTATGTTTGGTGCTTAAACAGGTAGCGTCTGTTAACAGGAAAGTGAGTATCCAGCAGTAGCCATACTCTGAATGTTCCAGACAGTAAAGGTTCACTATACTACAAACCAAAAGGGAACTTACTTACCTAACTCTATCTGACTGTCATCTAGGTGAAGGATCACAGAGCTTCAATGAGCAGGTTGGTTAAATTGTGCAACAAAGAACATAAGCCTCCAGGCATAATCAGACTTATCATTACATATAAATTATCTTCTTTCTGACAGAGGAAAGGACTGCCTAGCATTTTGTACAAAATCACAATGGCATCAGCAGACAATGGCCCTGTTTGTATCAGGGTGGAATCTGCAAGGGTAGAAAATTCATGCCTCAGTTAATTTTAATCTACAGAAAGCATAGACTTCAAAAAGCAAAACTGTGAGAAAATCAGACAAGATCTAGTTAAATCAAAAAGCTCGTGCCTGAGGGGAGCCAATACAGACAATTTAAGAAGGAATATGTGCTCACTTCAACCCCAGAGAAGACACATTTCCAACACATTTTCATGATTAATGAGGCACACGTATGTCATTACAGCCTACACGGTCACCGAGGGGAGGCTGAAACATACAGTGGAAACTCACACAGCATCCCCTGAAAACCCCAAATCCAAAGGACAGGTTTCATTTCATTGAGGCAGCCTTTTAAGAGTAGCCCTAAGGGCTACTGCCTGGGTGGAGAACCAGAGGCTTCTTTTTCAAGGAGATAAGCAATTCAAAGAAAAGCAGTTCAATACCAAACAGAAAGTTACATGAGATACTCCCAATACCATCAGCAAGGAAATGGATGTTAGAAATGGCTAGGAGGCAGCCCTATAAAGTTAACTGGAAGTTTAGTTAACTCATATCCAATAAAGTGGAATATTATGATTTTAAAGAAAATAACTAACGTTCAGGGTGCCCAGGTGGCTCATTTGGTTAAGCATCCCGACTCTTTTGGCTCAGGTCATTATCTTGCAGTTCAGTTTGTGAGATGGAGCCCCACAGAGCTTGCATGGGATTCTCTCTCCCCCTCTCTGCCCCTCCCCTGCTCACTCGCTCGCGCTCTCTCTCTCTCAAAATAAATAAACATGAGGGGCGCCTGGGTGGTTCAGTCAATTGAGCATCCCCCTTCAGCTCAGGTCATGATCTCACAGCCTGTGGGTTCAAGCCCAGCTGACAGCTCAGAGCCTGGAGCCTGCTTCAGATTCTTGTCTTCCCCTCTCTCTGCCACTCCCATGACCATGTTCTGTCTCTCTCTCTGTCTCTCAATAATAAATAAACGTTCATAAAAATAAAAAATAAAATAAAATAAAAATAAACATGAAAAAAACTGATATTCTTAACAACCTTATCTACAGTTCATAAATCATTTTTAGCAAACTTCATGAATGATAATAGCAATAAGTTAGGGGAGAGCCTCCTATAGGTTAATGAAACATCCTCCTCCCCATTCATTTACTTCTAAGTTCCCCCAACCCCACAAACTCTGATTCACCTTAAAAGTTTTAGTTTGACTGTAGCAATCTATCACAACAAACAAAAGTAAACTGTAAGCCTTCAAACTATTTCAAGGGAATGATAAATACGTTCATTTTCAAAACTGAGTATTACTGATAGAGACTCTTTTCAAATTGGTCTGAGTTCTGGTGAACAAAAATCATCATAGCTATGGTAAAGCACTGGTGACACACAGGAAAAAAAAATCACCCTAAACAAAAAGCACCTGAGCATAACTAGAGCCGAAGGGGGGCGGTCCGATGCATAGCGCTCAGGACCCAACTCCAGTGACTCAGCCTCCTAGACAGGGCTCAGTACCCTCAGCCACTGTGAACCAATGTCTGCAGAGACGTCCTCAAGGATCAGAAATACAACATAAAGCGTCTACTTCAACTCTTAGCACAAAGGAAGAGCCTGATGAACAGCAGCTTTTTATATTATTAGATAAATTCAATCTGACCCTTCGGATTCCTTTCCTGCATCAAGTCACCCTCATCCTGTAATCCTAACCTACCTAGCACATGGTTAAGAGTTCAATAAATAGTAGCAAGTATTATTATCCAGCAAATTTACTAATCCTGTCCTCAGCCACATAAACATCTATAAATATAAGCTTATAGCTACACACCACTTGTAAAAACATTTTAAATGGGAACAGAGAACGTGCTGACTAAAATCAACCCACTCACCGGGCAACCTGTTCGAAAGCTACATCAAATATAGAGACAATCTAACGAACAATCATTTTCATTTAAGGCAAAGAACAACAAATATTTTTTACACTTTGTCGTCTGGTAGACATGACAAAGATCTCTAGAACAATTATGACCTCTGTATTATTAAAAAAAAATAGCCTGGGTTGGCTCCATTACTGTTATAAACTCACAAAATCATCACACTACTCCCCCAAATTAGATTCCAGATTAAACAGAAGCAGATGAGCTACAAATTTAATATTTAGAAGACAATTTTTAATCGAAAGCAAATACTTTCTTGGATAGATTTTCCCACTTTTGCTTTCAGTAAAATATACTTTGAAGGAACCCCCTAAGTAAACTCCTGTGACAAATAAAGGAACATGTGTAATAAAGTCTATGGAGAATTTGTCTCTATCTCTTTTTTTTTTCAATGTTTTATTTTTTATTTTTGAGAGAGAGACAGTGTGAGCAGGGGAGGGTCAGAGAGAGAGGGAGAGACACAGAATCCAAAGCAGGCTCCAGGCTCTGAGCTGGTAGCACAGAGCCTGACACCTGGGCTGGAACCCACGAACCATGAGATCATGACCTGAGCCGGAAGTGAGACACTTAACCGACTGAGCCACCCAGGCGCCCCTGTCTCTACCTCCTCTTATCCAGTGACATAAATTACTTTCACATCAACCTTATTCACTACTATGGGGATGTACATATTTAAAAAATTAGGCTCTTTGTAGTAATTTCCCCATTTTACCAATTTTTAATAATAATATTCTTTGGTTTAGATTTCCTAGTTTAAAGCAACAGATAACCCAAGTCATCCAGCTAGTGGCATTTGTTACAATCAACACAGCTAAATATTTGTAATCCTATTCTCTATAGTAGGTAAGAAAAAAGGATGAGGTCAACATTATTCAAGATTAGTAATAATTGATTTATAGATAAGCACACACTGGTGCAAAAATTTATTAAACATTTCTTCAAAAAAGCACAAAGTTCTGGAGTCAGAGCCAAACTGGAAACAAATATCAACAAAGCTCATGGCTTTTTCAGATCTAGGAACACCTGATAGAGCGGCCTTGATTTAAAATAAACTGCAGTGGGGGGCGTGGGGGGCTCAGTTGGTAAAGCGTCCATTCTCTGGATTTCAGGTCAGGTCAAGATCTCACAGTCTTGGGACTGAGCCCCGTGCCAGGTCCGGCTCTGCTGACAGCGCACAGCCTGCTTGGGATTCTCTCTCCCTCTCTCTGCCCCTCCCCTGCTCACTTGCGTGCCCGCGCACGCTCGCGCTCTCTCTCAAATAAATTTTAAAAAACATTTTAAAAAAATGTACTGAAAAATAAAATGCGGGTTGGGGGGGGGTGCCTGGCTGGCTGAGTCAGAAGAGCTTGCTGCAACTCTTATTCTTGGGGTCATGAGTTTGAGTCCCACGTTGAGTGCAGAGATTAAACAAATAAAACTTTAAAAAATTAAAAAACAAAAACTTTTAAAAAATAAAAATAAAATGGATTAATGAATTCAAAGAGACAGATGTGATAAAACAAGTATAGGAAAATGTCAATGGCAGAAAGCAGGTGGTAGATATAGAGGTGTACACTCAAGTTCTTTAAATGTTATATGTTTGAAAATGTTCCTAACAACATGGTGGGGAAAAATAAGGATAGTGAGTAACATGTCTTCTAGTTCAATCTCTAATTCGTAAATTATACTTCTTGGAACAGCATAAATGTTAAACCTGGATTTTAATGAGGTTTTATTTAAGGAAAAGCTCATGTAGAAAATTACACCAGAAGCATTTTAGCCACAAATGTCTCTGTCACCAAAAGTTTAAAATTTAAAACGAGCTTTTATGGGTTTAGTGTGAAGCGAAAGGTCTAGCGTGAAACAAAATCTGTCATAAACTTCTCTAAACATTTCTGAAGCCTCCAGAGTCCCACTGAGAAAGAAAGCAACGCCAAAAGTTCTCATTTGAGAGGGAAGAATTCACATTTCCACATATCAAGCAAGTCTGTGTCACTGAGTAGGACAGCAAATAAGAGGATCCAGTTTGAAGGCTCATAAAAACAAGGTCCCTGGAATTGACTCATGATATCCAACAAAAAGACGTCTTTTTCATGAAAGTTTCATTTTTATGCTGGTGAATTTCACTTTCACTCCATCCAGTAAGAGCAAGAGAGAAAGTTGCCCTGTAAGCGGAGGGCCACTCTGGATTCCTAGATTAATGATTGTCGTCGTGCTGGGGGGGGGGGGGGGGAACTGGACGAAGCAGCACAGTGTAGGCCACCGTGTGAAGATTACACTCGGAATAATGTTAATGGGTTGGACTTCAGAAACGAGGGGAGAAAGTGCTATGAGTCATGCTGATTTCTAAACTTAAAATAATCTGTATATAAATGGGTTTTCTGGCTAAATCTTAAAAGAGAGCAATTTAAGTCTGAACAAACTGTATTTATGGTAACAATTCCAAATACTTTAAAGTTTTACTTTAAGCCTCCTGGGAAGCACTCAGCACTTTTTAAAAATAAAGTACATTTTGTGCCCTTTCCTAGATACCAAATTATTTTTTCCCTAAGTTAATTTTAAGAGCTATTCATTATCCCTCTCCATCTCCCAGATTGTAATAAGCAAAACCTAACATCCATTTTCACTACATCTGCTCATGCTCAAAAGCAGGCACACACAATTGAAATTACAACATTACGGGTCTAAAAACTGACCATAAATTTGAAAGTTAAGTAATGACTACAAACACAATATTCCTGTCAACTTCCATTCTAGGAAAAAATCTCTTTTCAGACAAGAAAGAAAAAACGTGACTGACCATCTATGCTGACATTCATTCATACTTACTAAAAATGATTCTACAAGAAAGTCTGCAAATCAAATACCCTCTGTTTAATTCTTAACTTGAGGGGACAGCAGCATATTTAGGCAACGGTAAAGAAACTTTGAAAGTTTCACTATGAATTATTAACTGTAGTTTATGACACAAGGTTATTCTCCATTAAAAGTGGTTTAACAGGTCTCCAGGAAAACAGGTTTAAGATATCTATTTCTGACTCCTTTTTAATGATAGCCATTATAGCTCAAGTTGGAAACCAACCTGGCAATAAACTATTAAAAAAAAAAAAAAAGCAAAAAAAAAAAAAAAACCTGTTGCTTTTGTACACAAAGAAGCAAGGCAGTATTTTGGACATGACTTTGAGTGGGATAAGCACTGAACCAAGCGCTAATCTGGTTCTGCTGTATGATAACCATGTGTAAACAAAGATGAGAAGTCCAATAAACAAAATGAGAACTATGATTTCACTAAAAATAAATTCTGTGACAGATTAACAGTCTGGGGCAATCTGGTGAAATTATATGATATGTAGGATTTGTTTCAAAATAATCTAGTTTGGGGGAGGAAGTACTACATGAAACAATATGACCTTGGCTACAAGTTAATTATTGTCAAAGCTAAGAGACCAATACATGGGGATTCTCTAGTTATCCAACTTTTGCATGTTTTCCATAATAAAAAATTGTTTACACAAGGTTAAAAAGCTAAGTGACAAATATATGGAGATTCTCTATAGTTATCCAACTTTTGCATGTTTTCCATAATAAAAAGTTGTTTAAACAAGGTTATGTGGCGCCTGCGTGACTCAGTCGGTAAACTGACTTTGGCTCAGTTCATGATCTCACGGTTCATGAGTCTGAGCCCCATGTCAGGCTCTGTGATGAGCTCAGAGCCTGGAGCCTGCTTTAGATTCTGTGTCTTCCTCTCTCTCTGCCCCTCCCCCCGCCCACCCAGTTCGTTATCTCTCTCTCTCTCAAAAATAAAATAAACCTTAAAAAAGTTATCAATATTGTGATATTAAATGACATTAAAATATCATTTCCCCAACACTACAATTTCAGACGCGGCAGAAGACATACTTGTACAGATATTCCTCTTGCTTTCTTCTTTTTTAAAGTAGCCTTCACACCCAGCACAGGGCCCATCGTGGGGCTCGGACTCATAACCCTGAGATCAAGACCTGAGCTGAAATCAAGAGTCCAATGCGTAACCAACTGAGCCACCCAGATGCCCTTCTACAGCTGTTTCTTAGGTGTTTTTAAAGAGTCATCCAAACAAATATTTTAAACCAGAAATGACTCTGTTGGAAAATTATAGGAAAATGTCAACGACAGAGAGGCCACTTTGCATCACATGTTATTGAGAGACAGGTGTAAATCAAAACAGTCTTGAATTCGGTAAGGAAAAATTTACTACCTAAAATAATCCTATGATACAGGAGGATCTTTCAGTAGAGCAAATACACTCTCTACTTTTTTGTAAATCTGAACCACTATGAGTCACAAATCCTTTAATGAAAGGCACACATTACAACTACGTAAAGAATTAAAACAAACTAGTATCTTTAAAATTGCTGGGTTAAAAATCCCACCTGTCACCAGAAAGACGTAACCCGCTCCCTCAACAATCCAACTGTGTTTTTAGTTTTTACTTCAACAAGCAGCAATGTAATTTACATTTGGTAGGCACACACAGATTCCTCAAAGGCCAAAATCAATCAAAAACCCCAATCAACGCTCTTTCCACCACCCTCTAAACAATTAAAGCTACAAGCAGAAGGGAAGAGTGACCTTAGAAACGTCCCCATAGCCAGAGAACAGAGGCAGAACAGACTGAAGCACACATCTTCGCAGGAACAGAAGAAAACTTCCACATAAGCAATACTGCAAGACGGAGGTGGGGCAAGGGCTTAAAAAAAAAAAAAAAAAAAAAAAAGTCGGCCAACAGGGACGGAGGGGGAAAAAAAAGCAAAGCTGCAGCGAAAAAAAAGTTAGAAGTTAGAGAAGGAGCGCAATAAAGGACCGACATCTTTTTTCCAGCTTCATCGACCGCCGCCTCCAGAGCCCGACACTGAGCAAATGCTCCGGAAAGGGCTGCTAAACTCAAGGAAAGCTTCGGCCAGCAACTTTCCCAGAAATGAAATGACAACAAGAAGCCGGAGGATCGCAGGAAAAATGGACAGGTTGCTCATACTGAGGGAACTGATGAAATCTCGTAGTTGGCTCGGCGGAGGAGATGGAAATAACAGCATCATTTACAGACTGCCGGCTCACGGAGTGTCCCAATTAAACGAATTAAACGTTCGCCCCTTTTGGATGTTAAGAACCCAAAACAAAGCCCGGGCGCTGGCGGTGGGCACGCTAAACCTTTCTGCCTCAAGGAAAATCCAAGCGGGTAGGCAGGTCAGCTTCTTTCCACTTTATCCATTAAGTTATACCTTAATATCACGCTAATAAATTATGCAGACGGTTTATTGGGACACGCTGTGGGTCTGGCACTCTGATAAGCGCTTCATACGCCCCATTTCATGGAACCTTAACAGCGTTACGAGGCAGGAACCGCATTAGCCCCTTTTTTCCAACCAAGACACAAAAGAGTTTAAGTGACTTGCTGAAGGGAGTAGCGCTGGGATTTGTACCCGTGTCGGGACACCTGGGCTGTTCTCGTAACCGCTACGCTCCAGATCCGCCTGGGGAGATTTAGACGCTCAGGGACTTGAAGCAGGGAGCCCCCCCCCCCACGCTGCCCACCCTCCCCAGGAATAACTTTGGCATCCCCGCGCGAGAGGAAGAACGAGGAAAGGCGGCGTGGCACCTGTTTCTGGCCCCAGCAAGGGGTGGAGGAGCTGGGGCGTCTGGGGTCCAGGCCGCGGGGCGCCCCGAGACGGGGGGCGCGGGAGGACCCGCCTCCTCCAGGAAGGCCCCGCGGGCGGGACAGAGGCCGGGGGAAGAAGGCCAGGCGCGCGGGCCCGCCGAGGCCTAGGCCCCACCCGCCGCCCCCCTCTCCGTAGCCGCGGCGCCCGCGCGGGCCCCGCCAGGCCCTGCCGCCTCACCTGGCTGCTGCCCCGAGCTCGTCCCCCGGCCGGCGGTCCTGGGCGGCGACGGGGGCGGCGAGGAGGAGAAGGAGGAAGGAAGAAGGGAAAGGAGGAAGGGAACAGCGGGAGGGAAGAGGCGGAGTGGCCACGGAGGAGGCGGGAGCCGCCGGGCCGGGGGGTCAGAGGAAGGGGGGAGCCAAGCTAGACGCGGCGGCCGCCGGCGCAAACGCTGAAGAGCCGCTCCGGCGCCCGCAGCTCGGCAGGAAGTGACGGGGGAGGGGCCTGCGCCCGCCCCCGGCCCCCGCCCGCCTCCATGCCCGGCCCCACCTCCCCCACCCCAAGTTCGAACCACAAGTCCCGGCGGGCGCTGCGCCGGCGACTGCCATCGCAAGGCACTTCGGGAGCCTGGTGGGCTGGCGCCTAGACTGGCCTGCATCGCGGAGGCCAGGCCTAGCCCCCAGGGCCTGCTGGGAGTTGTAGTTCTAGGAATTAAGGTGGCTTGCTGGACCCGCAGCGAGGATGGGCTGTCCTACTTAACTCCGCCCCCCTTCGTTCTTCCCGTTTTCCTCTGCGACGGTCTCCGCCATCCTCAGTTCCTTGTTTTTCTCTTTTCCTTAGTTCCTCCTTCCATAAATGTTTATTAAACGCCTGCTGCTGTGCAGGGTACTGCTCCAAGAGTTGAACAGACAGACAAAAATCCCTACCCTCATAGAGCTTACATTCTAGTGAGGGTGAAGCACATAATAAATACAATCAGTAACTTTTTTAGTGAGTCCCAGATTGCTATTTCTTTCACCCAGCTCTGGTAAACTAAGTGGCTTATACGGGGGTTTGGAGGTAAGGGTTAATGGTGGGAAATTTTGGATCTCTACAATCACACTCAGCTGAGAATAATGCACTCATTGTGAGAGGGCCAGGAAACAGAGAAAGAACTGCAGATGCCCAGGCCTCCTCTCTCCTGCTCACTCTGGGACTGCTTCCCCATTATTAAAAATTAGTTTATGTTCCCTCTCTGCCTGCCTTTCTCAGTATCTTTCAATCTAACTATTGCTCAATCCTTCTAGCCACGGCAATATAGTTTAGTTTGCATAAACTCGTGATATGAGTTTCTCTGGCTGAAGGAGCCTTGCCAAACATGGCTTTAGGAACTCGCCCCAGCCACAGAGGACTCCTTTCTCTGGACCAGTCCTCCTCTGCTTCTTGTAAAATGCAATGAGATTGAATTTTAGGACACCAAAAACAGTCCAAAGACTTTCACTGTCCATTTAGTGCCGGTCCAAAACATTGGTAAACAACATTAAGATCTTGTCCAGTCCTCTGCTAAAAGAGAATTGTTTTCTCTAATCCTTAAGCAGTCTCGTAAGCATAGCTCACTTGGATAAAGGAGCAGACACAGAGGTGTTTCTCTAAACTCAAACCTGAGGTCCCTGAACAATCAGACAATCTCTTCAAAGGTGTAAAGGTAGAAGGAGACGTTCTGGCCCATTTTACTATCACTCATGGGGACCTAAGTGATGGGCAGATGACTTCCAGTCTCAGTTTATTTCCCTCCTTCCATATATCGAGAGGGAGATCCTTCTATTTTTTTTTTTTTCCTAATCCAGACTTTGGATTTTGTTCCACAACTTGGACCATAATACACCTGGACCTGTCTCCCCTTAGTTGTATAGGAACAATTTCCTATTTTAACTAGTGGACATGAGAATTGGTAAAGAGTTTGATACCCTGTCTCATCTTCCCCATCTTGAGAATAACAGGACTGTCTTTTCCTTGTGAAGTTCTCTTTTTAATTTTTTAATTTTTTTTTAAATTTTTTTATTTTTGAGAGACAGAGAGAGACAGTGAGAGCAAGGGAGGAGGGTCAAAGAGAGAGCGAGATAAAGAATCTGAAGCAGGCTCCAGGCTCTGAGCTAGCTGTCAGCACAGAGCCCGACGCAGGGCTTGAACCCATGAACCATGAGATCGTGACCCAAGCAGAAGCTGGACGCTTAACCATCTGAGCCACCCATTGTGAAATTCTAAGTGTGCTGCTCTGAGCAGCCTAGGCTACTATCGGCTCCTACTAGTGACTGATCACGTGTCATTTCAGGAGTCACATGTTCTTAGTGTAGTGCCTCTCCTTTTCTCCTCTCAATCCCTAGCAATCACTGATCTTTGTACTGTCTCCATAGTTTTGCTTTTTCAGAAATGTCATATAGTTGGAATCAATGCCAACTGTAGCCATTTCAGATTGGCTTTTTTAACTTAGTTTTCTCTATGTTTTTTCATGGCTTGATACCTCTTGTACTTTTCTTTCTTTCTTTCTTTCTTTTTTTTTTTTTTGAGAGAGAGAGGGAGAGAGAGAAGGAGAGAGGGGATAGCGAGGGAGAGGGCCCTCAAGCAGGCTCCACGCTCTCAGCATGGAGCCCAATCCCATGACCATGAGATCATAACCTGAGCCAAAATCAAGAGTTAGGTGCTTAACTAATTGAGCCACCCAGGCACCCCTTCTTTTTCTATTTTTTATAGGTACATAGATAACACAAAGTATAAGTTTTAGATAAAAATCAACTTCTCAGGGTTTTTATGAGATTTACATATTCCCATTCCTTATTACAAATACATATAACTTATCTTCTAGGAAGGAACACACAGAATTTAGCATAATTTACTTAAAGGTCACAATTTCTTATTTCCAACTTTATCTTAAAGAAAAATAAATAATTCTTTTATTATTTGGCAAGAGTCAAGAAGTCGGCAGGCCCTTAGAAGAGAATCTGACTCACAGTCTCTAGGTACAGAGAGAGAAAACAAATCTAAATGGCTCACTCCTGAACTCAGCCAGCCCCACAGCTAACCTATGCCTCAGTTAAATATAATTCCTTGATTACACAAAGTGAGTTCAGAATCATTCTCAGAAAACAAGGAGTATTAAGAACAGTCCTGTGGTCAGGTGGCTGGGGACCACCCGAACCTGAAAGGGTCATGCGCATTGTCTGACCAATCTCTAGCTCCATGCTTGCTATGTTGACCCAATGGAAAAACAAGACAACCTATCCCCCCAAAAAACCAATGAGTATTAAATCTTCAGGCTGTTGTTTTTCTTCCTCTTTCTTTCTTCTGTGTTTTTAGTTTTAATTACTTGCTATCAATCTAACACATAACAATCTGGGTTTGTAGCATTTCTTTCTTTCTTTTCTTTTTTTTTTTTTTGTATCATCTCTTTAAAAATGAAGCAGATTTGGCTGCACAGAGCCTGCAGAGTGGTAACTGCACTCTATACATGGGCACATTCTTTTCATTTCCCTGCAGTCCCTACCCTGCCCATGTCTCTCATTTATGTGATTTTCCTGTTCCTGTGGACATTTAAGTTTGCGATGTCTGGCCTACTGTGTAACAGCATAGACTGACTGCTGGCCTGTGGAGCTGAAGATTTGTCAGAAAGACAGACCCTGGTCAAAGAACTCCAAATGCAACTGTGATGAATACAGGAAGGAAAGGTGGGGCACTGGGGTGGCTCAGTCACTTAAGCATCCAACCCTGGATTTCAGCTCAGGTCGTCATCTCATGGTTCATGAGTTCAAGTCCCTCATTGGGTTCTGCACTGGCAGTGTGGAATCTGCTTGGGATGAGAGAGAGAAAGAGAGAGAGAGAGAGAGAGAGAGGGAGAGAGAGAGAGAGAGCGAGCGAGAGAGAGAGAGCGAGCCCCTCCCCTGCTCTCTAAGTAAATAAATAAACTTTTTTAAAAAGGTACATGGTGTTATGAGGGTGTTATGAACCAAAGTTTCAAGGTTTAGGGACAGAGCATACTGAAGCATTGTAGGTTCAGCAAAGATCTGAGGGATGTGTACATGGGAACTAGGCCAAAAGCGTGCAGGAAGGATTCTACTTAGGAAGAAAAGATAGACAAAGCCATGTGGTCCATATTCTGGTTACTATTGCTACAAAACAAATCACTTACAAATTTAGTGGCTTAAAGAACAGTGATGATTTTATCATCTCTCATAGATGTGTGGGTCAGGAATTCAGAAAGTGTTTGGCGAGGCTCTTCTAATTTGGGGGTTTCTAATGTAGAGCTGGACCACATTCAGCCCCTGGGGGCTGGCTGGGCCGCTCCCTCTTCATGGAGCCTCCACGTGGTCTACGCATGGGCTGCTTTGGGCATCCTCACAGCATGGCAGCCTCTGGGCTGTCAAACTGTTGATTAATAGGCAGAGCCGGGGTTAGTGTTCCAGAGAACAAGGCAAAGCTGCATTTGCCTTGTGTGGCCTAGCCTTGGACGCCATATACAGTCACATCCCCTGTAGTTTACTGACTGGAAATGAGGCATAAGCCTGTCCAGATACAAAGCGGAGAGACTTGGACTCTCCCTCCTGGTGGGGAAGTGCAAATGGCAGGTCCGGAGCTCAGAGGAGATTCAGAACTGGAGACCTAATGTGTGAATGGGGTTCTAGAGGTACCTGAAGCCTGGGTGTGGATGTTAATGGATGTTAACACCTGAAGAAGTACCTCTGTTCCACTCTCATTGCCCCTTAGCAGAGTTTTCTACCCTTATACTTACTCAGTTATCTGCCGAGTTTGCTCTGTTTGGCTAGGATGATGTGCACCTTCCATAAGGGCAGAGACTCAAGCTGTCTTGGTCACCATGGTGTCCCTGGCCCATAAGACAGTGCCTGGTACACATCTATTTCCATAAGCTGCTGAAGAACCCAGTCTCTCAACTCTTCTGGAGTCCCTTAAAAAAACAAGGAGCACCTGAGGATTGATTGGTGTATGTCAAAATCACCATGGACTGTGTTGCAAGGGGAAACAAAGTTGGGAACTACTTGCTGGTCTAGATGGGTAATTCTCAAGATTATTTGGGGAAGACTGCTTCTCCAGGGCTATTTCAGCATCTTCAGGGGAGAGTATTATTATCTTAGAAGATGTAATGGAAAACAGCATTTACAAAGCAAGTAAAAAAAAATTCCTAGGAATAAATTTTATAGAAACAATGCATAATCTATATGAAGACTAAGATTTAAATTCTACAGAAGGATGTAGAAGAAGACTTGAAAAAATAAAAGTTATGTTCTTGACTAGCAAGATTCTGCACTACGATATCAGACATTCAATGCTTTCCTAATTAAAAAAAAAAAACCAAGATTCCGTTTTAGAACTAAATGAGCCATGTCTAAAATCCTTTTTTTTTTTTTAATGTTTATTTTTTTTGAGAGACAGAGCATGAGCAGGGGAGGGGCAGAGAAAGAGAGAGGGAGACACAGAATCTGAAGCAGGCTCCAGGCTCTGGGCTGTCAGCACAGAGCCAGACACGGGACTTGAGCCCACGAGCCATGAGATCATGACCTGAGCCAAAGTCAGACGCTCAGTTGACTGAGCCACCCAGGGGCCCTCAGACATATCTAAAATTCTTATGGAAAAATTAACAAGAAAACATTTCTGAAAATGCTGTTTCTGAAAATATAAACATATTATCATGTCTTACTAATTAAAACTGTTAGGGGGGCAACTGGCTGGCTCAGTCAGTGGAGCATGTGACTCTTGATCTTGGGGTCATGAGTGCAAGACCCATGTTGGGCACAGAGTATACTCAAAAAAAGACAAAAACTGTACTAGTGCCTAATTAGTTCCACAAATCAGGAGAAGAGAAATTCCCAAATAGATCCAAACATAAGTAGGCATTTAATATTCAATAAAGGTGGTATTTCAAATTGGTAAAGATAAGACAGACTTCATTCAATAAATGATTTGCGACAACTACAAAGAATCTGTGAGGAAAAAAGTTAAATCCATACTTTATCTTAAACCTGGAGACATATCAAATAGATCAAGGATTTAATGGGGTTTTTTTTGAGAGAGAGAGCACACGTGTGGAGGCACACATAAGTAGGGAAGGGGCAGAGAGAAAGGGGGCTCCAGGCTCTGATCTGTCAGCACAGAGCCCGATGTGGGGCTTGAACTCACAAACCATGAGATCACGACCTGAACCAAAGTTGCTCAACTGACTGAGCCACCCAGGTGCCCTGCAAATGGATCAAGAATTTAAATGGAAAGAAGGAAACCATAAAAGTACCAAATGAGTTCCTGGGAGAAGTGAAGAAGACCTGTTTCATTATAACACAGAATTCAGAAGACTTAAAGGAAGATTTATACATTTGACTTCATGAAAATAAAATATAATCATGGGAAGTAAAGAAACAAGTGACAAACTGGAATAAAAATTACATCTCAAGCTCAGAAAGGCAAATTTTATAATATATACAGGTCCTACAAATTACAAAAAGATTAAAACCCAATAGAAAAATGAATAAAAGTGGGCTCCTGAGTGGTTCAGTCAGTTAAACATCCAACTTCAGCTCAGGTCAAGATCTCATGGTTCATGAGTTCAAACCCCACTTCAGATGAGCTTGAGTCCTGCTCTGGGCTCTGCTCTCTCTCTCTCTCCCCTCCCCACTCTTCTTCTCTCTCTGCACCTCATGGGATTCTCTCTCTCTCTGCCCCTCGTTCACTCATGCTCTCTGTCTCTCAAAAAGAAGGAAGGAAGGAAGGAAAGAAAGAAAGAAAAAGTAGATAAAAGATAGCAACAGACAGTTCATGGGAAAGGAAAAACAAGTGGTTCTTAGAAATAACACCATGAATCCGAGGATATTCATGGCAACACAGTTTAAAATAGCAAAATTTGAAAATAACATCAATGTCCATTAACTTAGGTTATTGCTATTTTAAACTGACTAAATAAATTATGACAAATTCATATAATGGAATAATAATCAGTGGTTTAAAAAAAAGGAATGAGGAGAGACATTGCAAAGAGAATGTAAAACAAGCTACAAACTTGGATAAAGTATTAGCAAATCACATATCTGATCAAGTATTTGTATCCAGAATACATAAAGAACTCTGGAGACTCAACAATAAGAAACAAAACACCCAAGGAAAAAATGGGCAAAAGAACTGAATAGACACTTCACCAAAGAAATTATAGAGATTTATGCATACCCAATAAACATATGAAAAGATGTCATTAGGGAAATGCAAATAAAAAGCATGTGTGTGCATGCACACATACACATAAAGAGATATCATTACACACCTATTATAACAGCTTAGGTAAAAACAATAAAAATAGGGCCGCCTGGGTGGCTCAGTCGGTTAAGTGTCCAACTTCAGCTTAGGTCATGATCTCGCAGTTCGTGGGTTCGAGCCCCACGTCAGGCTCTGTGCTGACAGCTAGCTCAGAGCCTGGAGCCTGTCTTCAGATTCTGTGTCTCCCTCTCTCTCTGACCCTTCCCTGCTCATGCTGTCTGTCTGTCTGTCTGTCTGTCTCTCTCTCTCTTTCTTTCTCTCTCTCAAAAATAAATAAAAAACATTATAAAAATTTTTTTCATAATAATAATAAAAATAAACTGACAACACCACTTAGAAGAATGAGGAGCCACAGGAATGCCTATTCATTGCTGATAGGAGTGCAAAATAGTACACCCACTTGGAAAGGTACTTGCCAAGTTCTCGTAAAGTTTAACATATACTTGCCATGCAACCTGGCAACTTACATTCACATTAAAACCTTACACTAAGGTTTACAGTAGCTCTCTTCATAACAGCCAACCCTGGGAACAACCGAGATGTCTTTCAACCAGGGAATGAATAAACAGAGTGGTACATTCATGCAGTGGAACCCTACTCAGCAGTGACCCGTAAGAGCCATGTTCATGAAACAACATAAATGAATCTTAAAGGCATCATTATGGGTGAAAAAAATGAAACCCAAAAGCCTACACATTGTTGGCTTCCATTTATATGACATTCTGATAAAGGCAAATTATAGGGACAGGAAACAAATGAGCGGTTCTCAGAGTTTAGGAGCGGGGAGGTAGTTGACTAAAATCCTACACCTCGTGTTTAGGTATTTAGGTGATTGTTCTGTTATTTATGCTACTGATATGGTGGACATGTGACTACATTTTCCAAGATGCTTACATAGTAAACTGAACTGTATGTAACTGTTTAAAAATCAGTAAAGATGGGGGATCCTGGGTGGCTCAGTCAGTTGGGTGTCTGACTCAGGTCATGATCTCACTCATGGGTTTGAGCCCTGCATCAGGGTCTGCGCTGACATCTCAGAGCCTGGAGCTATTTCAGATTCTGTGTCTCCCTCTCTCTCTATGCCCCTCCCCTGCTCGCACTCAGTCTCTGTCTCTGTCTCTCTCTCTCAAAATAAACAAACATTAAAAAATATTTTTTTAAAAAATCAGTAAAGATGTCCAAGATTTCCAAGATGGAGTTATGACTGTGACAAATGAATCTCAATGATGGGAATAAGAAAAAAGGGAGCTGACCTAATTAAATTTGGAAAAGTGCTTTGCCTGGAAACTGTAAAGCCTAAGACAAAAAGAAGTGCACATAAACACTGTTCCCTAGTTTCTCACAGGGATGAGAAATATAAAGTATCATGAACCAAATGAAAATGAAATTACAACATATGAAAATCTTGGGGATGCAGCTAAGGCAATCCTTAGAGGGAAATTCATAGTACTAAATGCTTATATCGGGAAAGCAAGGGGCACATGAGTGGTGTCTTGGTCGGTTAAGCGTCTGACTCTTGATACAGGCTCTGGTCATGAGCTCGCAATTGTGAGATCAAGCTCTGAGCTGAGCAGAGCCTGCTTGGGATTCTCTCTTTCTCTCTCAAAATAAATAATAAGCTTTAAAAAAAAAAAGAAAGGAAATCTAATCTCTACCTTAAACTAGAAAAAGTAGTAAAACATAGAAGTTATACCATCATATAGGTGTATCGCCTTGCACTTCCCCAGTTTTCTGTTGACGCACACTTAGGTTTGGGCCACGTCTTGCTGTTGTGAACGCCACCACTACCAGCATTCTTGCTTATCTCCCCAAGCAATTTGTAGATTTTACTTTTCCTATATTTGTAATGGACTGTTTCCCAAAATACCAAAGTACCCTTTTCTAAGAGATATCTTACATATTTATTTTTTATATATCTATGAACTAATTTATGATAACTTTATTCTAATAATGTTCACAGACCTTGGGAAAATGGGGAGTTACAGTAACTCAATTTATTTATTCTATAGATACTTAGATATTTACTGAGCATTAATTACGTGCCAGGCACTGAGAATACTGAGATGAACAAGACAGACAGGCCCTTGCCTCATAGAGATTACATAAAGAATATATCTCTGTTTTCCTCTACTGGTCTTTTTCTCTTACCTACTGTCCTAAAAAAAATCTTAACAGGATTTTGTACAGGGATGCTATGGGCCTAGGATGCAGTGACAGTAGTGATTACGAATTGGGTCCAGGTCAACAAGGTACTTCTGTTGGCTTCGCTGGCCTGGTTATCTCTCAAATTTAACTCCAGCTGGGGTGCCTGAGTGGCTCAGTCAGTTAACCATCTGATTTTGGCTCAGGTTACGATCTCATGGTTCATGGGTTTGAGCCCCACATGAGGCTCTGTGGTGACAACTCAGAACCTGGAGCCTGCTTCAGACTCTGTCTGCCTCTCTGGCTCATACATGCACACACTCTCTCTCTCTCTCAAAATAAATAAACATTACAATTTAAAAAAATAATAATACTAGCTAAGCCAGTGGGAAAAATATATTCCTCATGATATAAGTTTAAATTGATCTTTCAGGAGAATCCATTGCTTATTTCAAGGTTATTTGGAAATAGGAGGGTATGTTTTCTCATCATACTGGAGACAGAAGGCTACAGGGAGTTATTTTCCCTGGAACATTAGAAAGCTTTTCAGTCAAATGAAATAGCTTTTGGCTTCATGCAAATTATTTCTCATTAAGGGCGGGGGCAAGTGCTCTTATTATATTCAAGTTATATCTAGTCGCTAGATAATTTTTATGTTTTACTACGTAGTTTTAAAATTAAGCTTCTTAAAGTTATATGTAACCATAGTTAAAAGAGACAAACAGTTTTAAGGAGCTTATCATGAAAATCAATACCCCCATCTACTCACTTTCAACACTTTTCTTCAGGTATCTTTCTTCGTACTTCTTTTTTTTTTTTTTTAGTATTTTATTACTTTTTAGTAATCTCTATGCCCAACATGGGGCTTCAACGCATGACCTTAAGATCAAGAGTCACATGTTCTTCTCAAGGAGCCAGCCAGGCGCCCTTCTTCCTTCATTTCTTTCTGTTTTTAAGTTTATTTATTTATTTTGAGAAAGAGAGAGACAGCCTGAGTGGGGAAGGGGCTGAGAGAGAGGGAGAGAAAGAGAATCCCAAGCAGGCTCTGCGCTGTCAGCACAGAGCCCAATGTGGGGCTCAAACTCATGAAATCATGAGATCGTGCCTAAACTGAAGCCAAGAGCCAGACACTTAGCCAACGAAGCCATCAGGGGCCCCATTTCCTTCATAATTCTAAAAGATATGTCCATAGAGGTATTTCTTGGTTCTCCCATTTTGATCTGTTGATTCTCATGGAACATAAGAATTCAGTTCTCTCAGTCTTGTTCCTGCCCTCTCCAACCCAAAAATCTCCCCTTCTCCATTGTTCCAATATCTTTCTATCATAATTATTGACTCAATCAATATTTAATATTTATATTATTAAGACTATGTATAAGTAGTAGTCACCTCTAAGCCATGCAGAGTATTATGATTACTTGGATAACTATTATGATGCTTGTATAACTTTTCCCCTGAAGTTATAAACTGCCTTGGGGTTTCATTTCCTTGTATAACAGGATGTAGACAGGAAACTATTTCAGTCTCAGTTTCAGCTGATGCTTCCCTGTTCCGGTGTAAGTCTGCCTGGGCGGGACTTATAAAAGAGGTGACTAAAAGCTGGTTATAGCAGCTTTATTCATAATTGCCAAAACCTGGAAGCAACGAACACATCCTTCAGTAGGTTAATGGATAAATAAGCTCTACTACATCCAGGCGATGGAATATTATTCAGCACTAAAAAGTAATGAGTGGTCAAGCCATGAAAACACTGGAAGAAACTTAAATGCACATTACTAAGTGGGAAAAAAAATCTAAGAAGGCTAAATAATGTGCAGTTCCAACTGTATGACATTCCAGAAAAGGCAAAACTATGGAGACAATTAAAGATCAGTGACCCCCAGGGTTTTAGGTGGAGGGATGAAAAGGTGGAGCACAGAGGAGTTCTGGAGCAATGAAACCACTCTACATGATACTATAATGGGGATATATGTCATTACACCTTTGTCCAAACCCACAGAATGTACAACACCAACAGTGAGCCCTAATGGAAACTCTGGACTTGGGTGATAACGATGTGTCGAGGTAGGTTCATGGACTTTAACAAATGTACCCTGTGGTGGAGGATGTATTTATTTTGAGAGAGCATGTGCGTGTGTGAGTGGGGGAAGGGCAGAGAGAGAGAGAATCCCAAGCAGGCTCCCCTAGGTCAATGAGAAGCTCAACGTGGGGGCTCGAAAGCATGAACTGTGAGATTGTGACCTGAGACGAAACCGAGTGTTGGATGCTTAACCGACTGAGCCGCCCAGGGGCCCTGAGATGATTTTATTTTAAACTAATTTGGAAGTTTTGACTCTTATTAGAGTGAATCAAATGAAACTGTCAACGTTCAGCCATTCTGACTCACAAAAACGGCAGTTTCATATGGTTCAGCTTAATGCATGAGAATGGACTTTTAAGTTACTGAACTGAGGGTGTTTGGAGGTTTTCCGTGACTGAGAGAATTTTATTACCTGAGAGTGACTGACTAAAAAAGCCATGAGACTTGCCCTAGACTTCATTCAAGGGCACGGGGGAAGAACAATTCCAAGAATAAACTTCTTTCCTTCCTACACCCACAGTTCCCATCTGTACAACAAATTGGCTACACTTCACTTTCTGTGTATTTATCACCAATTGATCCACAAAATCTTGGACAGAAACTGAAATTTTCTCTCAAGCGATTCAAACACATCAGATAATCTACCTATTTCTTTTTATTTATTTTTTTTCTTGGAGACATTCCCCTACCTTGCTGTTCTCTGTTCTCCTGCTCTGTTTGGGACGGATTTCTCTCAGGTCTGCTGGGCAGCCGTGACACAGGCATTTGCTCTTGCCTCTTTCCTGGGCTGGATCTTCTGTTTCTTGGATTCCATGAGTTCCTTTTTCATGGTTTTCTCTCTCATGTTCCGCTCACTTTCGGAGATAGGGGCCTAGAAAAGAAATTTTTGAGACCTGGCTTATTTGTCAATGTCTTTATTCTACCTTCACACATCATGGATAATTTAGCTGGGTATCATTCTAGGCTAGAAACCATTGTCTTTCAGAACACAGTTTTTCTGTCTTATACCAGCTGGGGAGGGAATCTGTTTCTTTACATTTAGTTGGGAAAGCAATTTTTTTTCCTTACTCCCTCACGTTCTCTGTCTGCTGTCTCTCTTCCTTCTTCTTAAAATTTTTTATTTTAGGGGCGCCTGGGGTGACTCAGTCAGTTAAGCGTCCAACTTCGGCTCAGGTCATGATCTCACGGTTAGTGGGTTCGAGCCCCATGTCAGGCTCTGTGCTGACAGCTCACTCAGAGCCTGGAGCCTGTTTCGGATTCTGTGTCTCCTTCTCTCTCTGCCCCTCCCCTGATCACACTGTCTCTCTGCCTCTTAAAAATAAATAAATGTTAAAAAATTTTTTTTAAATTTTATATGGGCCGCTTGGGTGGCTCAGTTTGTTAAGCATCCGACTTCAGCTCAAGTCATGATCTCATGGTTCATAGGTTCGAGCCCCTCATGGGGCTCTGTGCTGACAGCTCAGAGCCTAGAGCCTGATTCAGATTCTGTGTGTGTGTCTCTCTCTGCCCCTCTCCCACTCATGCTCTGTTTCTGTTTCAATTAATAAATAAACATTAAAAAATCTTTAAAAAATAAAATAAAATTTTTACTTTATTTAAGTACTCTCTACACTCTATGTTGGGCTTGAACTCATGACCTCGAGATCAAGAGTTGAATGTTCTTCTGACTAAGACAACCAGGTGCCCCCATCTCCTTCTTCATCTTCTATCTCCTCTCTTTTTCTTCTTGACGGTGGTAGAGAAAAATTCCTTTATCCCTGGGTTTGCAAACTCTACAGGTGTCAAAAACTACAAAATTGTTTTCATAACATAGATTGTATTTACATACCAGAAAAGAAATTTGGCACTTACACTTTGTGCTGTGTTTGAATTACTCTACACAGTAAGAACACACTTACATAATCATGTATTGCTTTCCTCAGTTAAAAAATTTGCTGTATTGGGGTACCTGGATGGCTTAGTTGGTTAAGCATCTGACTCTTGATTTCAGTTCTGGTCATGATCTCACAGTTTTTGAGACTGAGCCCCACATCAGGCTCTGCAATGACAGACAGAGCCTGCTTGGGATTCTCTCTCTCCCTCTCTCTATGTCCCTCCCTACTTGTGTTCTCTCTCTTTCACTCTCTCTCTCTCACTCTCAAAATAAATAAACATTTAAAAATAATAAAAATAAATATTTTTAAATACTGTATCTTGATAAATGATTTCTCTATCATTCCTGATACTAAAACTCTTCCACTTAATTTTGTCTTTTTATTAAAATTGAGGTGAAATACATATAACATAAAATTAACCATTTTACAGTGAACAATTTAGTAGCATTTAGTCATTTCCTAGTGTTGAGCTACCACCACCTCTATGTAGTTCCAAAATATTTTCATCATTCCAAAAGGAAACCTTATATCCATTAAGTAGTTGCTCCCCATTCCTCCTTCCTCCCACAAAACTCTGGAGGCTATCAATCTGCTTTTTGTTTCTATGGATTTACCTGGATATTCCATTCAAATGGAATCATATAATAGATGACTTTTAATGTTTGACTTCCCCCATGTAACATAATGTTTTCAAGGTTTATCCACATTGTAGCATGAATTAGTACTTAATTCCTTTTTTTTTAATGATTATTTATTTATTTTGAGAGGGAAAGAGAGAGAGTGAGGGACGGGCAGAGAGAGAGAGGGAAAGGAGAGAATCTCAAGCAGGCTCAGTGCTGTCGGTGCAGAGCCCAACTTGGGGCTTGATCTCACAAACCATGAGATCATGACCTGAGCCGAAGTCTGATACTTAACTGACTAGCCACCCAGGTACCCCCATTTATTTTTTTAAATGTTTATTTACTTTGCAAGAGAGAGAGAGGGAGGGAGAGAAAGAGAGAGAGTGCGCATGAGCATATCCAGAGAGGGGGAGGGGCAGAGAGAAAAGGAGAGAGAGAATCCCAAGCAGGCTCCGCACTGTCAGGTACTCCTATACACCACATTTTAGCATATTCTCCTCCACTTGTCATACTGGTGTCCTCAACGTTTATACAAAACAGCCAATCCTGGTCATTCAGTTGTAGGACTTTCTCTTTTTCTGTGACCTTCTCCTCCATCCTACCTCAGTCATCCCTCCTTATGACTATATATGGGTCTTGACATCAAAAGGAAATATATCCAAAATATCATTCTACATTCTAGGCACAACACTTCCAACTTCTGTGTTCTATGACTCACTAAGACTATTTTTTCTAGCTAATCAAACTCCAATCTATTTACCCATCTAGGTTCTCCCCTTCCATTGGCTTTCTCCATCTTTCATATTTTCCTATGTTCAGCAAAGTGTTATGGTCCATCATTTCAAGAACACTCTTTCCAATATCCTAAACTCCCCTGACCATCTGTATTTTGATTGTACCTGTTGGTCAAAATTCCAGCTATCTGCTTTGTCAGTGTCTATTTTTTTTAACTTGTTTAATGTTCTTTTACATTTATTTTTGAGAGACAGAGATAAGGCACAAGCAGGGGAGGGGCAGAGAGAGAGGGGGTGCAGAATCCAAAGGAGGCTCCAGGCTCTGAGGTGTCAGCACAGAGACCACCCTGGACCATGAGACCATGACTTGAGCCGAAGTTGGATGCTTAACCAACTGAGCCACCCAGGCTCCCCTGTCACTATCTATTTGAAAAATTCACTCATCTTCCCGAAACAAAAACAATAACCCACCTACATCTGAAATAATCTTCTTCCTGTTGCCATAGGAGTGGTTGGTGTCTCTCCTATCCCAAACAATCCTTATCTCCTCCTCTCCTTCATATAAACCTTACACTCCTAAGGATTCATTTTCTCTTCTGGATATCTAAGCTTTAGCTCACAACTAGATTCTCCCAATTTTTATTTAAACATTCTCAAGTCTTTCTTATCTGAAAAAAGAAAACCCAAACAAATGTCTCAGTCTCATTGTATCTCCAGCTCCAGCCCATGTTCTTTCTTCCCTTCTCAGAGCCAAACTTTTTTTTTTAATTTTTAATGATTTTTATTTATTTTTGAGAGACAGAGAGAGACAGTGCGACCAGGGGAGGGTCAGAGAGGGAGATACAGAATCTGAAGCAGTCTCCAGGCTCTGAGTTAGCTGTCAGCACAGAGCTCGACATGGGGCTCGAACCCGTGAACCGTGAGATCATGACCTGAGCCGAAGCCGGATGCTTAACCGGCTGAGCCACCCAGGTGTCCCTCTCAGAGCCAAACTCATTGAAAGGTTTGCCAACACTGTATTAAAACATTACTAAGTCCAATGAGCATGTTCGGATCTCTTGTTGCTGGATCTTCCACTGGCATTTGACATGGCCCATCACACTCTTCTAGAAATATTGTCCTCCTGGCCATCTGGACACCACTCTCTTCTAGTTTCTATCCTGTCTTTCTGATCACTCCTTTTCTTTTTAAGGTCTTAAAATGAGATAGAAGAAATTGTTTTAGGAGTACCTGGGTAGCTTAGTCGGTTGGCATGAGACTCTTGATTTTGGCTCATGTCATGATCTCACATTTCGTGGGATCAAGTCCTGCATCAGGACCGCACTGACAGCATGGATCCTGCTTGGGATTCTCTTGTGCACATGCTTTCTCTCTCCAAAAATAAATAAATAAATTTAAAAATGTTTTTAAAAATGTGTTTTACAATTCTGAGCACCATGATTAGCAAGATCATTAATATTTTCTTGTTCATCATCTTGTTCTCTTTATAGAGAGGAATGCGTTATTGCTTCTCGGCCTTTTGGCTAAGATCAAGTGTATAGAGAGGAATGTGTATGGAGTGAAGTTAGAAGGCAGACTGGAAAAGGGGAGTGGTGTTTTTATTGAAATGGTATGACAGGTACTATCTTTTATCTTTCTCAAATTTTCTTTATAGTCTAACAGTGCTTTAGACTATATATTTTTATTTAGGTATTAAATTTTATTTAGGTATTAAATTTTTATTTTGTAAAAATAAAATTTTTAAATTAAAAATATTTTTATTTAGGTATTAAATTGTATTTAGGTATTAATTAACAGGCATTAAAAGTGTTTTTACAATAAATATAAACAAGCATATTTTTTAGGAAAAAAAATCTATTTATAATAGCTGTTCTAAGAATATAAATGTTGGAGACAGAAAAGTTGGTGTGGCCATAGGAAGAAATGAGAACGATGCTCTTCTTCTTCATGGAAGAAGTTTATTGTACTCACAGGTCCTCCAGGGGGGACACCCATGTGCCATGCAGAGCCACAGGGGAAGTAACAAGTGTCGGTGGCACCTGGTGGCAGAAGACAGGAAAGAGGGGAAAGGCTGGGTTGAGGACTGGCTAGTTTGAATAATGCCACTGGGCCCTGGGCTGTAGAGGTGTTCTCTAGTCGCCTGTACCTGGCCCTGGGATGATTAGGACAGAGGGAACACTGGCTTGATGTGTTCAAGTCTGAAGGACAATAGGAGCCGTACACTAGGGATTGGTTGGCTTCCATATAAGGGACGTGCTCCCAGCTGGACCCTTTGTTACGTGTCTCTAAGAAGTGAGTAGTCCTGGGAGGAGCAGGCTCTCCCCTACTCACAAGTTTTTAAGATGTCAAAACATAAAATATGGAAAATTTTTTTAAAAAGCGACTAAAACAACATCTTCTAAGGACACCTGGGTGTCTCAGTCAGTTAAGCGTCCAACTTTTGATTTCGGCTCAGGTCACAATCTCATGGTTTGTGAGTTTAAGCCCCACATCAGGCTCCACGCTGACAGTGCAGAGCCTGCTTGGGATTCTCTCTCTCTCTCTCTCTCTCTCTCTCTCTCTCTCTCTCTCTCTCAACATAAACAAACTTAAACAAAATACAACACCTTCCAGGGAACTTCACTACTCTTCCAGATGTTGACTCAATATTTTCTTTCCATCAAATACGAGAAGGAAGGATAATGCTTAGACACAAGGCAGACGGGCATCGCATGAATCAAGCATATTACCTCACGACTGCAGCTCCTGCAAGCCCAGATCAAAGCCCATGGACAGTGTTACTTAGATGAAATGCCCTCTGTATTTAAAAGAATAGCACTCCCCAAAGCCGACAAAACAAACCAGGGAAGCTAAAGCGTTTGCAGGGTGTGGGCGTGAACTGCGCCTCTCAGAGAGACCGGCCGGCTCGACAAGTTTTTGTTTATAAACCTAGGAGAACGCGAAAGGAGTAATTGCTAGTGGGATGGGAGAAGGAACATCTCTTGGATTTCACCAGCATTTAGGAGAAAAGAGTGAGAATTGTGGCTCAGTTGACATTGTGATAAAGGGCTGTCATGGAAAGGAGCCCGGATCCTGGTCTCAAGTGGACTTGGATTCAAATCCTGCATTAGCTACTCATTGGCTTCTTTGGACAAGACAGTTAATGATAATAAATAACCTTTACAAAGCGCTGATGATATGTCGGGTACTGTGGTAAATGCTTTCCATGTATTAATTAATTTACCCCCCACAACAATCTTATGTGGTAGGTACTATAATTTCCTCCATTTTATGAATGCATAAACTGAGGCACAGACAGAGTAGTTAAGTCAGTCGCCCAATATCCACACACATGTATCAAGCGAAGGAGCTGTTTCAAAAGAGCCAGCCATGTATCTCATGTCCTTCTAGTCAATAATCTGTCCCGCTTGAGTTAAGCAGTACTGGTTTCTGAGCTCTAAGTGACACAATACATTACAAGGGTTTTTAAGCATGTTGTCACATTTGTATGAATTTTGTGCCAAATAAATTGTAGATATCATTTATACTCTAGGAATACATGGAAGACTGTGAAATGAAGATAGTTAATTGAGGGGCACGTGGGTGGCTCAGTCGGTTGAGCGTCCGACTTCGGCTCAGGTCATGATCTCAAAGTTTGTGGGTTCGAGCCCTGCATCGGGCTCTGTGCTGACAGCCAGCTCAGAGCCTGGAGCCTGCTTCGGATTCTGTGTCTCCCTCTCTCTCTGACCCTCCCTTGCTCGCACTCTCTCTGTCTCTCAAAAATAAAAAAAATTAAAAATATTTAAAAAAATTAAAAAATTAAAATAAAAAATAAAACAAGCTTACAAACAGGTTATAAATATGGCTTTGATAGTAGTTTCTTTTTTGTGCTGAACCATTTGAGAATAAATGCTGACTTGTTACATCACCACCTTCAAATACTTTAGTGTGTATTTTCTACACAAGGATTGCTTCGTAATATAACTACCGAAATAAGAAAATTAACATGATAGAATACTATTGTCTAATCCTCAGCCAACCTGTCAAGTTTCATCCGTTTGTCCAATAATGAGCCTTGCAGTGAAGAAATCTTTGCATTTAAGCTGTTTAGTCTCTTTAAGTCTCTTCCAGTCTGGAGCAGTCCTTCAGGTTTTCCTCAACTTTCTTGTCCTTCACACTTTTGAGGTGCAGGCCAATTATTTTGCACCATATTCTTCCACTGGGGTTTAGTGAGGTTTCTTCACAATTAGATTCAGGCTGTGCATCTTTGGCAGAAAAATCAAACACCAACGATGCTGTGTTCTCATTACATCCAGTCAGGTGGCACATGATTGTGATTTGTCCCTTTGCGAATGGTGTTCACTTTGGTCATTTGATTAAGATAATGTCTGCCAGTCTTCACATCGGTATAGTTACTCTTTTTCCATTTACGTATTAGGCATTTTGTAAAAAGGTACTTTGAAACTAGGTAAATGTCCCATTCCTCATCACACTTTCAATTTCATTTTTATCTTTTATTCAATGGGTTATAATTTATCACTCTATCTACCTACCTACCTATCTTTAATTGAGATGTAATTCACCTACCATAATAAAACTTGCTCCTTTAAAAAAATTTCACCCTTTTAAAGTGTACAATTCAGGGCACCTGGGTGGCTCAGCTGGTTGAGCGTCTGACTTCAACTCAGGTCATGATCTCACGGTTGATGGGTTCGAGCCCCACATCAGGTTCCATGCTGACAGCTCAGAGCCTGGAGCCTGCTTCCGATTCTGTGTCTCCCTCTCTCTCTGGCCCTCTCCTGCTCACACTGTCTCTCTTTCCCTCTCTCAAAAATAAAAACATTTTTTAAAAAAGTTAAAAAAATAATTAGCTATACAATTCAAGGGCGCCTGGGCAACTCAGTCAGTTGAGCATCCGACTCTTGATCTTGGCTCAGGTCATGATCTCACAGTCTGTGGGATGGAGCCCATGTTGGAATCTGCACTGGCAACACAGCCTCCTTGAATTTCTCTCTCTCCCTTTCTCTTTGCCCCTCCTCCACTTGTTCTTGTTCTCTCTCTCTCAAAATAAACTTAAAAAAAATAAAGTACATGATTCAGCAGGTTTTAGTATATTCTTAAAGTTGTGTGACCATTACCACTAATTCTAGAACAATTTCATCATCCCCAAAACAAATGCATTAACATCCATTTTCTCCTCTCCCTTGCCACTGGCAACTACTAATTTGCTTTCTGTTCTCTGTGCCTTTACCTATGCTGGCCCTTTTATACAAATAGAATCATAAAATATGTGGCTGGCTTCTTTCACTTGGCATAAAGGTTTCTAGGTCCATCCATATTGTGGCGTGCGTCAGTACTTAATTTCTCTTTATTGGCAACTAATATTCCTGTATATGTAACACATATATAACGGGGCACTTGGCTGGTTCAGTTGACAGAGTGTGTGACTCTTGTTTTTGGCGTTGTGAGTTCAAGCCCCACATTGGGTATAAAGATTCCTTTAAAAAATAAATTAAAATGTATAGTATATAATATACATACACCACATTTTGTTTACTCACTTATCAAATGATAGACATTTGCATTGTTTCTAATTTGGGCTATCATGAGTAACGTAACTATGAACATTCAGGTACAAGTTTTAGTGTGGCTGTATGTTTTTAATTCTCTTGGGCAGATACCTGGAAGTGGAATTTTGGGGTCATGTGGTAACTCTATGTTTAACTTTTTGAGGAAATGGCAAACTGTTTTCCAAAGTGGCTGCATCATTTCACATTTCCACCAACAGCAAATGAAGGTTTCAGTCTCTCTGCACTCTTGCCAACAGTTGTTATTGCCTATTTTTTTTATCACAGTTGACCCTTGAACATTAGGGGCCATGACCCCCCCCCCGAGTTGAAAATCTGCATATAACTTTTGGCTCCACCAGAGCTTAACTACTTCTAGCCTACTGTCACTAGAAGTCTTACTGATAACATAGTCACTTAATACATATTCTATATGTTATATGTAATATATACCACAGTCTTACAGCAAACTGGAGAAAAGAACATGTTATTTAAAAAAATCATAAGAAAGAGAAAATAGGGGCTCCTGGCTGGCTCAGTTGGTAAAGCATGCAACTCTTGATCTCAGGGTCATGTGTTCAAGCCCCATGTTGGGTGTTGAGCTTACGTTAAAAAAAAAAAGAAAAAGAAAAAGGAAGAGAAAATACATATATGGTACTCTCCTGTATTTGTGGAAAAATCCATGTATAAGTGGACTCATGCAGTTAAAACCTGTGTTGTTCAAGGGTCAATTGTATAGCCATTTTAGTGGGTGTGAAGTGACAGTTTCTCGTGATTTTTATCTACATTTCTCCTTCATGATTAGTGATGTTGAGTATCTCTTTGCCCTGATCATCTCAAACAGTCTCTTTCTGATCTCTCAGGTCTCAGAGGAGATATCACCGTCTCAGAGGGGCCTCCCTACGTTCTTCCACGCAACATTTGCTGTAGTGACAGCATCCTTCTGTAAACGTTCCTAGTTCTTTCCCCTTCCTGCATGTTAAGTAAGACTGTAGTTTCCTGCCCCATTAACATTGGGTGCGGCTGTATGACTTAATTTGACCAATTAAGGGTGAACAGAAGGGAAATGTGTCATTTCTGGGCAGAGGATCTAAGAAGTGGCTCACTCGGCCACCCCTTCTGGCTGCTTCAGTAAAGATCAAACTTCATGTTGAGGTGAAGCCTGGGCCCAGGAGTAATGACAATAAGCAGGCTACCCAATCTGATGATCCTGATGTTGTTTTGATGAGTCCGGCAGTTCCTCAAAAATTTAAAGATAGAGTTAAAACATATGAGCCAACAATTACACTCATAGTACCCAAGAAAATTAAATATGTCTTCCCCAAACTGTGTTCATGTATTTTCATAGCAACACTATTCATAATAGCCCCCCCAAAAAACAACCCTAATGTCCATTATCGGATAAATGAACAAAATGTGTCATGTCTGCATAGTGGGATATTATTGAGCCACATGTAAAAGAATGGGGTACTGTAAATACTACAACATGGATGCTCCTGAAAGACATTCTAAGAGAAAGAAACTAGTCACATGTCGTATAATTCCATTTATGTGAATTGTCCAGGATAGGCAAATCCAGAGAGACAAAAAGTAGATTCATGGTGGCCTAGGGCTAGAATGTGAAGATTGGGGATGATCGCTAAAGAGTATGGGGCTTTTCTTTGGCTTTCACTTCATGCAAATGTTCTAGAATTTATTTTGGTGATGTTGCTTTAAGTGGGTGAGAAACATGGCATGTGAATACTATCTCAACAAAACTGTTACAAATATTGGGGTATTGATCTATTTCATAAGGCTATTACAAGAATGAAATCAGTTAATGTGTGTAAATCATCGAATAATGTTTAAAACATAGTGTTTAACCAGGTGTTGTATGTAAGCCACTTTGTTAATAAATTATATTTAAAAATTTTTTTAAAGCATAAATGCTCAAGAAGGCTTATATTATTAATATTTCCTTGAGACATCTGAAGGCTGCTTTTCTTTCTTTTTAAATTTTTTTAATGTTTTTATTTATTTTTGAGAGAGAGAGAGAGACAGCATGAGCAGGGAAGGGTCAGAGAGAGAGAGGGAGACACAGAATCCGAAGCAGGTTCCAGGCTCTGAGCTGTCAGCACAGAGCCCGACACGGGGCTCAAACCCACGAACTGTGAGATCATGACCTGAGCCAAAGCCGAATGCTCAACCGACTGAGTCACCCAGGCGCCCCCATTCTTTTTAAATTAAAAAAAATTTTTTAATCCTTATTTTTTTAAATGTTTTAAAATTTATTTTTGAGAGACAAAGACAGCATGAGCAGGGGAGGGTCAGAGAGAGAGGGAGGTACAGAATCTGAAGCAGGCTTCACGCTCTGAGCTAGCTGTCAGCACAGAGTCCAATGTGGGGCTTGAACCCACAAACCACGAGTTTATGACCTGAGCTGAAGTCAGATGCTCAACTGACTGAGTTACCCAGGCACCCCGTAAAAAAATTTTAATGTTTATTATTTATTTTTGAGAGAGAGACAGACAGGCACAGCTTGAGCAGGGGAGGGGCAGAGAGAGAGGGAGACACAGAATCCATAGCAGGCTCCAGGCTCTATCAGCAGAGAGCCCGATGCGGAGCTCAAACCCCACGAACTGTGAGATCATGACCTGAGCTGAAGTCGAACGCTTAACCAACTGAGCCACCCAGGCGCCCCTTAAAATTTATTTGTAAGTAATCTCTATATCCAACATGGGGCTTGAACTCACAACCCTGAGATTAAGAGTTGCACGCTCCACTAACTGAACAACCGCCCACACCTGATGCCCTAATCTGATTTCAAGAGTCGTCTTTTTCTTACAATGACGTGATTTCTAGTTAAGACCACAGCCAAAAGCAAAACTGCACCATTACTATAACTTGTTTTAAAAAAAAAAAATGAAGGGGCGCCTGGGTGGCTCAGTCGGTTGAGCCTCCGACTTCGGCCTAGGTCGGATCTCACATTCGTGGGTTCGAGTCCCGCATCGGTCTCTATGCTGACAGCTAGCTCAGAGCCTGGAGCCTGCTTCCGGTTCTGTATCTCCTTCTCTCTCTGCCCCTCCCCCTTTCATGCTCTGTCTCTCTCTGTATCAAAAATAAATAAAACATTAAAAAAAAAAAGTTGTTGTAAAAAAAAAAATGAAGACAGGAGCACCTGGGTGACCCAGATAACCATCCAGCTCTTGATCTCAGCACAGGTCTTGATCACAGGATCGTGAGTTCAAGCCCCACGTTGGGCTCTGTACTGGCTGTGAAGCCTACTTAAAAAAAAAAAAAAAAAGATGAAGACATCACAGGGTAGAAATGAAAATGAGGCAGGTGTAACAACCCAACACTGCGGATTTGCGGAGATGCATGCACCTTCTATGAGTTCACAGAAGGGAGGGACCATGGACCGGATGGATTAGATGCAGTTGGATGTGACAGCAGAACAAAAGGGGGTTTCAACAACCCAGAGGATCATCGGCTTCATTCATAAACCAAGTCTAGGTTGGTAGTTCAAGGCCTATGTGACATTTTTGTTCCACGAAGATGTTAGTAATGCAGGCTCCTTCTGGCTCCCTCATCTGCCCCCCTCACCCTCCCGAGCCAAGAGAGCGCCTAGCGTGGCAGCCATTTTGTCCAAATTTGTTCCCGCTTTGGAGCCTTTGCACCTGCTCTTTCTTCCTAGAAATCTCGCTGAGTGCCTCTTTCCCCATCTTCGGTTCTCAGCTCTGGAACACGGTCACCTCTCCACAGCGGACTCTCCTGACCACAGGCCCCAGTCCCTCGGACCCACCTGCAGCCTTTCCTTATCTCACTCATCACCTGCCTGTACTGGTTCTACCACCTACGAAGGGTGTGACCTCGGGCAAATTCCTTTATCTTCCGGTGCCTCATTTTTCTCTACCTGTAAAATGGAGATAATAGCACCAACAGGAAGGTTATACTTCAAATTCGTGAGAATAGTTAACCGTGAGCAGGGAGAAAGGAATGAGATGGCATTATCCCCCGTGTCTGTCTCTGTTCTAGAACATTTGAAGGTATTACGTTAGTAACCTGGTCTTGAGTTGGTGCCACTGTTTGATAGAAGACTATTGCTCACCATTAATTATTAACATGCATCTTGACTCCCTGAGAATAAAATCAGTTAGATATTCTACATTGAATTGGATGGGGAGACTGAGTTCTCCCAAACACAGCTCAAGTTCTGGTGTTGATATCAGAGCCTCCCCCCTGCCAGAAGGAAAATTAAGTCTTTTTTCCAGTCTGAGCCTCTTAGACTCTGGTTTGGAGGGGAGATAAGAAATTGGGTGGTGATGGTGAGTGGGGGAGGGGTGGAAATGGAAGTCAAGATGGATTGTATTTATTTATTTATTTATTTTTAATGTTTTTTATTTATTTTTGAGAGACAGAGAGAGACAGCATGAGCAGGGGAGGGTCAGAGAGAGGGAGACACAGAATCTGAAGCAGGCTCCAGGCTCTGAGCTAGCTGTCAGCACAGAGCCCGATGCAGGGCTCAAACCCATGAACTGTGAGATCATGACCTGAGCTGAAGCCGAACACTTAACCGACGGCGCCCCCCAGGCGCCCCAAGATGGATTTGAGAGGCATCTGGGTGCCTCAGTCGGCTGGGTGTCTGACTCTTGATATTGGCTCAGGTCATGATCCTGCGGCCAGTCGTGGGATCGAGCCGCATGGCGGGAGTCACTCTCTCCCTCTCTCTCTCCCTCTTCCCCGCTCACACACCTTGCACTCTCTCTCTCAAAATAAACAAACATTTTCTACAACGATGCACTTACACACGTGCAGCAAATCTCCAAAGCTCTCGACGTCTTTGACCATCAGGCCTCTCACATGTCTTGCTCATTCCTGGGCAAGGTTGTCAAGGTTTCTGCGTCGACCCAGATTTTATCAACTGCAAAGCAAATTGGGGAGTTAAGGTGTGAAGACAGCCTGGGTCTGGCCCCATCGGATAACAAAGCTGCAGCCCTTGCAGCAGCATTTGTGACCCAGGGAGATGCTCAGCTCACAAGGAATGTAGTCACGTGGTCCCAGGATGGGGGCAAGGATAGGTAAGCCGATGCCAAACATGCCTTGTGCCATGACAAGTCCAAACAGATCCCGGAGGCATTCCGGGGAGGACAAGATCTTCTCCGTAGGTGGAGAGATTCATGGTTAGGTTGCTAAAGGGAGCTGTATTTCCAGAGAAGTTTTATTTCCTTGGGAACATCGCACAAGCGCTCCTGAGAACAAAGGTGTTTCTTAAAAAATTGCCTTAGGTCTGATACATCATTTTATGATTTATTTTATTCATATTGTATTTTCCCCTTCAGACTGGAAAGAGTGGCAAAACTTTTTACCCTCTGATTAGCTTATGCTTATTTATTTTTAAGAGAGAGACAGAGCATGAGTGGGAGAGGGGCAGAGAGGGAGACACAGAATCTGAAGCAGGCTCCAGGCTCTGAGCTATCAGCACAGAGCCCAATGTGGGGCTTCAACTCACAAACTGTGAGATCATGACCTGAGCTGAAATCAGATGCTTAACTGACTGAGCCACCCAGGCGCTCCTTTCCCCTCTGATTAGTTTTAAATATATGGTTAGTGTTCTTAAAAATCGAGTATTAGGGAGGGGCGCCGGGGTGGCTCAATCTATTTCAGGTCATGACTTCACGGTTTGTGAGTTCAGTTTGAGCCCCTCCTCAGGCTCTGGGCTGACAGTGTGGAGCCTGCTTGGGAGTCTCTCTCCCTTCCTCTCTCTCTGCGCTCCCCCGTTCTCTCTCAAAATAAATGAATAAACTTAAAAAAATTAAAAAGCACATATTAGGGAAAACTATAAAGAAGCAACTAAAAATCATCTATAATTTCACCTTGTGCCTAGCATTTTAGTGTATGTGCCTCTTGACTGTGACAGAAATTTCCTGTTGCCTTCAATAGCTATTATCCACTTTCTCCTTAGCAGTAAAACTCTAGATGTTTAGTCGGGTCTACAGCTGCTTAGAATAAAGTCTACATTTGCCAACCTCTTTGCAGGTAGGTGTGCCCACAGACTCCTGGCCAAAGTGATGGAAGCAGAAGTCGTCGTGTGAGTTCCCGAAAATGTGATTAAGGGGAGAATAGGAGCTCTTCTCCCCCGGCCCCTTCCTTCATGCTTGCTGGAATGAGGTCTGACGGCCGGAGTTTTACCAGCCGTGTTGGGCAGTGTAGCTGAAGCCATGTGATGATGGTGTGGACCAAGAGGATAGAAAGAGTATGGGTCACCCTATCTCTCCTTTTATCCAAAGAGAAATCAATCTTGAATTTCTCTGATTCAGTCTACAGTCACCAAGTTTGGCAGTAAATCCAATGTCATCTCTTTTGGGGGGCTCGTTCCCATCTCTTGGAATCACCTAAGCAAAACAAAATAATGACAACCCAGCTTCCCGTAATACAAGAAAATTGAGGGGCACCTGGGCCACTCAGTCAATTGAGTGTCTGACTTCAGCTCAGGTCATGATCTTACAGTTTATTTCCAGCTCACTTCTGTCAGCGCAGAGCCTGCTTTGGATCCTCTGTTCCCCTCTCTCTGCCCTTCCCTTGCTCATGCGCTCTCTCTCTCTCTCTCTCTCTCTCTCTCTCTCTCTCTCTCTCTCAAAAATGAATAAACATTTAAAAAATGAAGAAAGAAAATTGGGATAGGCCCTTTGGTTTTCTGCTCAATGACCACCACTGATTTGCTCAGAAACCGAGTCCAAAACCATGTCCCATGAGCGTTAGATGGTTCTGTGCTTGGCAACCATTTCCTTTTTGGATCAAGTCTGTCCATGAATGGACCCCTATCAAGAGACTTGCTGCTTCCCAGGGTGCCACAGGAGTGAGAGGTATAGGTCTTAACTATTCAGAAACTCAACACCTCCTGTCCTTCCAGCTTTGCCGTCATCAACATCTGTTATAATTATGGCTGTTCAACATCCTTGGACTTCTTCTTCCAGTGTTTGGGAACATCCCAACTCATGCCTCTCTAAGATTGAGACTAGACAATGACTTCCTCAGGGTCACTGCAGCTAGAGTACAGGCTTATGACCGAGACTCTACCAATCAGAAGCATCAGTGCCAGTCCTCAGCAGGAAGCAGAGAGCCCCAGTCGGGGTCCGCTCCAGCCAGCATGGCAGCAGAGACTCAGTTTCAGAGGCGGTAGTGACCTCTGGTCTCGTGGGCAGAGGATAAATCACAATGTCTAGAAGCAGCGGGAGCGTCTCAAACAACGTGATCTATAGAGTGATTTGGCCATTGGTCTGGACATAACCTTCAGGTTCTGGAGATTATCAATGTATCTCATCCATCTAAGAGATCTATAGCCATATAGAGAGACACCTATGTAGATATGGACATAGAGAAAGAGAGGGAGGGCAAGAGAGAGAAGGAGGAAGGGAGGGATGGAGGGGGGGGAGAGAGAGAGATGATATGGAATTGGCTCATGCGATTATGGAGCTAGCAAATCCAAAATTTGTAGCCCATGTCCCAGTTCAAGTCTGAAGGTTGGGAGTTGCTGTAGAATCAGGAAGAGGTGACTTTTCAGTTCGACAAAAGCTGTCAGACCGGAAGAATACTTTCTTACTCAGTGAAGAGTCATCTTTTATTCTCACCCAGCCTTCGACTGCTTGGATGAGGCTCCCTCACATTATGGAGGTCAATCTGCTTTACCCAGCCTAATGATTTAAATGTTAATGTCTCTCTCTCTTTTACTTTTCAAAAATTTTAAATATTTATTTATTTTGAGGTGGGGGAGGGTCAGAGAGAGAGGAAGAGAAAGAATCCCAACCAGGCTCCATGCTGCCAGTGCAGAGCCCGAGGTGGGGCTCCATCCCACAAACCTTTAGATCATGACCTGAGCTGAGATCAAGAGTCAGATGCTCAACTAACTGAGCCACTCAGCCGCTGCTAAATGTTAATCTATCCAAAAACACTCTCAGAGAAACACCCAAGATAATGTTTGACCAAATATCTGAGCATCTTGGGGCGCCTGGGTGGCTCAGTCAGTTAAGTGTCCAATTTTGGTTCAGATCGTGATCTCCCAGTTCGTGAGTTCAAGCCCCGCATCGAGTTCTGTGCTGACAGTTCAGAGCCTGAAGCCTGTTTTGGATTCTGTGTCTCCCTCTCTCTCTGCTCCTCCCCCACTTGCACTCTGTCTCTCTCAAAAATAAATAAACATTAAAATATATATTTTAAAAACCCAAATATCTGGGCATCTTATGGCCCAGTCGAGTTGGTATAAAATTAGCCATCACACTGCCCCATGAGAACTCTCTGGGATTGATTTAGTTTTCTGTCTTCAACTTAAATAGCCTCCACCCCTTTCCTATGTCAGGGAATCCATATCTCCACAGAACATTCTTCTTATAACCTTCTTTTCATAGTCTTGATGACAAATAACCTCTATGGCTTTCACCTCTGGGTCTCTTCAATTTCACCTTCCTTGACGGGCCTGAAGTTTAGTTTCCCTTCTTCCCGTTGGTAAGTATACAGCAGCAAGAATCACAAAATCGGATTATTTTCTTAATAGTTTGCCCACCAGATTCCATCTTGCCAAACTTGTTTTGTAATCTGCTTTCTTGGGGCACCTGCCTGGCTCAGTGAATAGAGCATCCAACTCTTGGTCTTGATGTTACAGGTCCGAGCCCCATGTTGGGTGTAGAGATCACTTTTTTAAAAAGTCTAAAATAAAAAGCATTTATAATCTGCTTTCTTAAGATATTTTAGATAATTTTTTGTCAACATAGATGAAGCTACATATATTTTAATGGCTACAGTTTTCCATTGTAGGAATGTGACATAATTTTTCTTTCTTTTTTTTTTTTTTAAGTAGGCTCCACATCCAGCATAGAGCCTAATGTGGGGCTTGAACTCATGACCCTGAGATCAAGACCTGAGATGAATTAAGAGTTATACACTTAACCAACTGAGCCACCCAGGTGTCCCTGAATGATTTCTTTATTTGTACGCAATTGGATCATTTACTAATTATTCACTAGAAACAGTGCTTTGATGTTCACATGATTGTGTGTACTTGTCTGGATTACTTTGGCTTGTATATCAAAGTTCAGTTATGAGACAGAAACTATACTATTTTTTTAAATTCTTAATGTTTTTTAAATTTATTTTTGAGAGACAGAGAGAAGCAGCACGAGCAGGGGAGGGTCAGAGAAAGAGGGAGATACAGACTCTGAAGCAGGCTCCAGACTCTGAGCTAGCTGACAGCATAGAGCCGGATGTGGGGTTCAAACCCACAAACTGTGAGATCATGATCTGAGCTGAAGCCGGACACTTAGCTGACTGAGCCACCCAGGTGCCCCAATAATTCTTTACATTAAATTTTTTTTCTGTTAAAATAACTAGTATAGGGGCACCTGGGTGACTCAGTCGGTTAAGCATCCGACTTCAGCTCAGGTCATGATCTCACAGTTCGTGGGTTTAAGCCCCGCATCGGGCTCTGTGCTGACAGCTTGAAGCCTGGAGCCTGCTTTGGATTCTGTGTGTCTCTCTCTTTCTCTACTGCCCTGTCTCTCAAAAATTAATTAACATTAAAAATTTTTAAAAAAGAATTATTAAAGGCTCCCAATAACCACAACAATCTTGAGAAAAAACAAAGTTGAAGGCATCATGCTTCCTGATTTTGAACTATGTTACAAAGTATAGTGTGGCATAAAAACAGACACATTGCTAAATGGAATAGAATAGAGAGCCCAGAAATAAATCCAGGGGCATATGACCAATTAATGTTCAGCAAAGGAGCCGAGGATATACAATGGGGAATCAACAGTCTCCAATAAATAATGTTGGGAAAACACAACAACCACATATGAAAAAATGAAACTGGACCACTATCTCATGTCATACACAAAAATTAACTCACAATGTATTAAAGACTTGAAGGTTTAAGACCTGAAACCATAAAACTCCTAAAAGAAAACAGAGGCAGTAAGCTCCTTGACATTGGTCTTGGTGATGATTTTTTGGATTTGACACTAAAAGAAAAGGCAACAATGGGGGGGGGAGGGAAAGCAAGTGAGTTTACACCAATCTAAGAAGCTTCTGTCCAGGGGCGCCTGGGTGGCTCAGGCAGTTAAGCGTCTGACTTCAGCTCAGGTCATGATCTCACGGTTTGTGAGTTTGAGCCCCTCATCAGGCTCTGTGCTGACAGCACAGAGCCCACTTTGAGTCCTCTGTCCCTTTGCTCTCTGTCCCTATCTCACTGGTCTGTCTCCAAAGAAATAAATAAAAACTTAAAAAAAAAAAAAAGCTTCTGCCCAGTAGGGGAAACCATTGACAAAATGAAAAGGTCACCTACAGAATGGGAGAACATATTTTCAAATTATACATCTGATAAGGGGTTAGTATCCAAAATACATAAAGAATACATATAACTCAATAGCAAAAAACAAAAACAAAAACCAAAAAAACCTCACAAACAATCTGATTAAAAAATTGGCAGAGGATCTGGATAGATTTTTCCGAAGAAACATACGGATGGCCAACACGTACATGAACAGGTAGTCAACACCACTAGTCACCAGGGAGATGCAAATCAAAACCACAATGAGATATTTCCTCACACCTCTTAGAATGGCTTTAATCAAAAAGACAGGAAATAACAAACATTTGGGGGGGGATGTGGAGAAAAGGGAACTCTCAGGCACTGTTGGTGGGAATGTAAATTGGTGCAGCTGCTGCGAAAAACAGTAGGGAAGTTCCTCAAAAAATAGAAAGTAGAACTATCATTTGATGCGGCAATTCCACCTCTGGGTATTTATCCAAAGGAAAGGAAAACACTAACTTGAAAAGCTATCAGTCCCCTCATATTCATAGCAGCCTTGTTAACAACAGCCAAGACATGGAAGCGATCAACGTGTCCACCGACGTGTAAGTGGATAAAGAAAATGCAGTATAAAAGAAAACTTAAATAAAGAAAATGTGGTTTATATACACAGTGGAATATCATTCGGCCATAAAAAAGGAAGCTTTGCCATTTGCAACAACACGGATGGACCTGAGGGCGTTACGCTAAGTGAGGTAAGTCAGAGAAAGACAAATACGTGACCTCACTTGTATGTGAAATCTGAAAAACCCTCCCCTCCCTCCTCTGCTCACGAGCTTGCGCGCTGCTTCTATGCTCATGCTCACTCTCATGCACTTTTTCTAAAATCAAAAAAATCATAATATAAAAAAATAAGTATCTGGTACCTTGCAGTCTATACAGGCGAGGATTGGTGCGGGCACGGGGCTGTGGCTCAGGGTCTCCCAGGACGCAGCATCACAGGCTGCGGTCATGCGAAGGCCTGACTGGGGCTGGAGGAGCTATATTCAGGGTATCTTCCGCACAGGACAGAGGCCTCGGTGTCTTCCGGCTGTCGGCAGGAGGTCTCCATTACTCTCTATAGGCTGCCGGAGTGTCCTCAACACAGGCAGCTAATTTCTCCCAGAGCAGGTGAAATCACTAAGTGTAGCCACTAAAGTTTTTATAAGCTTCAAAATTGTCACCACATTCTTTAGAATCAAATCACTGGGGGCACCTGGGTGGCTCAGTCGGTTGAGAGCGGCTCCGGCTCAGGTCAGGATCTCACGGTCCGTGGGTTCGAGCCCCACGTCAGACTCTGTGCTGACAGCTCAGAGCCTGGAGCCTGCTTCATATTCTGCGTTTCCCTCTCTCTCTGACCCTCCCTTGCTCGCACTGTCTCTCTCTCTCAAAATAAATCATTAAAAAAATTTTGAATCAAGTCACTGAATACAGCCCACACTGGAGGGAAAGCAATTCAGCTCTACCTCTTGAAGGGAGGGAATCAATGTAAAAAATAACATAGCAGGTGTGAGCACTGTAAACGGCAAGAAGGAACATTAAGCATTATGGAAGCAGTAATTGCAGGGAGCAGCCATGAGCTGGGGGGCAAAAGGAAGAGGCTGGGAACACCGAAACCAGCAAGTTTCGAGAAGGGGGACCTACCTTTGCAGCAGAGAAGCACTCAGGGGCTGACGTCTCTGAACCCAGGGAAAGTTCTCGCGGGGCTGGGATCCAAAGTCCCCGTGGAGGAGGCATCACCGCTCACCTGTTGCTGGGGCTCTGAGCGGGTACGCTGAAGCTGGTTTCTGTGAGCGTTAAAAGAACGATAAAAAAAACTGCAAACTAGAACCTACTGGAAACTGGAATGAATGGCCATTCTGGGGAGAACAGGAGCTGTTGGAGCGACGCGCGCAGGAACATGAAGCAAAGCGCAAGGCCTTTCCACCTCCACCCCTGTCCCTGCAGTCGCCCCCACTCGCCCCCTAGTGGCGGATCCTAACAGGGAGGCTGATAGCAAAGTCTATGCGCTATTTGGAAGTAGGCTTCTGGGGTGCCTGGGTGGCTCCGTAGGTTAAGCCTCCAACTTTGGCTCGGGTCAGATCTCACGTTTGTGGGTTCAAGCCCCGCATCAGGCTCTGTGCTGACCGCTCTCTCAGAGCCTGGAGCCTGCTTCCAGTTCTGTGTCTCCCTCTCTCTCTGACCCTCCTCCTCTCATGCTCTGTCTCTCTCTGTATCAAAAGTAAATAAAAAGCATTTTAAAAAAATTAAAAAGAAAGTAGCCTTCCTACTGCCAGCTGAAATATCTTAAAGTGAAGGAGCAATTGCTGTTAGTTTATATGGATTTTTGCGAGTGTTCCAGACCCTGAAAATAATCTCTTAGGCTTTTCTGATACCGTAGGACACAACTTGGCAATCGATGCACAAAATAAATGGACATAAAAGTACAGACAAGCACAGACACAATTCAAAGCTATGGTCGTTTGAGGCGCTTGGATGGCTCAGTCAAGTGAGTCTGATTCTTTTTTGTTTTTTAATTTTTTAAATGTTTATTTATTTTTGAGAGAGAGAGAGAGAGAGAGAGACAGGGTGAGCAGGGGAGGGTCAGAGAGAGAGGGAGACACAGAATCCAAGACAGCCTCCAGGCTCTGAGCTGTCAGCACAGAGCCTGACGTGGGGCTTGAACTCACGAACTGTGAGATCATAACCTGAGCTGAAGTCAGATGGTTAACTGATTGAGCCTCCCAGGAGCTCCTGAGTGTCTGATTCTTGATTTCAGCTCAGGTTATGATCCCAGAGACACAATCTCAAGGTCATGAGATTGAGCCCTGTGCCCAGCTGTGTGCTGAACATGGAGCCTGCTTAAGATTCTCTCTCTCCCTCTGCCCCTCTCTTGCTGGCATGCACTTGCGCGCGCTCTCTCTCTCCAAATAAAAACAAACAAACAAACAAACAAACTCCCCAAACCCAAAGCTACGGGGGTCTGGCTAAGATGCTGAGTGTAATTCCCAGGGAAGGGGCCTGGTGGCGCCACTCTCGCTGTGGTCGCTGCTTCAGTAACGGCAAAGCTATCTTTGGTTTTCGTCTTTTTTTTTTTTTTTTAGGTGAACATCCTCTTCTGATTTCTTTCAGTCAGCACAGACAGGTAGCTAACGCAGTTCCTTCACAAAAGCCAAGTGGTGTAACGCAAATTTTTGGAAAGCGTGGGTTGCTTATGTAATAATAATACACATTCATTTCATAGTAATTGACATTAAGTGCTTCCAAAGGCCAAGTGCTGTTTTAAGTCATGTAGTCTAAAACTCTTAAGAGGTGGGGCTCCTGGGTGGTTCAGTTGGTTAAGCATCTGACTCTTGATTTCAGCGCTGGTCATGATCCCAGGGTTGTGGAATCAAGCCCTGAATCAGGGTCCATGCTGAGCACAGAGCCTGCTTAGGATGCTGTCTCTCCCTCTACCTATCTCCCTCACTGCTCTCCCTTTCTCTCTCTCTAAAATAAATTTTAAAAACTTTTTAAACTCTTAAGAGATAGTTGTTATTTGGGGCACCTGGGTGGCTCAGTTGGCTGAGTGTCCAACTCTTGGTTTCGGTTCAAGTTGTGATCACACGGTTTGTGAGTTTGAGCCCTGCAGTGGGCTCAGAACTGCTGGTGTAGAGCCTGCTTGCAATTCTCTCTTTTCTTCTCTCTCTGCTCCTCCCTCCTTGCACTCTCTGTCAAAATAAATAAATAATAAAACTTTTTTAAAAAGGTAGGTGTTATTCTCTTGACATTTTTTTAAATGTTTTATTTATTTTTGATACAGAGAGAGACAGAGCACGAGAGCGGGAAGGTCAGAGAGAGAGGGAGACACAGAACCCGAAGGAGGCTCCAGGCTCTGAGCTAGCTGTCAGCATGGAGCCTGGCGCAGGGCTCAAACCTACGAATGTGAGATCTGACCTGAGCTGAAGTTGGAGGCTTAACCAACTGAGCCACCCAGGTGCCCCTCTCTTGACGTTTTAAAGACGAAAAAATTGATACACAGAGAAGATAACTTCCCAAAGTCACAGCTAATAAGAGGTGGAGCCAGGGTTGAACCTAGAGAGCTAGGGTCACACTCTGTGAGCTCAGCCACTCTGGTAACCTGCCTTGGTAACAAACGTTATTATCCTGCTAGGTGGTAGAATAAAAATGTTGAGCAAAAACCAAGACCCAGTCTAGGTTTTCATGGAGCTGATAATCTAGTGGGAGAGACCACTAGTCAGCTCACAACAAATGAAAGTAAAGTTGAAACTGTGTCTCATGCTCCAAAGAATTCCACTGATCATGACAGTGCAATTAAAAATAAAGAAAAGAAAGGAAAAGGAAAAAAAATGAGGGGATTTGACCTGTTTAAGGGGTGGGGGTGGGAATGGGGCTAGACTGAAGAAGGGCTTATAAGCCCAGGAGGAGGACATTTGTCTTTATCCTAAAAAACAATGGAAGTCACTCAAGGATTTTCAGCAGGGCAGTGGGGATGGGAATGGTGAACCAGACTTGATGCAGGGAAGTTGGTCATAAAATATAAAATATAAAAGTGAGATAATGCTGATCGTGGAGATGGCAAGAAGTAGAGGGAGATGTAAGACTAATACTGACAGGGTACGAAGAACGACAGGTTGGAGAGAATATTGAAGGAGAGGGAGAAATCAAGTAAGTATGACTTCTTGAATGGTGGTGTCATCCACCGAGCTAGAGAATGGGGGAAGGTCTCACTGGATCAATGTTTAGGCAGTGGAATAAGAGATCTTGGAAATTGATTGACTATCAGGTTCTAAAGGAGATGGAGGACTGAGTTTTCAAAGATATAACCTGAGGGGCACCTGGATGGCTTAGTTGGTTAAGTCTCTAACTCTTGATTTCAGCTCAAGTCATGATCTCATGGTTCATGAGTTCGAGCCCCATATCAGGCTCTGTGTTGACAGGGGGGAGCCTGCTTGGGATTCTCTCTCTCCCTCTTTTTGTCCCTCCCCAGCTTGTGTACTCTCTCTAAATGAATAAATAAAGTCATTTGAGAAAGACATAACACAGTTGCACTATCAAAAGTATTTGCCTCTAGCCACAAGTGGCTATATAACTTAATTAAAATAAAAATGAGAAATTTCATTCCTCAACTAGCTACATTATAAGTGCTCAAAAGCCACATGTGGTTAGTGGCTGCCATATTGGACAGGACAGATATGACATTTTTAAAAAAAATATTTATTTATTTTTGAGAGACAGACACAGTGCGAGCAGGGGAGGGTCAGAGAGAGGGGGAGACACAGAATCCGAAGCAGGCTCCAGGCTCTGAGCTGTCAGCACAGAGCCCGACACGGGGCTCGAACCCACTAACTGCGAGATCATGACCCGAGCCGAAGTCGGAGGCCCAACCGACTGAGCCACCCAGGCGCCCCCAGATATGACATTTTAATTGCTGCAGAAAGTTCCAATGGACAGGGGCACCTGGGTGGCTCAGTTGGTTAACATCTGACTCTTGATCTTAGTTCAGGTCTTGATCTCACAGTAGCGAGTCCAAGTCTCATATTGGGCTACATGCTGGGCATAAAGGAAAGAAAGAAAATAAAAGAAGAGAAGAGAAGAGGAGAGAAGAGAAGAGGAAAAGAAAAGAAAAGAAAAGAGAAAGGGGCACCTAGGTGGCTTAATCAGTAAAGTGTCTTACTTCGGCTTAGGTCATGATCTCACACACAGTTCATGAGTCTGAGCCCTGCATTGGGCCCTCTGAGCCTGTTTTAGATTCTCTGTCCTCCTCTCTCTGCTCCTTCCCTGCTCTCTCTCTTACTCTCTCTCTCTCAAGAAAGAAAAAAAGAAAGAAAGAAAGTTCCCCAGTGGATAGCACGGCTCTAACAATTGGGATTATTTGATGTTTTGTTGTAAACAAAATCCATGTCCATCTTTGCCTTTAATCCAGTGTGATGCTGTTGTCTTGGGTTCTAAGAGTTTAAATCAATGCTCTAAACACTGACATGTAGCATGTGTTGTGCTGAGCTCTGAGACAGGAGGCTCAAAATACAGACTATACCTGATGCCCATTTGTAATCTGTTTAGTCCCTGCTCAGCAGAATACAAGTACAGAAATGGAGAATAAGATTTTAGAAAGCTTTCTAGCAAACTGACATTGCTATAAAATATAAAATTTCATTGTATTTTACATAAGTACCAGTCTGCAATGGATTGTTAATTAACTTATTTGTTTTTTATTTATTTTAATTTATTTTTTAAGTTTATTTATTAATTTTGAGATAGAGAGAGAGTGCAGTAGGGGCAAAGAGAGAGAGAAAGACAGAGTCTCAAGCAGGCTCTGCACTGTCAGCACAGAGCCTGATGTGGGGCTTGAACTCACAAATCATGAGATCATGACCTGAGCCAAAACCAACAGTCAGACACTTAACCAACTGAGCCACCCAAGTGCCCCTTTAAGATTTTATTTTTAAGTAATCTCTATACCCAAGATGGGGTTCAAACTCACATGAGATGAAGAGTCTCATGCTCTACCACTGAACCAGCAAGGCACCCCTGGATTGGAAATTTAAAATGTTGGTCCTTTGTTACTGCTCCAAGGTGCAAGGATGAGTTGGACATGGTTCCAGCCCTCCAGAGCTCAGGTAACGAGGAGGGAGCCAGAGCTGATATGAGGTCTAGTTGAGTCGAGCAAACCTTGGCATGCAGCCTTGATATACATCTAAAAATGATTCAAAAACACATAAGGACAGTCATTCACTTGTTCATTCATCTGGCATTTACTGAGTGCCTACTATGTGCTAAGCACTATACTAAGCACTAGGGATACTGCAATGAACAAGATAGGGCCCTCACCCTGCTGGGGCTCACATCTAGTAAGACAGACTATAAACAAGTTCACCAAGTTAATAAATAAAATGATCTCCCAGGGTGCTAAGTGCTAGGAGGGAGATAAGAGGAATGGGATAGGAAGTGACTGCAAGATGGGTGTTGCTAGTGTACAGGTCATAGGACTCTATTTGACCTTAAATCTGAGGATGGGAATGAACCAGTCACGAATTGATTAAAGGGAACAGCATTCTGGGCAGAGGGAATAGTCAGCACATTCCTCGGGTGGGAATGGGATTGGCTTATGTGGATAATAGGAAGGCCAATGTGGCTGGAGTACCGGAAACAGGGGGGAGAGGAATAGTAGGAGCTGATGGGGGTAGGCTAGACCTAGATCCTGTTGCTCAGAAGGAATCAGTGTTTTATTCTAAGTATAATGTAGCGTTCAAGCAAGGGAGCAACGCAATATGATGTGGGTTTGTTGGGTGGAGAAAGGACTGGAGAGAGGCAAGAGTAGAATCGGGGAGACCAGTCTGCTGTGGCAGACATCCATTTGAGAGAAGATGGTGACTTGAATGAGATGATGGCAGCAGAAACGAAGAGAAGTAGCCAGAAGGTTCATCAGATCAAGCCTCTGCTATCCATTGCCTGGAACAAGGGATTTCACTTGGGACGACTGGATGAACTTCAGGGGGCCAAAAAGGCCCATGTAACTGTATAAAAGCCTTGTGTTTATGTGCTTATGAGAGGTAGATCTTCCATTAGGGTCTATAGGTAAACAACACTCAGTAAAGTGGTAGGTGTTCTTCATTCACAAGATTCAGTGTCTGAGGCCAGGGAATGAAACTCGCCATCATCAGAACCATCATTAAAAGATATCTGAAGCTACAATAACAATAACAACCCAAAATGGAAAAAAGCAAGTGTTGGCAAGAATGTGGAGAAACTTGAAGCCTTGTACATTATTAGTGGGAATGTAAAAATGATACAGACACTGTGGAAAATATTTTTAGTGGTTCTTCAAAAAGCTAAACATTAGAATTATCATATTACCTAGCAATTTCACTCTTAGACGTAAAACCAAAAGAATTGAAAACAGAGACTCAAATATACCTTTGTTTGTCACTGTTCATTGAAGCAGTATTCACAATAGCCAAAAGGTGGAAACAACCCAAGTGCCCATCAGCTAATGAAAATGTAAACAAAATGTGGTATATACATGCAACAGAACATCATTCAGCCGTGAAGTTCTGACACCTGCTACAACACATGGATGAACTTTGAAAACTCTGTTCAGGGGCACCTGGGTGGCTCAGTCGGTTGAGTGTCCGACTTCGGCTCAGGTCATGATCTCACGGTTCGTGGGTTCGAGCCCCGCATCGGGCTCTGTGCTGACAGCTAGCTCAGAGCCTGGAGCCTGCTTCGGATTCTGTGTCTCTTTCTCTCTTTGCCGCTCCCCTGTTCACACTCTGTCTCTATCTCTCAAAAATAAGTAAATGTAATTTAAAAAGTTAAAAAAAAAAAAGAAAACTCTGTTCAGTGAAATAAGCCAGACACAAAAGCATAAATATTGTGTAGTTCAACTTACATAAAATATCTAGAAGAAGCAAATTCATAGAAACAGAAAGTAGGTGAGAGGTTGTCAAGGACGAGGAAGAGAGAATAATGGGCTCATTTGCATTCATGAAAATATTCTGGAAACATATTACAGTGAACTGTACACTTTAAAATGGTAAAAATCAGGGTGCCTGGGTGGTTCAGACGGTTAAGCCTCGACTTCAACTCAGGTCATGATCTCCCTGTTTGGTTTGTGAGTTTGAGCCTTGCATTGGGATCCATGCTGACAGCTCTGAGCCTGGAGCCTGCTTGTGATTCTGTGTCTCCCTCTCTATCTCTCTGCCCCTTCCCTGCTTGTATGCTCTCTCTCTCTCAAAAATAAACATTAAAAAATTTTAAATGGTAAAAATCACACACACACGAAAAAGATAACTAAACAATTGGTGTTGGTATGGAAGGAGCACATAGCTACCTGTTCCAGGTGATGTTTAGGGCAAGTTGCCTAGAGGAGGCAATCAGTGAGCAGGCAATCAATGAGCTGTATTTCCAAGTAGGATTTCCACAGGGAAAAAGAAGAGGAAAAGTTCCTGGTAAGCTCTGGGACCTACTTTGCAGACACTGGAGTCACTGCCTGGGTTGTAATCTTGACTCTGTGACCTTGGGACCGCTCTGTGTCTGTCTCGCCCTGTGTAAAATGTCAATAATAATGGTACCTTCTGCTAGGCTTACTATGAGGATTAAATTAGTTAATGCACGCAAAGGTAATGTAATCAGTTCTCGGCACACCGTAACTTATATATAAGTCTTAGCTATCTAGGGCACCTGGGTGCTAAGTCCGACTTCAGATCAAGTTCCAGCCCTAAGCCCGGCTCTGTGCTGACAGCTCAGATCCTGGAGCCTGCTTGATAATCTGTCCACACTCCCTCAGCCCCCCTCCTTCTCGCCCTCTCTCTCTGTCTCTCAAAAAATAAAACGTTAAAAAAATAAAGAAAATAAATGTTAGTTATTCTCTTTAACTTTCTTTCTTTATGAAAATAAATGTTATTGTGGGGGGGGAAAAATCTAAGAAATTCAAAACACAAATTCCACTAGGCAGTGGCATTCTTCGCTAAAGCGTTTACTGCACTCTCGTACTTTCTCCCACACTGTCGGTAAACACACCAGCACTGAGTTCGCAGGCTAACCCACCCCGCCCCGCGCACACAGCGGCCGGCGAACAAAGGGATTCACCGAAGCCCCGCCCCGCCTGGCCTGCAACTCCGTCACCCGAAGTCACCTCCCGAAGGCCGCGTGCGCACTGAGCGCTCGGGGGAGGGAGAGCCGCGGGGCCCGCCCCCGAACGGAAGTGAGGTTGGCACTTGCGCAGTGGCGACGAGGAGGTCTTGGGCTAGTAAGGACCGGCCTGCGCGCGAGCTGGTTTCCGGAAGTGGTGCTGCGACAGCATGCTGGCGGAGCTGGGTTTAATCGGGACCATAGGCGAAGATGACGAGGTGCCGGTGGAGTCTGAGTCTGACTCCGCGGACGACGACGAGGAGGTATGAGCCGATCCGGGTTGGGGGCGCTGCGGCGCGCGTTCATATTTCTGTGACCGCTTCCCTTCTCCATGCTTCTTCAGGCCCCTGCCCTCAACTCCCCAACGTCCTCCTGCCAGGGCGACATGTGTCCCTGGAATGGGGCCCCAAGATCTTCCTCAATGTGCTCGCCACTAACTTTTCATCACCTCCCCCCGGTGTCAGTAGCCTGCTCTATCGTTTTGGTGAAATCAATATCCATCACTGAACTGATGAGTCCACGCCCTGTATGTAGTAGAGATCCAGGGGGCGAAGCCAGGCCTGATTCCTGATCAGAGATTCGTTCATTAAGCCAGTATTTTTGAACACTTACATGTGCTACACCTAGTGTTAAGCGTTCGGGGCACAGCAGTGAACAAGATGGGCAAGGACGCCATTCTCCTGAAGCTCATGTTGGGTGGGAGAGTCACAGACATTAAGCGCTATGGCAATTAAAAGGGGAACAGTGACATGAAAAAGGTGCTCACTCTTCAAAGATCCAGACCGGGTGTTTGCCCCAGGGTGGCCTCATCTGCCTACAGACACCTCCACTTGAGTGTCTCGGGGCCTCAACAAATTTAGCATCAAGACTGAACTCCGGTCTCCTGCACCTTGCCAACTTGCTCCATCTCAAGCCAGAAACCTGGGTGTCATCCTTGACAGTTTCCTTCTCACTCCCCTCCGGGCTTGTGCTGGTTGGCTCAGGAATCTCTTTAGCTTTTCCTCGTTTCTCTACACTGCTCCCACCTTCATCTCGGCCACTGAGACCTTGTGCCTGGGGACCCAGCATCCTAACATACCTGGTCTCCAGCTGTTTCTCTTGCCACCATCTGCACCCCTTCCCCTCAGGGTATTCTCTGCTTCGCAGCTAGAATCTTTTTATTTCTTGAATGTAGAATTATAAAAAATGACTGCGGCAAATATGGCAAATGATAATGCAAAAGTTGATATATGAATTGCTATACAGCTATTGATAGTTAAACTAAGTACCTGAGAAATGATATGCAATCATTACTACTGATAAAGTTCAGCATGAGAGTTCTCGTGAAATTGTTTAATTCAAGTAAGAAAAAAAAGTCAGGGTAGCACTTTTTAGTTTTTGGAAGCCATAGTTCAGCCAGTGTCCGTCCCTTTCCAGTTTTCACATATATGGGTTTTTTTGTTATTTTTCAAATTTTTTTTTTATTTTAGAGAGAGAGTGCATGAGTGGGTGAGAGGGGCAGAGGGAGAGAGAATCTTAAAAAGTCTTATGCTCAGTGCAGAGCCAGACGGAGGGCTTGATCCTATGACCATGGGGTCATGACAGGAGCCAAAAGCAAGAGTTGAAACCGATGGAGCCACTCAGGGCCCCTTATTATTGATTCCTAACTTAACTGAATTGTGGCAAGAGAAAAGAATCTGTGTAGTGTTGATTCTTTGAAACTTTGAAGATTTGCTTAAAGGCCTCCTATGTGATCTGTTCTTGGACCTATTCCATGTTTCTTCTGAATACACATTCTCTAATGGTAGGTGCAGTGTTCTCTACATGTTCACTGGAACGAAGCTAATTAATTGTGCTCTTCTGATTTTCTACACTTATTTTTTGTCTCCTTAACCTGTCAGGTACTGAGAGAACTGTGCTAGAATCTCCCACAATTGTAGATTCCTGTTCTATGCTCTTCCATCTCAGCGTCATAGTCACCCTGTTTCTGCCTCTTCCCAGGGGCCCATTGTGCTGGGCAGAAAGCAGAAAGCCTTGCAGAAGAACCGTAGTGCCGATTTCAACCCTGACTTTGTTTTCACTGAGAAGGAGGGGGCATATGATGGCAGCTGGGCCATGGCTGATGTCATGAGCCAGCTCAAGAAGAAGGTGAGAACTAACGGAGATAGTTCCAGGCCGTGGGTTGTTAGAGTTGAACAGTCGGTTTCGGGGTCTAACCCGGACCTCACTGCCTTTTGTCACCTGCTTACGTTCAGCAGATACTGCAACTCATGTAAATAAGTATGTGGGGTGGGGAGAAGTGGTCACAAATAACTTACAGTCTTGATTAAAACCAAGGTGCAAAATGTTGCAAAATAGGTGTATTACAGACAAGTTATAAACACATTCGTCGATCTACAGTTGATATTTTAAAGTATCAGAAATATCTTATTTCCTTCATTAGGAAAGGCATTCTCTGAAAAGGGGGAAAAATCACAAAGAAATTCTGATGGCATGGGGTAGGGTTTTTCTAGGTAGCATTCAGATCTAAATGTGACATCTCTTCATAATATATATTGTTCTAAATAGTAAATGCCTTCTAAAATGTGGACGTTCTTGGTTCCAGGTCAAGATTTTTCACAGTTGACTGTTATGTTTGTTGTTGTTGTTGTTATTGTGACTAATCTGCAGATGGATTAATCTGTCCAAGGACAGACAAGGTTTTTCTCTATTAACATTTGAGACCCAACCCTCAGAGGAATCTTGCTTCGTCTCTTTCCCACAACTGTGTTTCTTTTTCATCTGTTTTTATCAGCAGAGGGCAGCCACTACATTAGATGAGAAGATTGAGAAAGTTCGCAAGAAAAGGAAAACAGAGGTGAGAAAGCAAACAGGTACTTCTCTGCATAGTTAAGACCTGAGTTTTACCCTCAACACGACCCCACTGTTTTTCAGCCCAGGCTGGAGAGCACGGGATTGCTCTTTAGAGGATCTGGATTTCCTGAAGTTTTGTAGTTGCCTTGCTTTATTAAAATATTTTTTCCAGGATAAAGAAGCTAAATCTGGGAAGTCAGAGAAGGAGAAGGAAGCAAAGGAGGGCTCTGAACCAGAGGAGCAGGGAGACCTTGAAGGGAAAGATGAGGAAGGCTCAGAAGATGAAGGCTCGGAGACTGATTACTCATCAGCTGATGAGAACATCCTCACCAAAGCAGGTAGATGCTACAGAAGCGATGTCAGAAACAGGGACGGGGAGTTGGAAAAGGTCTGCCTTTCCTTTATAGGATTTCCTGTGTTCTTCTGCACCGTTCCATTTAAGATCTCCTTATTAAACTCCTAGCTTCTCTTTTTCCTTGGGATTTTGTTATGGTTGTTGTACTTTGCAGACAGACCATACCTTTTTTCCCATCCCCAGCGCCACATAACTGCTGGCACCTCTAAGACTCAGACCTATTTGGGGTGGTAGGTCCCCCACATCCCACCTCAGATGGGCCCAGCCATGAAGTGGATGCTCCGTAATTATTTCTTGCAGAAACGAGTGCTATTGTGTGATAATATAGCACAGTGGTCTCTGGAACTTGCCCAGTTTACTGCACGGTGTCCTCATCTGTGAACCGAGGCTAATGACAGTGGCTCCCTGAGGCTGTTGGGTAGATTCAGTGAGGAATCCACATAAAGCACTTAGGACAGCATTTAGCAGATTGTACTTGCTTAGTAAGCCCAAGCCCTGATTGTCAGCCTTGTCTCCACAGATACGCTCAAAGTAAAGGAGCGGAAGAAAAAGAAGAAAGGACAGGTGAGTAAAGGCGTGGAAAACAGCATGTGACTTGCTTTTGCACCCTGACTAGATTTTTTAGGGCCAGTTAGTTTTCTTGGGTCCATTTTGCTGAATTCTTGGTCTGTCTTTTGATTTCCTGGTGTAGGAAGCCGGAGGATTTTTTGAAGATGCGTCCCAGTATGATGAGAACCTCTCCTTCCAGGACATGAATCTTTCTCGCCCTCTTCTGAAGGTACTGGCTTCTTTTTGGCAACCATGGGATTATTGCAGTCACCCCTTAACTAGGCTCCCAGCCCTAAGCTGGGCTCTTTGCCTCCCTGAATTCTGTTGTCCACACAGCTGCCAGAGAACCCTCTTAAACAAAAGTTCCGTCTTGGCTTGTAAGGCCCGGCCCCTTCTGAGCTCCTCTGGAGACGTCTCCTAGTACTCATTGGCCTCCTCGCTGGCCCTCAAACAGGTTAGGCATCTTCCTCCTCAGGGTCTTGGCACTTACCCTCTGCCTGGAAGGTTTTTCCAGTGAGCTTGTTGGGGAGCTCCTCACCTCTTTCAGGGCCCTACTCAGTGTCCTCTGCTCAGTGAGACTTCCCTGACGCTACTCTAAACTGTCCCCCTTCGGAGTCCCCTTGACTGCTGTAGTTTTCTCCATAGCATTTATCTCCATATGGCACGTGTTTCTTTTTGGTCTTTTTTTTCCTACAAGATTGTAAGATTGCCAAGGGGAGGGTTTTTATTTGTTTGGTTTGCTGCTGTATCCTCCGTGCCTAGCACAGGTCTCCCACACAGTAGGGTCTTAAATGTTTGTGGAATGAATGACTAGTGGGGGGGACTGAAACAGTTACTACTGCTTGTTTCACGCTGAGATGACTCCTCCCCCTCCTGTCTGGCCCTGTCTTTTCTCTTCAGGCCATTACAGCCATGGGCTTCAAGCAGCCCACCCCCATCCAGAAGGCATGCATACCTGTGGGTCTGTTGGGAAAGGACATCTGTGCCTGTGCAGCCACTGGGACAGGTAAGAGGAGGAGGCAGAAGGAGGGTGTTCGACGTGCAGCAAGGGTCTATGTTGATTTACCCAAGGGCCACTTTGCTAAATTTGCAAATATAGGGGCGCCTGGATGACTCAGCCGGTTGAGTGTCCAACTTCAGCTCGGGTCATGATCTCACAGTTCATAAATCTGAGCCCCTCATCGGGCTTGTTGCTGTCAGTGAGGAGCCTGCTTTGGATCCTCTGTTCCCCTCTCTCTGTCTCTGACCTTTCCCTGCTCACATTCTCTCTCAAAAATGACTAAGTATTAAAAAGAATATGCAAATATAAATTGTAATGCAGTAACACTGTATACTCTATTTATCAATTTCCCTTAAAAAAACCTCTCAACATTAAAATTTTTTTTTTTAAGTTTAATTTATTTTGAGAGTGAGAGCAAGGGAGGGATAGAGAAAGACAGGGAGAGAAAGAATCCCAAGTGGGCTCCACACTGTCAGTGCAGAACCTGATGCGGGTCTTGACCCCACAAACCATGAGATCATGATCTGAGCTGAGACCAAGAGTCTGATGCTTAACTGACTGAGCCACTGAGGCGCCCCTATATTTTGTTATTTTTTTAAAATACTCTCCATTTTAAGAAAATGGCTGCATAGTATTAATCTATTAGTCTAACTATTTTTACTCTGTAATTAACTACACTAATATACAATGTTGTGGTGAACATTCCTTTCATAAAATCTTCACTCCTATGATTGGGACAAATACATGACCTTCACCAGACCCCCCCCTGAAATCTGTGCCCTGTGAGTATCCTATTAGGGTATCTCTGTGACCGTGACCCTCTTGTTGCTGCTATCCTGGGAGTAAGGATTTTATAAAATGTGTCCATCATGGTGTTTTATATCAGTATAGTTAATTGTAGAGTAGAAATAGTCATGTGATAGGATATTATGCCACTGTTAAAATAAAAGAGCATTTAAAGAAACAGGAAATACATTTTTATTTTTAAGTAGTCTCTACTCCCATCATGGGTCCTAACTCACAATCCCGAGATCAAGGGCTGCATGTTCTGCTGACTGAGCCAGCCAGGCACCGTGTTACGCTTTTTTAATGGGGGATTACTAAACAGAATATACAGTGTTATTGCATTAAATTTGTTTTTTTATATTTCTGTCCATTCAGGAAAATATTGGTAATATAGATACCATTATGTTAGTGTTTTGTCTCTGGTTGGCTGAGTTGTGGGTGATTTTTATTGTTTTCATTTTTTTTTGTACTTCTCAGATTTTTTACATCGATGCTGTTGTTTAAAACCAGAAAAAAAGCCTCATGAAAGAGAAAGTTGCTTCATTTCCTCCTGAGCAGATCTGTAGGTTTTCTGGGCTCAGGTGAAAACCTGAATCTTAAAGGGACTCCGGCTCCCCTCACTGCTTTGCTGCTGCCTTTCCCTGCAGGTAAAACTGCTGCCTTTGCCCTGCCTGTCTTGGAGCGTCTGATCTACAAACCCCGCCAGGCACCTGTCACCCGTGTGCTCGTGCTGGTCCCCACCAGAGAGCTGGGCATCCAGGTGCACTCCGTCACCAAGCAGCTGGCTCAGTTCTGCAACATCACCACCTGCCTGGCTGTGGGTGAGTGTCTGGCTGTCCCTGAGAGACTGTGACGTGGTGGTGGGTGGGTGTGCCCCACCACCTGAGGGGGATGGGCGCCAGGAAAGCCCCCCCAGGATTAAACCCACTCAACAAGCAGATGACGTGTTGTCCAAGTAGGTAGTGGGGAGAGGGCTTAACTGAGACTTAACCAGCCTTAAAAAAGGAAACTTCTAAGATTTGGGGCAAAAACGTTTTCTTGGTATTAAACAAATTTAGGATGTAATTTTTGCTTTGAATAAATAAAGAATCAAATATTTGGGGCAGGATTTTTCTGATGACGTTACGTGATCCTTCATGTTCCCCTCCCTGTGCAGGGGGACGTCAGAGGTAATGTAGGAGGCATGAGTTTTCATAGCTGCTTCTGTCAGTCCTTTCCTGTTTCAGTTCCCCTATTCTGAAGTGCCTTTGTGTCACCATCTTTTTTCACACTTAGCACAACTGTCATGAAATGATCTTTCTCTCCCAGTGTCTTGTAAAGTCCACACGAGCAGGGCCTTTGCCAGTCTGGTCCTCTTCTGTTTCCCCCCCATCTGGGACGAGATGTGGCAGGTGGTAGGGCCCAGTCAAGACTGATGAACCACGGACTCATGACCACCTGGGGGGGCTCTTCTCTGCAGGAGGCCTGGATGTGAAGTCTCAGGAAGCAGCTCTCAGGGCAGCGCCTGACATCCTCATCGCCACCCCAGGCCGGCTCATCGATCACCTCCACAACTGCCCCTCCTTCCATCTGAGCAGTATCGAGGTGCTCATCCTGGATGAGGCTGACAGGTACACCTGAAACGGTGGGGCCCCAGGTGCTCTGGGGTCCCGTGGCCACCGTGTTATGCTGCACGGATCTTGCCATAGCCCTGTGTGCGGTGCCAGTTCAGCTGCTCACATTTGGACCTGTTATCATCAGCATGGATTATCTTCCTTTTTTCTCTCTCTGTAATGTGATGGTGAAGAGGGAGGGTAGATCAGATTCTGGCTTTGCCGCTCGCTGAGCTTTAGAAACGTAAGGGAGGGATAAGAATAAATACCCACAAAGGGGTGCCTGGGTGGCTCAGTCGGTTGAGCATCCAACTTCGGCTCAGGTCATGATTTTCCGGTTCATGGGTTTGAGCCCCTCGTGGGGCTCTGTGCTGACAGCTCAGAGCCTGAAGCCTGCTTCTGATTCTGTTTCTCCCTCTCTCTTGCCCCTCCCTCACTCAGGCTCTGTCTGTTTCTCTCTCAAAACTAAATAAAAACATTTTTTAGAAATTTAGAATAATACCCTCCTTATGGTAGTGAGGATTCAAGGAGTAATACAGGTAAATTGACAGTGCACGGTAAGGATTCAACAGTCTGTGTTAGTGTGATAGGGGCCTCTCTCCCTCTCTTCCTCTCTCCCTCCTCCCCCCACTTCTCTTGCTTACCTCTTTCCTTCGTGACCAAACAGAATGAACCTCAATGAACTGGACTAATGATCGAGGTGGAGGCAGGGGAAGGAGACCATAAATAACCTCAAAGTCTGTTCAGGTTTCCTCTCCAGCTAAAGCATCTCCAAACTAAGCAGGTCCTGAACTGAGATTTTGATCCATACGCCCCTCCCTCTTCCCGTCTCAGTGCTTAGCTGCCGCGTCTTCCAGTTGTCCTGGACAGAATTCTTCGCATCGTTCTGTGTCCTCATCTTCAACCACAAAGCAGCCATCAGAAAGTCTTGTCACCCCATGTAGGGGCTTCTGCACTTGCTGTTCCCTTAGCTCGGACTGACCTTTATGTCCTCAGGTGTCTGTTCCTGCTGTCACTTACCGGAAGAGCCTTTGTTGGCCACAGTAACACTTCCTGCCTTCCATTCTGAGGCGCTGTGCCTCCCCCACCTCCTGCGTTGTCACCTGAATGCTGATGTAGTGGTTGTGTCCCTCCTGTCCCCTGGAACATATTTGTGAAGAGCCTGTTGCTCTGCGTCCAGGATGGTGTCTGGTGTCCAGCTGCTCAGTGTTCACTGAACAATGTTCTGATTCCCCCTGAGCAAAGGGGCCATTCTTGAGCCCTGAGGGACGGAAAGGAGATCTTTCTAAGCAAAGGGAACATGATCTGATTTAGGTTTTGAAGGGAAAGGGAAGCGTATTAAAAAGTTAGTGTCTAGAGACGCCTGGATGGCTCGGTCGGTTGAAAGCATCTGAGTCTTGATTTTGGCTCAGCTCATGAGTTTGAGCCCTGCTGTAGGCTCTGTGCTGACAGTACAGTACCTGCTTGGGATTCTCTCTCTCTCCCTCTCTGCCCCTCCTGCACTCCTGTGTGTGCACATATTCTCTGTGTCTCTCTCTCAAAATAAATAAACACCAAAAAAAAATTTTTTTTAATGTTAACATCTCAGAAGACCAAGAAAGGCTGTGGAAGGTTCATATTAAAGTGATCAAGGAACATGACAGCTAAATGGGGTACCTCGTCCTTGACTGGAGCCTGAGCTGGAGGGAGAAATACTATAAAGGATTTGGTCAGTTGGACAAATTGGAGTTAATGTAATCCTCCTACTGATTAATACTATCTACAAGGAGAAAAAGGTGCCTTACCAGTGAAGAGAACTGACGGGTCCTACCTTAATCATGTGCTCGAACTCACGTCAGTGACCGTCTGGGTCTCCGGATGGAGAGGGAAGTGCACAGCCGCACCCCTGCACATTCTCGCAGCGATGAGTTACTGAATCAGGTCACTGGGAAATAATCAGACAAAGACAGAATGTGAAAAAGCTTGAGGAGACTATTCTAGATGAAGGGAGACCGAAGAAACATGACAGCCGATGCGACGTAGGAACTTTGGTTCTTGGACTAAATACATAAAAAGACAGATATAAAATGACATTTTGGGGAGAGTTAGGTATATTTTAATATGGACTGTAATTGAGATATTATTCAAACACTTAAATGTTTTGGGTGTGATAATAATGTTATGATTATGTAGGAGAAGGTCCTTTCTTAGGGATTGTGCACTGAGATAGTTAGGGTTAAGGTGTTGTGATATCTACAACTTATAAACAGTTTTGCAAAAAGCAAACAAACAAAAAAAAAAAGGATAAAGCAAACGTGGCCAAATGATAGTTCTTAGTGAATCTTGGGGAACCGGTAAACTAGTAATACTAATACATAAGTAAATAAATGAACCTGCAGTGTAACCGGTTATGACATCACTGCAACAGATACAAGCTCAGTCCATTTGTCTGGACTCCTTCTCCCTGCTCATCAGGATGCTGGACGAGTACTTTGAGGAACAGATGAAGGAGATCATCCGGATGTGTTCCCACCACCGCCAGACGATGCTCTTCTCAGCCACAATGACGGATGAGGTGGGCCTCAGGAATTCTGCTTGGGGGGTGGACAGAGGGGTGCAGAGGACCCCGGCTGGGCTGCAGGGCGTGGCCTGGGGCAAGCATGGCTTGCCTCCACTGCCTCCTCCCCTCCCCACCTCCCTGCCTCCTGGCAGGCCAGTGATCATCCCTGTCTTGGTGCTGGGCAGGTAAAAGATCTGGCTTCTGTCTCCTTGAAGAATCCCGTCCGAATATTTGTGAACAGCAACACGGATGTGGCCCCCTTCCTGCGGCAGGAGTTTATCCGAATCCGGCCCAATCGGGAAGGGGACCGGGAAGCCATCGTGGCAGGTGAAAGCTCAGGGCGCCGGAGTCCCTTGGCCTTGTGGGTAGCACACTCTAGGAGCTGGGTGATTCCTGGCACCTCCTCTGTCAGGCTCCCCTGACCCGTTGCATGGTACTTCTATTTATGTGCTCTGCCACTTGGGCCGCGGGTCCCTCCCACCTTTTTTCTGTCCCCTTACCTCTTTTTTGCTGTCCAGTCCTCCTTTGGTCCTGTTGAACACACAGCTTCTTCCCCCACAACCACCCCTTTGGCCCATGGTTCAAGCTACTGCCTCTCTTGCCTGATTGTTGCCCTGTACTGGCTCCTACTCCCGCTCTTGTCCCTTGGTAACCCATTCTCCACACTGCTGATCTTTTAAAGTGATCATTTACGAGCGAACATTTGCTCATGTTGCCTCCCTCTTTACAAGCCTCTGGTGTCTCCGCATCGCTCTTAGACCACAGGCCACGCTCCCTGGCGAGTCCTGTGTGGCCCTCTGGGACCCGACCCCTGCCTGCGTGGAGTCCTCGGCCTCAGTGCCTTTGCTCATGATGCCCAGCCATACTCCTGCTTTCCTTTAAACCAAGCTTGTCTGGCCTCCAGGCCTTTACATATGCTCTTTCCTCTGCCTGAAATCTTCCCCCATGTGCTTTCTCATTCAGCCTAATATCACCTCTTGAGAGAGGCCAGACCTGCCTCTCTGTCTTGCCTTCACTCTCACAGCATTTATCACACTTGGGAGCTGGCCCTGGAATGTGAGCCTCGGAAGGCAGGGATCTTACCTGCCTCCCCCGCTGCCAGACACAGCAGCCACGTCACGGGTGAGAGGGGAGCAGGTATCGGAGGTGGCTTCCAGCCCACTCTTGTCTCCTCTCCAGCTCTGTTGACAAGAACCTTCACTGACCACGTGATGCTGTTCACCCAGACCAAGAAGCAGGCCCACCGCATGCACATCCTCCTGGGGCTCATGGGGCTGCAGGTGGGCGAGCTCCATGGCAACCTGTCGCAGACACAGCGGCTGGAGGCCCTCCGGTAAACTTCGGGGGGCTAAGGCTCCCATCCGTCGTTCAGAGAGGGCTCCTCATTTGAAGGAGGGAAAATCCACCCAGAGGTTATGTTAGCAGGGGACGCAGATAGCACAACTCCCCACTTCAAAGATTGTAGCCTAACTGCTGTCTTAGGTATTTTCAGAACTCCCTGTAGTCTCGTCGAAGATGACACTCGTGCCCTGGGATTGAGGGTGGGAGCTGCCGAGGACGCCACAGCAGGAAACTCTGACTTGGGAAGACACAGCACGTGTCTTATTCTCTATAGTTTTCCGGAGCAGTGGGCATACCTGGGTCTGATAGAGTGAGATTTGGAATCAAAGCCCGCCACCGTTTCCTCCTCATTTGCTTTGCTGTGCCCTATGTTTTTCCATGTATTTTCTTGTTTAATTCTCATGAATGGAGTCATCCTGATAGGCAGGGAGGAACCCTTTAGAATTCTCTATCGATCCCCATAGATCAAAGGCAGCTGAAAGTTATTTTTTTAAAGAAAGGCTGTTTTGAATGCTGAAGACATTTGCATATGCTACTTCCTATAGTCCAGCTCTGTGGTTCCCAACTTCTGTCTTTGTAGAGTTGAGACTTAAGGTGGTATAAACAAAACTCCATTTGTTCTGTGGTACAGGATGTTTACGGTGTTCTGTGAAGTATTAGATGGTCTGATGTTTAGGATCTCGTTTAGATGATCACTCTGACCATCTATACTCTGCTACTTGACTCCAAAGGGATTTATGTCTTCTCTGCTGGCTCAGGCTCCTGCAAGCATTTTTGGGCTTAAGTATCCAAGTGAACATCTGTTTGTGGCTCTTTCCAGGCGCTTTAAGGACGAACAGATTGACATCCTTGTGGCCACAGATGTGGCAGCCCGTGGACTTGACATTGAGGGGGTCAAAACGGTGAGCAGCCCCTGACTTCCTTGAACTTTTGGTGGGAGTCTTTTGTGCCTCTTTGTGTCTCCTTTCCTTCCAACTCCCAGGTCTGGCTTTGACATTCCAGGTAATCAACTTCACGATGCCCAACACCATCAAGCATTACGTCCACCGAGTGGGGCGAACGGCACGGGCTGGCAGGGCCGGGCGCTCAGTGTCTCTGGTGGGAGAGGAGGAGCGGAAGATGCTGAAGGAGATTGTAAAAGCTGCCAAAGCCCCGGTGAAGGCCCGGATCCTTCCCCAAGGTGAGCCGGCACCGCTCCAACAGCTCAGGGTGGTTGGGGTGGGCAGGGCGGAGTCCTAGATCAGACTCTGTGGGACAGAGCTGGGGGCAGAGGGTAATAGGCAAGAGCAGGTATCTTGCAGTCAGGAGTCAGATTTGAATCCCAGTCCTGCCCCTTCCTTGCTGAGTGACCCTGGGCCGGTCTCACCTTGCCTCTCTGGGCTTCAGTCTCTTTCTGAGTGAAAGGGAAGAATAACTTATGTCCAGAGTGACCCACTCTTAGGTTATCTTCCATCCCTTGGGAAGAGAAGACTTGTCTTGGGGTAAAATCCTATTAATCACCCTCCTTCCTTTCACCGGGGTCCAAGGTCAGCACTTCTGTGTTTTAGATGTCTTTCATGCTTCTTCTTTTCATCTGTAGGGGTCATATAAAGGACAACCTTTCTAAAAATTGTTTTTCGGGGCGCCTGGGTGGCTCAGTCAGTTGAATGTCTGGCTTCGGCTCAGGTCATGATTTCACAGTTCGTGGGTTCAAGCCCCGTGTCGGGCTCTGTGCTGACAGCTAGCTCAGAGCCTGGAGCCTGCTTCAGATTCTGTATTTCCCTCTCTCTCTGACCCTCCCCTGCTCGTGCTGTCTCTGTCTCTCAAAAATAAATAAATGTTAAAAAAAAAATTATTTTTCAAAGTTGTAAAAATAATCTGTGTTCAGTATTAGAAAACAGCAAGTAAGAGCCAAAATGTAATTGCTTGCGGAAGAGCTCTCCACTGGTAGCATCTGGGCACACGTCCTTTGAGACCTTTATTCCATTCATGGGTGTCTTCTTCCTGTTTTCATTTTCACGTCGTTCATTCTGTCAGCTCCAAGTTCCTGAGTACTGCCAAGTGCCTCGTGCTGTTTATTCTATCCCAAATATTAGGGATATAGGAGGAAGCAAAACAGCTGAGACTCTGGTGGAAAAAAGACCGTAATTAATAATAGATGTGATCCAGCATGGCAGGAGGGGAGATGCGACTTTCAAAGCTGTTTAGGAAAAGCCTCTGAACAGATGGCATTTGAGCTGAGTCCTGAGTGGTGAGAACGAGGCAGCCGCGAGCGGTCTGGAGACCGCGTAGCCAGCAGAGAAAACCAGGGCAAAGCATCTGAGGCAGGAGCAGGCCTGGTGTGCAAGTTAAAGTGAAGGAAGAGGCAGAGGGCCCAGGGCATGGTGAGCAAGGTGGAGGTAGGAGTTCAGAGAGGTAGGCAGGGGCCACACCTAGGAGTCTGGAATTTATTCCAAGAGCAACAGGTTCTAGGGGGTGGGGGTGTTGGTAAGCAGATAAATCACATGTAAAAAAAAATCCAAATTTTCTGTTGTCACTAAATACACATCTGTATTATTTTTATCAGTTGCACAGTATTTATCCTTAGTTAAAAAAATTTTTTTTGTTCCCTTCCTTTGAGACGTCATCCTCAAGTTCAGGGACAAGATTGAGAAAATGGAGAAGGACGTGTATGCGGTTCTGCAGCTCGAGGCTGAGGAGAAAGAGATGCAGCAGTCGGAAGCCCAGGTGTGGCTGTGGGGGGGCAGCGGTCCGCAGCGCTGGGCAGAAACCGACCGCAGCAGCCCCTGCTGGTCTGCCAAACATTGTCAGAGCCTCACCCGCTGGCAGGCAGCGGCTTCCTGCAGCTGCCATGTTCTGTATCACTGGGTATCAGTTTCGTGGCAGCCATCTTTTTTTTTTTCCTCCTGTTTCCACAGATCAACACAGCGAAACGGCTCCTGGAGAAGGGGAAAGAGGCACTGAACCATGAGCCTGAGAGAAGTTGGTTCCAGACCAAGGAAGAGAGGAAGAAGGAAAAAAGTATGTTGGAGAGGTCCCTCCAAAAGCTAACCACAGAATTCTCCTGGAACCCAGCAATGCCCTTGCTAGGTCTATTCCCAGAAGAACTGAGAACAGGGACTCAGATGGATATTTGTATGCCCGTGTTCATTAATGCATTATTCACAAGAGCCAAGGGGTAGAAGCAATCTGTGTCGTCAGCAGATGAACAGATTCACAAAATGATAGTACGTGGCGCAGCCGTCATGAAGTTGACACGCGCTGCAAGGGCGAACCTTGAATACATGCTGAGTGAAACGACCCAGGTACAGAGGACAGGTATCTATGATTCGGCTTCTATGAGGTACCTAGAGAGGCAAATCCATAAATGCAGAAAGTAGAATAGAAATTACCACGGGTTGTGCGAGGCAGTAAGTAATGGTTACAGAGCTTCCATCTGGGATGATGAAAGAGTTACAGAAACATCATGTGCAACACTGGGAATGTAATTTGTGCGACTGAATTGTAGACGTAAGAATGGATAAAAGGGCAAATTTTGTGTTGTATCCTTTTTGCCACAATTTTTAAAAAGTAGGTCAGGAAGATATTTCTATGTATTCCCTACACTCCCCCCTTTTGATCTCACAAATGAATTCAGATTTTTCTATACCTAGCTTTTTCTTTTCTTCCTTTTTAAAATTTATTTTGACAAGAGAGAGACAGAGAGAGAGAGAGAGAGGCAGGGAGAAAGAACCCAAGCAGGCTTCATGCTGGCAGCGCGGAGCCTGACAAGGGGCTCAAGCCAGTGAACTATGAAATCATGACCAGAACCAAAACCGAGAGTCAAAACACTTAATCGACACTTAACCACCCAGTGCCCCATACACCTTGCTTTTTCCACTTAATTTTGTAGCTGCTTTTTTTTTTTTAATGGCTGCATGGTGTTCCATCACATGAGTAGATTATAATTTAATTAGTCCCCTGTCAAGGGACACTGAAATGCCCTTTCACAATTAAGCAAGTATATTTGATTTAAATATACTTGCAGGTGAAACCCCTGAAAGTGGAATTGTACGCCAGAGGGTGTGTGTATTTATTATGTTGTTAGGGATTGCAAAATCACCCTCCCAAGAGGTTGTCCCGGCAATTTAAGAAATATTGCCTATATTTGATGGGACAAAAAATTAGAGTGCATGTACATTAAATTTCTGTGTTAAAAATAGTTATATTGTGGGAAGGTCTGGGAGGATGAATGAACCAAGTGCTCTTTCATAACAGGAGGTAGATCATAAATGTCTCAAGTGGGTTGAGGAGGAGTGCAGTAAGTGTGTAATCACCACCTGGTGGAGGTGACCACCAGGAGAGGACGCTGTTTGTTGCTGCTTTGCGTTTTGAACTCTTATGTACCAATTTAAAATATGTGCACTTCTTTAAAAAAAAGTTACAGGGGCACCTGGGTGGCTCAGTCGGTTGAGTGTCCGGCTTTGGCTCCGGTCATGATCTCCCGGTTCGTGGGTTCCAGCCCCGCGTCAGGCTCTGTGCTGACAGCTAGCTCAGGACCTGGAGCCTGCTTCGGATTCTGTGTCTCCCTCTCTCTCTGACCCTCCCCTGCTCACACTGTCTCTGTCTCTCAAAAATAAAAACCATTAAAAAAATTAAAAAAGAAAAGTTATAAAATGGTACCTGAAATTTCACGTTCTGTCCTCATCCTAGTTGCCAAGGCTCTGCAGGAGTTTGACTTGGCCTTAAGAGGAAAGAAGAAGAGGAAGAAGTTTATGAAGGACGCCAAGAAAAAGGGGGAAATGACAGTGAGTGGCTTTCCCTCTGGAGTTGGGTCCCTGCCCGCTGGCATGTGTCAGGGCTTCCTGGCCTGTTCCATACTCTCATCATCCTTCTTTCCAGGCAGAAGAAAGGTCCCAGTTTGAAATCCTCAAGGCACAGATGTTTGCTGAGCGGCTGGCCAAGAGGAATCGCAGAGCCAAGAGGGCCAGAGCAATGCCAGAGGAGGAGCCAGCAGGCGTCCCTGGTAGGCAGATGGGACTGCCCGGTGGGCAGGGGCTGGTAGGAGGCTTCTCCCTGAAACTGGTACTTGTGGTCAGGAAGAAAACTGGAGGGATGATAAGAGCCTATAGTTTTTGAGTAATGATTGTGTACCAGTGTGTACAGCTGTCCATTTTTGGGTTCCCAAGTGGGAAAGTGACCCCCTGGTTAGTGGGGACAGCTAGGATTTGAACCCAGGCATTTCTGACTGGAGCCTATGTCCTTACAAACTGCTACTTAGAGGAGTGGGTCAGGGTAGAAAGAAGTGAAGTCAGTTTTCAGCCCATTTCACATTTCACTGGTTTTGACTCTGGGACTCTGCAGTTGTCCTTTGGAGTGCTTCTTCAGATGTGGCACTTCTGAATTCCTCATCCGTTTCCTGCTGGGATCTGATGTCTTGTTTGCATGTCAGTAAATCACCATACCAGAGCATTCACTGAATTTGGAACCATTACCCTAAGCCTAAGGATTGGATTTGGGAACTTGGGCCAAAGAGGACATGTGTAACCCATTCCTTCTCTGCACAGCCAAGAAACAAAAGCAGGTGAAGAAATCTGTATTTGATGAAGAACTTACCAACACGAGCAAGAAGGCCCTGAAACAGTATCGAGCTGGGTAGGGTTTTAAGTCATCTTGGGGTTCTTCATATTATGATTAAGGCTATATCTCTTCTGTCTCAATTCCCATATACCTGTAGCTTTATAATATTTAATTTTAAGGGCTCCTGTCTGACACCTTCCCCTCTTCACAGCCCATCTCTGGATCCCAGAGTGAGAACGGGAGGAAAGAATGAAGGCCCTTCTGCCTTGGAGGAGAAATAGCACATTTCTGCATCAGAAATAGCATAGTAGAGGATCCGGGTTTGCTCTTAAGAATGTGTTATGCACAACCCCACATCCTTTGGGCTGGGCGTGGGATAGAGTAGGCTTCCCAAGTTTTGTTTTGTATTTTATTTTAAAAATTTTTTTAGTTTTTTTATTTATTTTGAGAGAGAGACAGAGTGAGCAAGGGAGGGGCAGAGAGAAGGTGGGGGGAAGGGAATCCCAAGCAGGCTCCACACTGTCAGTGTGAAGCCTGATGTGGGGCTCGAACTCAACGAACCATGAGATTGTGAGCTGAGCCAAAACCAAGAGGTGGACACTTGGAACCAACAGAGCCACCCAGGTGCTCCAGTTTTGTTAAAAATGCTTATTAATTTTTGAGAGAGAGACAGAGTGCAGAGTGTGAGCAGGGGAGGGGCAGAGAGAGGCGGAGACACAGAATCTAAAACAGCTCCAGGCTCTGAGCTGTCAGCACAGAGCCCGATGCGGGGCTTGAACCCACGAACTGTGAGATCATGACCTGAGCTGAAGTTTGATGCTTAACCAACTGAGCCACCCAGGTGCCCCAAGTAGTTTTATGTGAATGAGAAGGAGTCTTCCTTTTGAAGCTGGGCCCTCACTTCCATATGTATCAGGTGGAAATGCCAGGCGTAGAACCTCAGGCCCTGAAAATGATGATGCATCAGTGATGCTGCTGCTTCATGTGGAAGCTGGGGGTTGGGGGTGTGAGACATCATCTGTCTTTCCAGCAACCATTTCAGCATCTTACCTTCTTACCCGCAGCCCCTCCTTTGAAGAAAGGAAACAGCTGGGCTTGCACCACCAGAGACGAGGAGGAAACTTTAAATCTAAGTCAAGGTAATATTTGCAGTTTTGGAGGGCCAGTGGTTATGAACGTTTGGGGTTGGAGAAGAAACCTTTCATGGGAAAGCTCCACCTTCTTTCTGGCTTGGGGGTTGGTCTTCACTCTGCTAATTTTCTTCCTAGGTACAAGAGGAGGAAGTAGCTGTGGTGGCCTGAAGGCTGTGGGGCAGCCCTTAGATCCCTCCCTTCCTTGTGGGAAGTCATCCTCGCTTGGACTCTTCTCCATTTGTAAAGAAGTTTTAAAAAGTTTAGTCTGTGTCATTTGTATATTTAAAAAAGAAAAAAAGGTTGGGCGTGGTGGTGATACGTAGAGCTATTTCCTAAGCATCCTTATGCGTCAGCCAAGGCTCACTTCTTGCTATTGACTTCACATAAAGAAGATACCAGATGGGGGGGGACCTGGCTGGCTCAGTTGAAGGAACGTACGACTCTTAATCTCGGGGTTGGGAGTTTGAGCCCTGTGTTGGGCACAGAGATTACTTAAGTAAAACTTTAAAAAATTACACATTAAAAATGTATACACACACACCAAATGGAAGAAGTATATTTTGGGAGAGAATAAACCGATCCAATTGTAGATTTTATTCCTGTCTCTTCCCTCAGTATAGTCTACCCCACACACTTCCTGTGCATCTTTTATAGTTATAGAGCTGCATATGGCGGAAATTCTTGCTAGAAATTCTCTTGATGTTTCCTGAGACCTAAAAGCTATCATTTACTGACCGTCAGCCACGTACCAGACATTCTGTGTACTGAGCATGGTCTCGTTAAGTTCACTACACCCTGTGGACGAGGCAGTTTTCCCCATCATGCAGATACATGGAGGGAGTAACTTTCCAGAGTTACACTGTTGGGAATCCAGGTTTTTGAAACCAGGGTCTACCTGAACCCATACTCTGATGGACTGGGCTGTGCAAGTGCTACTGGAGAGATGGAAGCCCAAAGGGGACAATTAGCTCTTGGTTGCAAAAACCAGCCTTTACCCTGTAGAATGTAAGTTCTCCTTTCTCAATCATAGATTCCTTTGACAATGAAAGCGAGGGGATACTCCTTGAGAAAATTGTATTGTTTGTAGTCTGTCCTATATAATTTCAAGGAGTACACACACCCCACCTCCACCCCGGCCAGCTCAAAAATTTTGTTACCAGTAGCATATGCTTGACATTATGAGTGTTTTCAAAGCTATTCATTTAGGCTGCACCTACGTCACCAGCAGAGGGGTCCATTTCAGTAAATAATGGCCTGCCTGCATGGGGGAGTAGGGTTCAGGCTCCTCATGTATATGCTTACATAAAAGTCCTCAAGCTTGTTGGGTTGAAAAAGCCAAGTGCAGGACTGTATACTTTTTTTTTTTAGTTATATACATTGCATGTGCATAGCTTAACTCTGGAAGAACTCATGAAGCTGTTAACAGGATTGCCTCTGAGAGGGAAGGAAACTTCAAGTTACACTTTTATACAAAGCAAAAGATTCTTTTTACCATGAGTAAAGAGGACTCACCAGCTAAATAACTCCATACCACAGAAACCAGACTGGCCTCCTTGTAGACAGTGGCTCCATCCCCATCCTTATGGTCTCAGGCTGCCTGAGTTGTTTCTAAAAGCTGACAAACATGGACCACTGATTTTCTCAATCATTGTTTTTATTAATTGGCTTTATAGGCTAAAGTGCATAGTAAAGACAAAAAAGGAAATGCATACATAGGAAAAGGACATTTTTCTCACCATTAGAAAGACCTGAGATGCCTAAGTGTCTGTTCTAGGAACACTGGACTGAGGGAGTATGTACGCAGGGAGCAGCAGGCCTGGGGGCTGGCTTCTGGCAGGAGTCTGGGGCCTGTAGAAGCTGCTGGCATGCTAACCCTGCCCAGGCAAAAGCTGTAATAGTGTTGGGACAAAAGGTCACGCTTTGGATAGGTGCTGCTGGTTTAGTTCCATTCAGGGCCTGGGGGAACCAGCACTGCTACTAAACTCCTCCTGCAAAGAAACCACCACCCCAAAGTGCCAGTCACAGGAGAGCTATGGTAGGGGGATCACTCCTTAGGCAGCCCAGGCCAGCTGCACAGCCCCCAGCTGCGGGTAGTCAACACTGTTCCCACTCGGTGAATATGTAACTGGGTCAGGGTTAGTCACTGAAGTCTTTGTCTTATCACATGCCTCGTCTCCTGGAGTGAGGATGCCCCAGGAGGAGGGTGGGAGGGATTTTTGTGCTCCTTGAAAGGATAAGCAGTTTATAAACAACTCCTCTGGGCCTCTGTTTATTGAAATTGAAGTTAGTCTACAAGTTAGGACCTGGCAATCAGAATGAGTCTGCTTCATGTGAGTTCATACTCTGTGTCCCCAGAGCACAGCAGAAAAAAAGATCTGACTGAGTCAGGAACCAGAGATACCAGTAGGTAGCTCTAGGTGGAAGCCCAAAACATGCTCCAGGGAGCCTGTCCACTAACTTGCAGGAGAAAAAAAGAAGGTATCTGTTAACTTTGCTCTCAGTTCTGGAGGTAAAGTGCTTATTCTAGCGCAGGGAAAAATCTAGAGAAACAAACATGGGCAATCCCTAAAAGGGGATCCTTAAATAGGTTCTAAGACTAAAGAACAGTAATTAAAAAAACTTCGGTTCCTTCACAAGGGAGCCGATCCCAGCCAGGTGGTGGCCAGGCACAAGGCGGCAGTGCGCCATCTCCCTACATCATCCTCCGGATCTCCTCAAAGTTCATCAGGTTGTTGGCCGTGTCAGACCAGGCAGGGTGCTGGGCTCCATCCATCTCAGAAGCAAGCTGATTGCTCGTTTCCAGAGTATGATTTATGCCCCCAATCACCTCCTTGCAGTCAGGACATGTGCCCCTCTGCATGGCTCCCCCGCAATCGCTTATCACATAGATGTGGCCATTGGGGCACTTGAACCAGTGGCCGCGAGGATAACCCATAGCACTGACTATTTGCACTCGTTCCTCCTCGGAGATGCCCAGGCCGGAGCAGGGAAGGATGTTTTTCAGAGCTTCCATCTTTTTCTGCACAAACTGATCATCCTCCTGGGTGAACTTAGATGTTCTCTCAAGGATCTTCCGGACACTGTAGACCTCACCTGCTGTGCTGCCTCTCAACTTCCCCTCTGCTATCCTGCAGCGGGACAGGAGGTTCACCAGGTACGTGAGCCTTTGTATTTCACTTTGGAGGTCATCCAATTCCTGGCTGGTAAAGCTCAAACGCTTCTTGGCTAGCCAGTCATGGACCTGCTCTAGTCGACTCCTCACTCGCTCTTGTTCTAAGATGTGCACCTTTTTCAGAGAATCTGACAGGCCAGCCAAGCGGTCGTAGAAGCTGATGTAATTCTCAACAAGGCCCAGGTCCTTCACTGACAGATTTTTCTGGGCCAGCTTCTCCTTCAGCATCAGAAAGTCTGCAGGAAGCAGCTGGTGGAGCAGGCGCTTGCTCTCCAGCAGGGCTTCAAGTCGTTCCTGGCTGGCTGCAATTTCCCCCGCTGAGCCTTGAATCTTCTCCTTGACTATTTCAATCTCTTCCAGCCGCCGTTTGATGCTGGTTCCATACCTCAGGTTTTTGCGAATGGGCACCTGGCAGATAGGGCAGACCTTCAACCTGATGGCAACTTCATCATCCTTCTGCTCATTCATGTACAAGTCCAGGGCTTGCACCTCAAAGATGTGGCTGCAGTCTTCCAGCTGCACAAAGCGGGCATCAGGCTCATCCTCAAAGCCAAAGAAGATTTGGGTGACTTCTTCCTGGTGGCAGACACGGCACTTCTTGGGGCATGGTTCCCCACACAAACCAATGCAGGGGTGGCCACAGGCCAGCAGCTTAGTACAAGGCACGTAGCATGGCGGTCGGTCACAGGGTTCAGAGCAGAGTTTGGTGCACTGGTAGTGCTGGCAGCGCCAGACACAGGGTTCTATGCAGGGGCTACACAGCTCCCCACACTTCTTCTTGCACTGGCTGTGGACACAGCGGTTCTGACAGGTCCTCTGGCAGGGCGGGCACTCGCCGATGCATGGCTCCTGGCACTTATGTGAGCAGATGAGCAGGCGCTTGCAGGGCTGCTGACAGCGCTCATGAAAGCGCCCTTCAAAGCAGCTGTTGCAGGAGCCGGGACAAGGATGCCCACAGTCCAAGACAGTGCCACACTTGGTGGTGCACTTGACTGGCAGGTCATACATGAGGTCTTCCACATTACCACACTTCACCTGCTGGCTGTGCCCACACTTGAGTTTCACGGTGACCATTTCTGAACACAAGCGCACACAGTCTTCACCACAGGGGTGGCGGCATCTGTGCCCACATTTCAGAACCTTAGGGCAAGGTTCTTGGCAGCAAAAATCTGACTCAGGCATGGAACAAGGAACCATTTGTTCATGACCGCACCGAAGGATGATTTTGGGCACCTTCACCTGACAAGGCTGACACTCCTGGAAGCAAACAAGAGGGCACCGGTGCCCATCTTGGCAGATGACCTTCTGGCATGGCTTCATGCATTGGAACTCCTTGTGTGAGGAATCATAGGGGTGGCAGGCACGGGTGCAGACATGTCCACAGCTCAGCCGGAACTCACAGGGTAGGCTGCAGCCTCCTTCGGGCACTTTTTGGAAATCAGAAGCTTTGGATACTAAGGTTTGGGTGTCAGGGTGGTTCTGGCAGCACAGCTGGAGCGCGCTGCCTATTTGGTTGTTCTCTCGAAGGGTATGGATGATCTTGCTCCACAAGGGCACCTTGGCTAGCATCTCCATGTTTCCAATGCAGTACATCCCCTTCTTGGCACGAGACAAGGCCACACAGATGCGGTTGGATATCTGGAGAAAACCCACCTTGCCCTCCTGGTTGCTCCGCACTAATGAGAGGAGGATGATGTCATTCTCTTCCCCTTGGTACTTGTCAACCACGTGGACCTTGACTCCAGCAAACGTCTTGGCTGGCATGAGCTTGCGCAGGCAGAAGAGCTGCCCAGTGTAGGTGGTGAGGATGGTGATCTGGGAGGGGAGGTACTCCTGGCACAGGAAGTACTTGCACAGCTCTACCACAAAGCGAGCCTCATGCTGGTTCTGGTGGCTTTTGCCTTCTTGGATCTCCTGTTCAGGAAAGTTGTGTTCTACAAAGAAAAGGTTGGAAGAGACGCCCTAGAAAGGAAAAGAAATGGTACGTTAGAAGGTTCACTCATGCAATTCTTCCTATCTTCACATGATTGGCCACTTACCCTGTTCCCGGGAGAGACTTTGTGAGATTTTTTATACACTTTGTACCATAATCTTTCATTCTGGTGTCAGTCAGTACGTGTTTTCTTTGGGACCATAGTAAGTAGGAAAATGGATAATGAATTTGTCTATTTTAGCTTCTAATACATTTGATATTAATATTTCAAACAGCCATCCACAATCCAACTATTACGGTTCAGGAAACAGGCAGCAGCTATGATGAAGATGTTGAGTGAGCAGCTAACTTACAAGCACTCCACTGTGCCGATCGCTTTACACACGTCCTCTCACCAAGACAATACTGTAATGAGGCAGTACCCATTGTTCTCACTGTACAGGAGATCTGAACACGCAGGACTGGCATGTAACTTGCTAACCACTTATACAGCTGCAGAGCTGGGATTCAAAACCCACCTCTATATCTTTCAACTTCTATAGTATTTCTCCTCTCAGTAATAAGCTTTCTTTTAATTTTTATTTTTTTAATTTTAAAATTTTTCTTTTTTCAATGTTTTATTTATTTTTGAGAGAGAAAGAGATAGAGTGAGGAAAGGACGGTCAGAGAGAGAGGGAGACACAGAATCTGAAGACAGGCTTCAAGCTCTGAGCTAGCTGTCAGCACAGAGCCCAACGCGGTGCTTGAACTCACGAACTGTGAGATCATGACCTGAGCCAAAGTCGGACACTCAACCAATTGAGCCACCCAGGCGCCCCAGTAATGAGCTTTTACAAAAAGCTAGTCCCTTATAGTCCCTTCTGAAAACCTTTTTCTTTTTTTTAATGTTTGTTTATTTTTGAGGGAGAGAGAGAGACAGAACATGAGTGGGAGAGGGAAAGAGAGTGAAGGAGACACAGAATGCAAAGCAGGCTCCAGGCTTTGCGCTGTCAGCACGAACTGTGACATCATGACCTGAGCAGAAGTCGGATGCTTAACCAAATTAGCCACCCAGGCGCCCCAAACCCTTTTTCATCCTAAGGAGATACAGTCTCCGAGGTTGTTGATAACATCACAGAAAGATCAAATAGGGCAGACTCACCTTTATCTTCTCATATTTGAGAACAGAGGGATGATTCTCCAGATCCTGGTAAATGTAGGGGGTCAAAAGCCGGGCAATTTCAGGGCGCATGCGGTGCTGAAATAAGACATATATGTCATTAGAAACACGGCCAGAGGGGGGATGCCTGGCGCCTGGCTGGCTTGGTTGGTAGAGTATGTGACTCTTGATCTCAAGGTTGTGAGTTCAAGCCTCACGTAGGGTGTGGAGAGGGAGGAATGAGGGAGGGAAACATGGGCAGAAAATAAAGACAGTTTTCTAAAGACTAGGTTGCCGGTGGAAAATCTGAAGTGATGTGAAAAGAATACGGAGTAAAGAGCAGAATGTAAACAGCTCCTTCATACAACATAAACTCAATATGGGCTGATCCTGTGGTATTTAAAACAGAAAAGAAAAGGAGTCTGACAATCACTGAATTACTAAGCCAGTTTTATTTTTACAAGACCTTTCTTGCTGGCAATCGACAGGCTCCCAGGAGACTTCTCCTGAACATTTGGTAGGTGATAACAGAGGCCCAGCTTCTTACCTGGTAATTCAGACGGACGAAGGGAATGTTTACTTTCACCAGCCGTTCAAAGAGGGACACTTCAAGGTTGAAATTTTTGGCTAGATCATACACATTGGCGCTGGGACGCAGCTGAGAAAAGAAACATGTTTGAGGACTCTTTATTGACATATTTAATCCATCCAACCATATACTCACTCTACCACCCACCTACCCATCAAATGTTTTTCTTTTCTTTTTTTTTTTTCATCAAATGTTTTTCAAGTGCCTTCTATGTACCAGGCACTGCTCTAGATACTGACAGGCTAACGATAAAGAGGGACAAGGACCATGAAGGCATAAGAAACAAGGGTGATGTGACAGAGTGCCCAGGAGTGGTAGTTCCTCAAAAAGGCCTCCCTCAAGAGTGACATCTGAGTTGATGCCAGCATGGAGGAAGCTGCCTATCATCTGAATAGCAAACCATGAGGGAGGAGGAAGGTGGGCAGGGGTTAGGAACACAGTGAGCAAAAATGATGATGATAGGTCACGTTAAGCTTGATTTTTGTATTAAGTCAATGGGAAACCACTGGAGGATTTTAAGCTGTAGAGTGTCGTGATCTGATTTACTTTTTTTTTTAATTCACTTCGGCCCCTTTATAAAGAATGGATTAGAGGATAGCAAAAATCAAAGCAGGGCAATAGGAATCACACTGTTTTAATAGTCCACTGAAGAGGTCCTTATAAAAAGAATGATACTCTCTCTGAAATATACCCCAAACCTAAGAACACTTGCTCTTAGACTGAATGTGGGAGGTGAAGGAAAGAATCACAGAAAGCCACTAGTGAGTTTGAGGACGGTGAAGCAGAGAGGCCAGGGTCTTCTGTCTGAGCGCACCCCTCCGAGAGCCCTCTCTCTTCATCTTCCAGGGGCACCTGCCCTACCTGCTGGTGGTCCCCAATTAGAATGAGGTGCTGGCAAGCTTTGCTCAATGTGGCAATGGTGTGGGCCTCGAGGACTTCGGCAGCCTCTTCCACAATGACAATCCGAGGCTCTACCTTCTGCAGGATCTGACGGTATTTGGCAGCACCTGGAGTCAAGAGGGGAGGCTCCTCTAAGCTGATGCACTCTAAGCTGATTCAGGACCCTGGAACCTGAGTCTGTGAAAACTGAGTCCTCATATCCATCCAGGGCTGTGGTGGCCACTGAATGACAGAGTAAGTGCTCCTGAGTGGTCTCCAGAGCGTGACACCCATGTTGGTCACTGTCAGGTTCTCGAGTGCAGCAGGAACAAGTGGGTGCATTTCATCATGAGTTCCCTAAAAATAACCCGCTTTCAATAGCTTTTCATAACCTTTTCCTCTAACCTACTAAAGAAGCTTCTCTTTACCTATCCTAGATAACCTGGTAAGAGCGTGGCACCAGGAGGGAATGGCTGGATCTGGTAAACTTCCCCATGCTTTCTTACCTGTGGTTGTCATTCCCACAACCTGGGCATCTTTCAGGATGTGCAGGTCTTCCTGGAGCCTTAGCTCTGCCATTCTCTCTGCTGATGTGTGGTACTGGCGCTCATAGTTGAGGATCTTTCGGCGGATGTCGGCCTGGTACATCTGTAGCCACAGCCTGGAGAATGTGAAGAACGAGAGAAAGGAAGATTTGTGCTCTTTACGAAGGTGGAGGAACCCGCTGCAGTGTGTATGAAGTGGAACTGAGACCCCTGAGGAGCTTATGGGCCAGAGAGAGAGAGGAAGGTGAGACCTAGGTTTGCAGGGACCCGAGCCCAAAATGCCCAAAAAAAGATGTGCAGAGAGATGTACATAGATGGCCAGGAGCTAAGGAGGGGAACAGGATAAAGAATACAGGTTAATTACTGAGAAGAGAGTAAGGGACTTCAAAAGCTTCAAGAATTTCTCAAAAATTCTCCTTGGCCCATCCCTGAGTTCCCTCCCCTAATTCTCCAGTCTTGTTTTATAAGTAAAACAGATCATGTCACTATTCGGCTATAGAATGTTCTAAGAGCTTATCAATACTTTTTGAAAAGTGGCTTTTGATAATCCAGGCTCCTTACTTTTGCCCCATGAAGCCTTGCAGTTAGGCCTCTGCCCACCTCTCTGACCTCACTTGCCATTTCTCTCTGAGCCCCAGCCATGCAGGCTGCCCTCTCACTTTCTTAAATAAACCTACTCCTTCCCATGTTAAGGCCTTTATGTATGTGGTCCCCCTAATTTCATCTGCTCCCTGTTCCCTGCTGGCCTTGCTAATGCCTACTAACCCTTCCCGTCTTGCCTTGTCACTTTCCTGGACACCTCAGACCAGCTCAGATCCCATGTTCATATTCTTAGCACTTCTTGCTCTTTTCGTTCTTAGTGTTTATGTCCATTTGTAACTTTTTATTTGTAGAATTAACTAATTTGTCGTCCTGGATAGGCTCTAAGCTCCATTAAGGGTAGAGTCAAGTGTCTGTTTTATCCCATGACTGCACCCCCACCACTCAGTTCTGGGGGGGTATGCAACCAATCATTACTTAACATTGCTGAAGGTTGGGATGGAGGGATGGGGGGTTACATTCCAGGAACAGAAAAGGAACCCCTTGGGGAAATTACACGCGCTGGTTGGGGTCGGGAGGAGGGTGGGCATAATACCTATACAGCTGCCAGCGAGAATTCAGGTCCAGCTGCCAAACGTCTTGGATTCCACGGGCCTCAGCCTCAGTCATGGTATTCAGTTTGCGAAGTTCTACCTTCACTTTCTTCTTCATTTTCTTCTTCTGGCTGCGCTGGGTCTGTGGACATCAACAGCAGCCAGGCTTACCATCTGAGCAGAGTCTGGCTCAGTTCTAAGACTAAAGTGGAGGCCAGAGCACATTAAGAAAGGGGCTGACACCTCAGAAGGGCTTCCTTCAATGTCTTGCACCCCTCCAACACATACACCACTGCAAAGTGGCTAAATGGGGACACCGGATTCTGTCTGCCTGGGTTCACAGCCCCATCCACCTTTAGAGTAAGTTACTCAATCTCTATGTACCTCAGCACCCCCTATAATAATAGTCCCTCTTTGTAGGGTTGCTGAATTGGCTAAAGGAATGGATACATGAAAAACACTTAGAACAGTGCTGACACTTGTTATCACTGAATGTCCTCTGACCACATTCTACTTCTCATTCCTAAAACATATGTCATGAAAATAGTAGAGATGAATCTTTCTTGTTAAATGCTGTACAGGGCCTGCTAAGGTGCCATCATATCGAGACAGCACCTTTCACAAGTAGGTGAAAGGCACCGTTTAGGAGAAAGTGCTCTCCCTTGCTCTGTCACTAAGGACTGGCATGAAAGATAGAGGTCATGGGGCGCCTGGGTAGCTCAGTTGGTTGAGCGTCCGGCTTCGGCTCAGGTCATGATCTCATAGACCATGGGCTCGAACTCCATGTCGGGCTCTGTGCTGACAGCTCAGAGTCTGGAGTCTGCTTCGGATTCTGTATCTCCCTCTCTCTCTGTCCCTCCCTCGCTCACTCTCTGTCTCTCAAAATAAAATAAAGACATAAAAATATATGCATATATATATAAAAAGAGGTCACAATGTTATGAAACTCCCCCACCCCCCACCAGTTCCAAACCAAACCAATCAACTCCTCCTAAGGCCACGTGGCAGAGAGATGCCCAATCCATAATTCCAAGTATTAGGATCAGACTCCATCCACCAAGTACAGTGATGTTGAACTGAACTAGAAGATCAGGTCCAAAGCTAGCAAACCAGGGAAAATTGCAATTAGTATTGACTTTGAAAGTCCCTTAAATCATGAGTTTAGAAAACGTTACTTTGAGTATCCAGTCCTCTACTGTCATAGTAATGAATGGTAAATTCAGACGACCACTTTGTTCTACCAAAGGAACTACCAGAAGGAAAGTCTGGACACTCACACTATTCTGGCTTTACGAGAAATATCAAATTCCAGGGTGAATAAAGGATGAATATTCCGTCCACCCTGTATGGCTGCTTGCTTCATTCTGCTTTACTCAAACAGAATTCTCTAGAATCTTAATGTATTTTTCATAGACTCATTTGTACTTGAGAAGATAATATCCATGAAAGCACCAAACACTGAGACCGTGATTGATCTAACCCACATGGGGTGTATTTGTCTGAAAAGTTCAAGAGAAGCATTTGGTCACCTGCTTCCAGTTTTTCTAAGTTGGAATTTCTTGCCAGGGCCCTTCTGAAGGGCCATAATTTTTAAACTCTTGGGAACTGGACCAGTCTTATACTATCGTTAGGTTGTAAAACAGGGAAATTAACTGGGAGGACAAGGTGAATACGCTGCTGTAACAGGTGGGTGAAAATAAGGGGCTGCAGTTCTAGTTAGAGCAGATGTTCTCAGGCGTGTTTCAGGAGAGTTTAACCGCCACCATCTGGCAGTAACAACTGAACGCCCATTTCCCATTCTGTTAGGGCTTCCCGAGCCCATGAGGAAGTGAGCTTACCTCCCACTCTCCTCCAGTTTGCTCCTGCCCAGCTGTGGTTCCGGGGCCGTAGTTGTCCAGCCTCATGGCCAGAAGCACTTTAGCCAACTCCTGGACTGCCCCATTCTCTTCCTTCTTCCGCCGGCGGAGTCTGACCACCTCCTCCTCCTCAATCACCCGGTCTGCTTGAATCAGGTCAGCCTCCTCTGCAATCTCAATCAGTGACCCCTCCTCTTCTCCTTCTTCTTCCTCCTCTTCCCCTTCTGCCTGCGCTAAGAGGAAAGCAGGCAAGACAGGAGTGAAACTCTTGAAGCCAAAGAGTAGAAGGGGGCACTTATAAGAGCTTAGATGAATGAAGACTTTCTCAAGGGGTTTAAGTGGTTACTTATAGTGGAGGAAACTGGGAGAAATGAAAGTTACGGAAGGGAGACTTAGGTTTCCTTATATGCTTTTTTGTTATTATTTTTAAATATCATATAAACATTGCCCTTTTTAAGAAAGGTTTTACTTATGTCAAACACACAAAGCAGGGTATACAATGTAAACAGGCACTTTAAAGGATAATGAATACATATAAAATAAATATCCAAGGGTGCCTGAGTGCTTAACTCAGGCTTAACCAGTTAGTTAAGCACCTGACTTCAGTTTAGGTCATGATACCGTGGTTTGTGAGTTTGAGTCCCATGTCGGGCACTGTGCTGACAGCTCAGAACCTGGAGCTTGCTTTAGATTCTGTGTCTCCCTCTCTTTCTGTCCCTCCCCCACTCATGCTCGCTCCCTGTCAAAAATAAAAACATTAAGAAAAAAATAAACATTTAGGTACCTCCCACCCAAGTGAAGGAGAAAATCACCAATTTCCTGAAGACATTTGTGGGCCTGTCTAACCTGAATTTTATATTGCTCATTCCCCTCCCCAGCTTTCTTTTAAAATAACTTTACTATATATATAATGCATACACATCTCTAAACACACATTGTTTAGTTTGGGCTTTCTTTTTCACTTTCTTGAGCTCAATATAAATGGAATATTATATATACTTTCCTACACCTTGCTTTTTTCATTCAGACTGTTTTTGAGATTCATGTTGCCATATATGCGCTGTAATTCATTCCTTTTCATCGTTGTACAGTATTTCCGGATCTGAGTGGACGATGACTGATCTGTGTGCTATACAAATATGGATGAATATCTGAGTTCTTTCTATTTTTCTATTATTAGAAGGCGGTTTACCAATTAATATCCCCACTAGCAGTGCATCATAGTTCCTACTGCTCCACATTCTTGTCAATATAGCAAACTTGAAAATTCTTGCCAATCTGATATGTAACAGCATCTCACTGTGGTTTTAGCTCCTCTCTTTTCTTTTCTTTAAAATTTTTAATGTTTGTTTATTTTTGAGAGAGAGACAGAGAATGAGCAGGGAAGGTGCCGAAGAGAGAGGGAGACACAGAATCCAAAGCAGGCTCCAGGTTCTAAGCTGTCAGCACAGAGCCCGATGCCGGGCTTGAACTCACAAGCCGAGCCCTCACAAGCGGAGCCATGAGATCATGACCTGAGCTGAAGTCAGATGTTCAACTGACTGAGCCACCCAGGTGCTCCTAGCTCCCTCTCTTTTCCAATGAGTACTTTTCATATGTTGACTGACATTAGAATTTCCTATTTTGTGAAGCGCTTGTTAAATGTCTTTTTATCTACTTTACTATCAAGCTATTATTTGTCTTTCTCTAATTGATTAGAGTTCTTTATATATTCTAGGTATTACTTTCAAGTTTTATTCTCCGGTCTTTACCAGGTTCCACCTTAAGATGTGATTCTGGGTAGACATGCACTCTTACCTGTATTTTCAGGTCCTGCTGGAGCAACACTTTGGGTGAAAGAACTAACACCCAGGCCCAGCCACTCCAGCATCATGGAATGCTTCCAGCCCTGGAAGCAAATCCATTCACTATCCTGAGGAAGGAATAATTATCAGTCATGAGAATTCTCGGACAACCAGAGTAAAGGAAATATTTCTGTGAGGAATCAAAAGCAGTTCTCTTACAATTTAGAGGCTGCAAGTTGGCAACCCTTGGGGAATGGGATCATTAAATATGACTTGTAGAGAATTTTAAAAATAAAAATTTCCTCTCGACAAAATCAGGATCTATGGCAGCAATGAGCCTGCATTTGGGAATGGTAACAAATGGCTAGGAGTGGATTGCTACCACTTCTTTTCCAGTCTGCCAAGTCCTCTCTACTTTCTGAGGTCTCACACCTAGCTTGCTTTAGTCATTTATAGATTCTGATTGACCCTTCAGGCTTCTGGGTTTATAATCCTAGAAATCACCAACTCAATGATAGTAGAGCTACCATTTCAATGAGTTGCTGGCCAGCCATGTTTACAGGAGTGGTGTCAGTTACTGCTTTGAGGGCAGGCATTATTACCCCAGTTTGACTGCTGAGATACCTGAGGATCACACTGGCCCTGGCACACTGTCTGTGTGACCTCAGGTCTGCTGACTTCTAGGTCTCTAGATGGGCTGGGTTGCCATCTTATAATTTTGTTTTATTTGACAATCACTTATAGCACACTAATTAGGTGCTTTATAAATATTAACTTGTTTATCCAAATAATAGTCCTATACCAATTATGTTCATCTGTTAGAAACTGCTATTTCTGCAAGTCAAATTTATAAATATTAGCAATTTCATATGGTTCAACTAATGTTATTATCATCCCCACTCTATAAAACAGGAAGCAGGCACAGAAAAATTAAGCAACCTGCTGAGAACAAAATCAGAGTTCACATCCAACAAGCTGACTCCGGAGTCTTGTTCTTGACTAGAATCCTCAGCCTCCTCTCCTCATCAAAAGGGGCTTCTCACATGATGCAGCATCAGATTATCACAACGGCTAACGCTTTCCATTGGTGCTTCTGCTGGAGACTCTCTCCAAGTACTGAGGCGAGAGAAATGCTTACAGCTCCCAGGATGACCCCTACCTGTACGGGTCCATTCATCAGGCTTTTCCAGTGCTGGGGGGAGATGTACTTCTCCAGGTGCTGTTCCCGCAGCACGCCACGCATGGTGCACTCCAGGGTCTGGGCCCCTTCGTGCAGCTCCTGCTCTGACTCTTTCATTTGTGTCACGATCTGCCAAGAACAGAGAGAAAGAAATGATGAGCAAGTGCCATCATCCCCGAAACTCGGATTTTGCCACCAGGGAAAACAAAGTGAAGACAGGAACAGCAAAAAGAGAGAAATAAATAAATAGACCAGTCAAAAAATAGTCTTCAATAAATAGTCTTAATTTAAGTAATCTTGAAACCAAAGGATCATTACCTAAAATGGCAAAAGAACTCCTACCGACCAGTAAGAAAAAGGAACAATTAACACAACAGAAAAAAAACAGGCTAAGGAAACTGTTGTGGAGACCTCGCTTTTTCTTGGTAATAGGGACTCAGAGTTTTGTTTGGGTACACTGCTGCCCAGCTAGAGGATGACACTTCCCTGGCCAAAGGGCTGTAAGTAGGGCTGTTGGTGATTTGGGGAAAGTAGCCTTAAAGGTCCTGGCAGGGGCTGGGAGGGGTGATGTGCCCCTTTCTGTCCTTTCTCCATCTTGATTATGAGGGCAAAAGTCACACCATGGGGTTGGCAGGAAGGAGCGCTGGAAGGAAGCTGGGTCCTTCACCACTTTGTGGAGAGCCTATCTCCCCTGGACTGCCCGCCCAGAAAGCCACTGCTAGATCGTCTATTTCCACCGTGAACGCTCTCGGAGTCCAAAGCGAGGACTCACATTCATGTAGGCCCTTCGCAGGTGCATGGGGAGGTTGCGACGGAACTCCCGCTTGTTCCTCAGCTCCCGCAGGGTGAACTGCTTCAGGATCTCACTGTTGCTCCTTCCCCCTACCCGCACGATGCTGGTCTTCTGACACTTGTAGATGCCTGTGGAGCAAAGTGGAGCACAGCAGAGGTGAGAGGAGCTATGCTGGATGCTCTCGGGGGAGAGCTGTATGTGTTTGGTGTGCTGTCTCAGCTGGTCCCTTAGGGAACAAATGGTACTTACAGGAATCTACCCTATTAATGACCAAAAAGGTGTCAGAGATAACATGAGCTGCAGAGCAGTAAAGTGTGGTACTTAAGAACATAGGCTTTTTTTTACAAATATTTTTTTAATGTTTTTTATTTATTTTTGAGAGACAGAGAGAGACAGTGTGAGTAGGGAGACACAGAATCTGAAGCAGGCTCCAGGCTCTGAGCTAGCTGTCAGCACAGAGCCCAACGCGGGGCTCGAACCCACGAACTGTGAGATCATGACCTGAGCCGAAGCCGGATACTCAACCGACTGAGCCACCCAGGCACCCCTAGGCTTTATTTTTTTGAGAGAGAGAGAGAGAGAGAGAGGGAGAGGGAGAGCATGAGAGAGAGAGCACACACACAAGTGAGGAGAGGGATAGAGGGAGAGAGAATTTCAAGCAGGCTTCACATTCAGCACGGATCCCAATGCAGGGCTCGATCTCACAATCGTGAGATCTGAGCTGAAATCAAGGGCTCAACCAATGGAACCACCCAGGCACGTTGGAACATAGGCTTTAGAACCAGGCATCTGGAAACTCAAATCTTGAGTTCACCACTATTGCTATATAAACTGGGGCAACTTTCTTAACTTGAGCTTCAGTTCTTCATCTGCAATTTGAAGGTCAACACTTAGTAAATGTTCTCTATTATTCACTCTACAGGAATTTACCGATTGGTCACTATGTGCCAGGCATGTGCTAGGTTCTTAAGATATAGCCGGTAAAGCACAGACTCTATTCTCATGTCTCACAGTCTGGCGGAGAAGATACACATTAAACAATTTCTCATAACAGCAATAAGTACAGTTAGTGCTGTAAGTACATGATATTGTAAATATGTAAGAGGGTACCTTACCTAATTTGAATGGCGTAGGGATCTAATATTTAAACTGAGACTCCAAGAATAAAAAAGATTTAATCTGGGTAAAAGGAAAACATAGAATGGAAAATATATTCTAAGAAAAAGGAAAAACATATACTTATTCATTTATTAATGCAATTAGGATTTTTTGAGCGTTAGAATCTGTAAATATAGCAAGAAATAGGACCAACCCACATAGTGTTTACAGTCTAGGGTAGAAACCCATACAATAAATTGTTACATGTGTATTAAGTCTCTGAAGAAAAAATACAAAAGGAGACTTAACTTTGTCTGGGGGCAACTGGGAAAGTACACCTGAAGAGAGATTTAAGGAGAGACCTGAAGAATGAGTTGGAGTCAACCAGGCTAGATGAGATCAAGATGGAGAGAGAAAAGGTCTTTTCTACGGATGGGGGAACAGCATGGTCCAAGGGAGAAGCTGGAGGAATTCAAGGAACTGCAGACAACCAGTGTTGCTGGAGTAGGGGAGAACACAGGAAGAGGGAGGAGATACGGTGCAGAGTTAGTCTGGACCAGACCACACACAACCTTGCAGGTCACAGACAGGACTACGGACTTGGTTCAAAGAGCAATAGAATTTAAGCTACTGAAGTTGGTGACGGTTCAACTACAAATGTCTTGAAGGAGAACAATTTTGCCTAGAATTACCTTCCAGAAACTGGTCCAAAGCATGATTAGTATAACATACAACCAAGATGGGGAATTTCTGGATGCTAATTTGCCAGACGGGCTCATTGGTTAGAAGCGCCTGAACGATTTTTAGACCAACGTAGGTTTTGCCTAGAAAACAAGGGAAAAAAAAGAGTTAAAAAATAAAGACTTTCTAGAAGGAGTAATTAATTACGCAAATTATCATTAAAAAAATTTAAAGTCATACACTGAGACGGTTTAAAAATCCAAGCACACTTAGCAGAGTAGCGCAGCAGAAGCGTGCTGGGCCCATAAAAATCCAAGTACAAATGAGTATTTTATGAAAAGCTTGCTCTTCTGTCTCCCAGTCACCCAGTTCCACTCTGGGAAGCAATCAGTATTACCAGTTTCTTGTGTAACTTTCCAGAGTTAGTCATTCTATGCAAAGGCAAACAAAACAAATATAGTCTTTCTATAGCCTTTCCTTTTTTTTTTTTGAATGCAAATAGCTGCAGACTATTTTTGCTATTCCACATCTTGCTTTTTTCACTTAATGTACCTTGGAGATAGTTCTCTATCACCACATAAAAAGAATATCCTCTCCCCCTCTCTTTTCGCAGCTGTTTTAAGTCCCCTCTCTCTTTTTTTGCAGCTGTAAGATATTTTTTCACAGTTGTAAGGTATTTTTTAGACAGTTGTTTACTGGCTACATGCTAATTCTCATGTAGCAAAAATTATTTAGAAATGCTTTCAATATACCACAGTAAACTTGTGAAAGGAGGGAAAAACTCAGAGAAGTCAACATTCAAGTTAGAGTTATGGGCTCATTAATAAATGGCCAATAATTAAATCTACAAATAACTCAATTCTTACACTGTGTCAGACTAAGAAGATAGCCACTGTTCTCAAAAAACTCAAAGGTGAGCGAGGAAGCAATACAAGAAAATCAAAGATTTCTGTCTAGCAAGATAAAGAATTTCTTCCTTCCTTTTTTCCCCTCAAATAAGTACTGAGAGCCTAACAGGTGTCAGGCACTGGGTTAGATGCAAGAAATACTACAGTGAGCATAACAGCCATGGTTCTTATCTTCCTGGAACTTACGGACTTGTAGAAGACAATCACAGAAATAAATGTAAAATCATAAATGTGGGAAATGAGAAATACCCAGTACCAAAAAAAAAAAACATATTAACTGGGATTCCGGCCTAGTGGAAGAGATTAGAAGAGACTTCTCAGGGGAAGTGAAAACTGAGTCAAGAGTGGGCAAGAAGGGGCAGGGATGGGGTTGGGAGGTTTCTGCCATATTCCAGGTAAGTAAAGACGGAGGCTTGGCTTCAGTGGTAGAGATGAGATAAATAGGCAGACACGGGAGAAGTTTCAGAGGTAAAATTGACTGGAACTTGATAATGGTTTGGGTAGGGTGAGGAGCACAAAAGGAAAATTAAGTTTCTAGATGCAGAACTGGATGGTCAAGGATACTTCAGGAGGAAAAAAAATCTTTATAATTTAGTATTTACTTTATCTCCCTTCCTCCCCCCCCTTCCATCCCCTTAGAATGGATACTCTTTGGGATTTCCACCTCAAAAAGGACCCCCTCTACTACGTCCCCTCATATTCACCAGTATGCTCTTTCCTAGTCACCATTTATGTGTGTGCCTTAAGCTAGCCTGAAATTATTACTATACTTGGAACTAATGGTAAGTCCTAATTCAAGTGATAACATTAAGGGAAATTAACTGCAACATGTAGATTTTGAATATAAAAAAAGCTCCTACAAATCAATAAGATAAAGAAGTCATTCATAAAGAAACCAATCCATAGAAGTAGTAATATAGCCAATAAACTGAAAAAATGATATTTTATTTCAGTCTTTCTAAAATTTTTTCACTATTTTTTATCTTTTTTATTTTTAGAGAGAAAGAGAGTGAGAGACTGTGAGCAGGTGAGAGGGGCAGAGGGAGAGAGAAAGGGGATTAAGCCGCTTGATGCCGGGCTCAATCCTGTGACACTGGATCATGACTTGAGCTGAAATGAAGAGTTGGATGCTCAGGGTGCCTGGGTGGCTCAGTCACTTATGAAGCTGATTTCGGCTCAGGTCATGGTCTCATGGTTCGTGAGTCTGAGCCCTACATCGGGCTCTGTGCTACAGCTCAGAGCCTGGAGACTGCTTCAGATTTTGTGTCTCCCTCTCTTTCCCCCTCCTCCCCCTTTCTCTCTCAAAAGTAAATAAACATTAAAAAAAATTTTTTTTAGAAGCTGGATGCTCAACTGACTGAGCCACCCAGGTGCTCTTTTAATCTCATTTTTAATTAAAGAAATACAAATTAACCACTGTGATACACATTTCCAGGGGGTAATTTGGCAGAATCTTAAAATTACAAAATTATATATTCTTTGATCAAGTTAAGAATTTCTCTTCTGCATGTATTTTGTCTATGAAATGACTCACAAACAAAGCTATTCACTGAAATACTGTATTAATAAATCTTTCCACATGGGACTAGTTTAAGAGATTAGCCCATTGTATGGAATATTATGCACTCATAAACAAGAGCTACTACTTACGTACTAATGTGAAAGGATCACCAAGATATTTGCTAGATTTATGCGATCTGAAGAGAAACCAGAGTGTCAAGATATTTTCTAAATGGACAAAGCAACATGCACAAGATGACTTTTAGCATAATGGGTTAAAAAAAACCTAAGGGGTAGGGTGCCAGGCTGGCTCAGTCAGTGGAGCATGCAACTCCTGGTCTTGGGATTGTAGGTTCAATCAAGCCCCATGTTGGGTAGAGGTTACTTAAAAATAAAATCTTTAAAAAAAAAAAAAGAGGAGCATCTGGGTGGCTCAGTCAGTTAAGCGTCTGACATCAGGTTATGATCTCACGGTTCCTGAGTTCAAGCCCCATATTGGGTTCTCTGCTGTCAGCACAGAGCCCACTTCGGAGCCTCTGTCCCTCTCTCTTCCTGCCCTACCCCATTCATTTTTTCTTTCTCTCAAAATAGACTAAAATATTTATAATAAATAAATAGGAAAAAAGAAGGAAAATAGTATAATAAATATATTCAATTCAAGTATTTACTTCAACATTTATGCAATACCTCTGGGAGGATCAACAGGAAGCTAACACTGTTTTAGGGAAAGAAACTGAGTGGAATGGTGGGAAGAGAGAGATCTAAAAAAATTTTTTTGAACATTTTTTGTTAAAACATAAAAAATAATGGCTCAAAAATTTTAATCTCACAGATCAGCAAAACCTGCTGATCAGCAAAAAAAATTGATAACACACAATAATATTGGAAAGGATATAAGGAAATGGGAACACTAGTTCATTCTTGGTGAGAGTATAAACTGAGACATCCTTTTTTTTTTAAGCTTTGAAAGCATTTCTTTAATTATGTATATTTTTCCATCATACAGGTGTTTCTTACCAGAAGAAGTTTCCATTCAGATACATAACATTTTAAAAAAATGTTTGTTTATGTTTGAGAGACAGAGAGCACAAGTGGAGGAGAGGCAGAGAGAGAGAAACAGAATCTGAAGCAGGCTCCAGGCTCTGAGCTGTCAGCACAGAGCCCGACGCAGGGCTCGAACTTAAGAACTGTGAGATCATGACCTGAGCCAAAGTTGGAGGCTTAACTGACTGGTGCCCCAGGTTATATAACTTTTATTGTGAGTTGATATTACATTATCAGTGCTTTTTATTTTTCTAAAGATTTTAAGTAAACTCTACACCCAAGATGGGGCTCACACTCAGAACCCTGAAATCAAGGGTCACATGCCCTACTGACTAAGCCAGCCAGGTGCCCCTATTAGTGTTTTTTAAAGATCACTTTCCAGGGTTTTGTTTGTTTGTTTGTTTGCACATGTGTGTATCCTTTCGGGAGGGTAATTTAGCAGTACCTACTATACCTAATTAATGTGAATTCCCACTTTAGGGAATAATAAGCAGAATACCTAAAGATAAACACATAACAGATATCTATATAAATATATAGAAATAGATACACGGATATATCTATATAAATATATAGAAATAGATACACAGATATATAGATGGATACTTATTAAAGCACTCTATGTAATGACAAAAAAGAAAAAAAAACATTATGGTACACTGAATTCCTTACAGTGAATGCAGGCACAGTAAAAAGGAGTGAGACACATTTCTAAATGTGACTGGAGTGTAAAGAATGTAAAAGTGTCCAAAACGTGTTGTTATAAAAATAACTGACTGATATACACAGCACAATCCCACTTATGTTATTAAAACAAAAAGTATGAATGCATGTATGTAAACAGAAGAATATACACACAGACACAGATAGATAAACGGTCACCGTTCAGAACATCTAGATACACATCAAACTAATAGCAGTTATCACCACAAAGTAGGATCAGAGTGGCATATGGGGACAAGGGTGTAGAGTGGCATATTTCCATGAGAAGTATGGTGTAGTAGTTAGGAGAGCCAGGACTCCAGAGCCAGTGCCTGAATTCAAGTCCTAGGTCTGTTACTTACCATCTTTATGAACTTCAACGTATTATTCAACCTCTTAGTTTTTCATCTATAAAACAGAATCGTTTCTACTTCACAGAGCTGTTGTGAGGATGTCATGAGTTGATACAACACTACTAACAAGTAGTAAAACACTACTTGGCACATAGTGCTATTATTATGTATTCGATATTATTTAATTTAAAGGAACATAAAATCAAATAAAAATTAACACAGCCTTTGATAAAGCAAAGGTCATGCATCTTCCTAAATCTGATCCCTTAGCAGTCTTCTCTAACCTTGTGATTTTTATTACTATGCATACCAATGGCTGCCCACTGGAAAATCACCCAGAACAGTTACTTTGTAAGAAAGTCTGATGCCTATTTCAGGAGAATGTTTCTAATCAAGACACCCCAAACCTAGGTCAAGTCTCCCTTTCCTATCTCATAGGGCAGATGTCACATGATCTGAAAAATTCTCTTACCTGTTCCAGGAGGTCCTTGAATAATAGCCAGTTCCCTCGTGAGAGCAAACTGCAAGGCTTCCATCTGGGAGTCATCCAGCTTTAGGGCTTCTTTTGAGGGCCACTGGCTGGGGTCTAAGACATTCACTCTGGGATATCTCAAGCCCTCAGCATTCCTCAGAGAATCCTCAGTGGCTGAGGGATTGTTTATTAACGGAGTGAAATCATATCTGCCCCCCATCAGCAAGTACCTTGGCTCCCTCACATAAGAGTCACATTCTACAATGTTCCTCTGGAAAGGGACATCTTCCTCCTGGACCTCCTGAAGTCCTTCCAGGACATGCCTATAGGCCTCGAAGTATGCAGTTGTCTCCACCATGAGGAAAGAGTCAGAGGGCTGGACCTCCGCTAGCAGCTCTTGGCTCTGCTCATTGAAAGAGAGCTGGACAATTCCTCGGCAGAGATCTTCCTGCTCTCGATTAGACACGGTGGCAAAAAGAAACGTTTCAAAGTTGTCCTTGGACATGCACACCAAAGATCCATAGAGCAACCGCTTGGAATTCTGCCAGCGAACAAACTTGAGTGGTTTTGTGTCAAACTGCACCTTGTAGACAATGCCTGATGAGGAACACACAGGGGTGATAATCCTGGTATCAAAGTAGATTCGAATGTCATCAAACTTTCTCTTCCTCAAGCCTTGGTCTTCAAAGCTTTGGAGAAGTTCCAAAATGCCTTCCCGTAGAGGTCTAACAAAATCTTCTCTCAGGAGACGGAAGTGGGTATCCAAATAGACAGCAGTGCTGTCATATTTTCCAGTAATGATGTTAGGACGAAGGAATGGCCTCTCATCCAAGTGTACTTCATTGTAAGTAGGGTAAATGGGTATGGTCCTGTAGCTCTCAACATGGTCCTCTGCCTCAGGCTGCACTAGAGTGTAGGTGTCCACTCTTAAAGTGCCCTCTCGCCTCTTTTCCTGCAGATGTTCAATGATGGTCTGCACCTTTTCCAGATTCTTCTCTGTCTCCTCTTCTATGTCAACTCCAGAGGCTCTCAAAGCGTTAAGAGAAGCTGGCAGGAGGGAAATGAGCATGGAAGTTTCCTGCACAGAGCTGGCGGGGAAGACACTTACAAGGTCCTGGAGGAGAGAGATGATGTTGCTAATGTGTTCTGGATACTGGTTTCGAATGTCAGGGATGGGTTCAGTAATCATCCCTACCACATAAGCTGGTAGGCAGACTTTGAGGAATTTGGAGTTCTTCAGTATGCCCAGGACATGGAGAACACTCTGGCGGTCCATTTTGGAACTGCAAGCCTTCCGAAGAACCTGGCAGATGAGCTCAAGGAAGTTGGATTTCATATAAGAGTGAGACAGGAGCTCTTTCAGCCCTAAACTTGTGGCGAGAGTGATGACCACCTCAGAAGGGTCTTTCTGCAGAAGACTTTCTAGGAATTTGTAGCCCAGTTTCTTCACCTGCTGTGGTTGTTCTGCAGGCTTCTGGTGGGGCGTTCGCCACTGCTGGAAGTTTTCATCAGACCATGGTGGTCTGTGGTTCCTTCCCTCCTGGTTGCCATTTCTCCGCCTCGCATCATTTTCCTGACTGCGTCTTTGGCCTCTAGGTTCATCATTGGTGCGCCCCTCATGGTTTCTCCTTCCCTGATGTGGGTTCCTGCCCATAGCACCAAACCTTTCTTCTCTTTGCCGTACAGGAACAGCATGGTTGGTGGCCCTAGGCTGCCTTCCATGATGGTTGGCTCCTCCTCTGAAAGCATTCACTGGTGGGTTACTGGCCTGATTTCTAGCTCTTGGTGGTAATTCTCCATCTACAGGCCCTAAACACAATGGGAATATTGGATAAGCACAAAAATCAAGGTGCAAGGAAATCTAACAGGACAACAAGGGATATACATACTCTCATTTTCCAAAACAACTAAGGAACTTAGTAGGTTTTCTTTGCAGAGAAAAAAACGCTTCCTATGAAATAATAAATGTAGGATAGATCACTGTGGTTGAGGGATATATTATGAAAACGTTTTTTCAGAGGGTGCAAAAGGGAAAGAGAATAAACATTTGGGCGCCAGGCTGGCTCAGTTGGAAGAGCATGCAACTCTTGATCTTGGGGTCATCAGTCTGAGTCTCACATTGGGTATAGAGATTACTTAAATATGTAAACTTAAAAATAATAATAAACATTTGTTGAGTGCCTAATACAGGCTAGAGAATAAATACTTGCAGTATCTCATTTAATCCTCATGAGCTGAGATTGTTTCAGAGGATCAAAAAGAGCAGCTTATTGCTTCTAGTCTTTTGCCAGTACCAAATAATAGCCAAAGCATGAATTTCAGAGCCAAACAGTCCTGATTCAAATCTTGTCCTTGATACTGCCTCACTGTTTAACCATGGATAAGTCAAATACTTGTCCTAAGCGTCTACGTAGGTATAAAGACTAAATGTTTATAAGATGCTTAGTAGTATACCCAAAACAGAAGGAGTTGTCATTAATGTTAGTTATTACTAGGAGCACTAGTAATACCTCTCCACTGGGAATACCCTATTGATTTCCATGGCCACTGGTTCTGCCACTAAACAATGATGTTACAGGCAACAGAGGCATCAAGTGGGATACAATTACAGGAGAAATGCTTCTTGAAATTTGTCCAGCATCAGATGGCAATGGGGAAGGTGGGGCTTCCTTTACCAAGATATTTTTGAGTTACTTAATACACTGAAAATGAAACTGAAAAAGGAAACTCAACTTGTTTCAGGAAACTGAAAATGGAAACTCAAGTTTTTCTGCTTTCTGAAGCACAACTTCATCCACATAGGATTATCTACTACCAACCCTCAGATAAGAAGTTGTTGGGGGAGGGAGGAGATATACCAAGTCTACACATGAAAGCTAACATCACCCTGTGGATGAAGCTGAACTTGTCTGCCTTAATTTGCCACACCTTTCAGAAGTAAATTTGGCCAAAATATCCAAGAGACCAGTGTCTTTCACTTTCCTTTCCTATAAAATTGATGGAACTGACCCAACTTGGCAGAATTACTTGGGAGATTTTAAAAACAAACAAAATAAGATTGCATACAGTGATACGAAGATATAAATGTTATGAATGCACATCATATTCAAAATGACTGTACCATTTCAACACATTAGATGCTAAATTCATTTATGTGCATTCTTCCTTGTTTTGTACTTTATAGAGAAAATCTTGATATGACAACCTAAAGGAACATTTGGCAAAATATAAATCCTGTATTACTGAAGTTTAAATTTTATGAGCATTACCTGATTCACTTTTCAAACTCTCAAAAAATCAAAAGAAAGTCCTTCTAGTATTTCAATCTGACCCAAAGACTTGATGTTTTGAAGAATGAAAACTGGCATTGTTTCTTATTCTTTCAACAGTCACACAGCTCATAAAATAAAATTCTATGATTCCTCCTCATTTGTTCCACAGCTAGCCTGAATTAAAATGTGTAACTTTGTGAAGATTTAATACCAAAAATAGGGTAAACATCTCATTAAAGTTTCTTTAGACTGATAAGACCTCAAAATGATAATACCTGAGGATTGCCTGGCTGGCTCAGTTGGAAGAGCAGGCGACTCTTGATCTTGGGGGGGCGGGGGTCATGAGTTCAAGCCCCACATTAGGTACAGAGATTACTTAAAAATAAACTCTTTAAAAAAAGAGGGGTGCCTGGGTGGCTCAGTTGGTTAAGCATCCAACTGAGGCTCAGGTCATGATCTCACAGTTCGTGAGTTCAAGCCCCACATCTGGCTCTGTGCTGACCGCTCAGAGCCAAAAGCCTGCTTTGAATTCTGTGTGTGTCTTGCTCTCTGCCCCTCCCCCATGCACGCTCTGTCTCTGCAGTCTCAAAAATAAATAAAACATTAAAAAAATAAAAAGAATAATATTTGAGTATTTGGGGGAATAAGTAAAAATGCTGAAATTATTAAAGTACCAAGATAAAATATATGTATTAAATTATTACAATAAAATGACATTATTTGGATACACTCATTTAAATAGATGTTAAACTTTATTAAATTAAATTACAAAAATGGATTTCACTTGTTTACTTTTGTGTTTCAAAAAATATTTATTTATAATTTTTTTAAACATTTATTTATTTTTGAGAAACAGAGAGAAACAGAGCATGAGCAGGGAAGGGGCAGAGAAAGAAGGAGACACAGAATCCAAAGCAGGCTCCAGGCTATGAATTGTCAGCACAGAGCTTGATGGCAGGGCTTGAACCCACAAACTGCGAGATCATGACCTGACCCAAAGTCGGACGCTTAAACGATTGAGCCAGCCAGGTGCCCCGATATTTATTTATCTTTGAGAGAGCGATACCATGAGCAGCAAATGGCAGAGAGACAGGGAGACAGAGACTCCCAATCAGGCTCTGTAAAAGGCCCGATACGGGGCTCAAACTCATGAGCCACAAGCTCATGATCCAAGCCAAAACCAAGAGTAGGACACTTAACCGACTGAGCCACCCAGGTGCCCCCACCTTTTTGCTTTTCTAAATGATGCTTCTAGAAAACTAAAAATTAAACTTTTGGCTTGCATTACATTTCTTTTGGGTACTACCGCTCTAAAACAAAGTTATTTCCAATTCAGACACTTTACTGCTATCTTTTTTTAATGAGAACTACACCCATTCATCAGCTCTCTTAGGGAAAAGAGAAAGCTGTCCATTTTTCAGTCATTCGTGCTGTGGCTAAGGAATAAGCCATCCTGTACCTGAGAGAGCCCGTCAACCTTAGGCAGGGCTGCTCATTCACAGAGAACTCAATTTCCTTCCCATTACGTAGAAAATCTTGCTCACCTCTGTGGTTAGTAGAGGGATTTCTTGGCCTGGCCTCCAAACAAGGTCTTCTGTCCTCCATGTCTGAATCACCTGAATTCCGCCACTCGCGTTACTTTCAGTTACCTGGAAGTCTGCACAGATTGAGAGAGATCAAGGCCCTTGAAACACAGCATTCGGCAGAAAAAACACCCAAAACAGCATCAAGCCAATCCTCCTGCTTCTCCATCTTAATGATTTGTAAACTAAGAGTTAAGCACAGATTTAATCACAGGCGCAAGTGTTCAACTCTGTGAATGCCCAATATGATATAAAATGTTACATTCACCACTTAGGTGACTTCAAATTCCTCCTTCCCTTTATCCCGGTACTTCATGGGGGTAGAGGGAGTGTCATCAACTCCCTTTCAAAACTACTGTTTGGTTTATGCCTTCAGCCGAGTTACTTAATCGGTTGCTAGGTTTCATTTTCCTTTTCCACAAAGCAGACAAATACTGTTGCCAGGGCGGAAAGACGTACACGTTTGTTAATCCAAAACCCATGAACTCACCACCCCATCCAACAGCTATACTACACAGAACTCCACAGCTCACCGTCTTGTAGAGTTTGTAAGTAATTAGTGAGCAGCTACCCCGATCCTATCGTTTGGAACGCAGCCAGCCTGATTAAGTCCTCGGTTCTACTTCTTGAAAGACATTACATGTTTCAGTAACCAGGGGCTTAGCATCTATAGGATGCCGTTTCCCCAGGGCAAGCTGGAAATCTGCAGTTTTTCCCTTCTCCTTTCTTCAAGATTTTTGACGGTGATCCTGGAAGAGGAAGAGGAAGCCCCTCTAAGGGAACTTCTCATAGGCACCGTGGGAGCCGAGGCTAGGGACTGAGTGGGTGGCTCCGAGCGCCCAGCAAAGGCATTTTCTGAGACTGTCCCTCTAACTGACTTTTAAAATATTCATAGTGGGAAACTGTGAATAGATTTGGCATTATACGAGGGGGAGCTTTTATCCTCAGCAGAAAAAGGAGTCCTTTTCCTTCCTGCCGGGCATATTTTGGGTGAATCTCTTCTCTCATCTGATCAGACCCAGCTCTCAAGCGCAGTCAGTAGTTTGGGTGTGTGTGTGTTTAATGGGAAAAAAAAATTCTGAGGAGAAAATGCCTTCTTTCTCTTGTTGAAAAATACTAAAATAGAAACTCAGAAATTTTCTGGGGGAAAAATGGGGAGAAAAAAAAGGGAGGAGCTGAGAGGACAGGAAATGCTATGAAAAAAGCAGACTAAAGAGGGTTTCTTTAGGAATCTAGCCTAAAAGGGCAGGAAGAAGAAGACCAGTGATGGTCAAGCTGGCAGAGGGGTCGTATCACAGGAGAATGGTAATGGGGGTGCGGGGTCGGAGGGGGCATGGGAAGGGCTGAAACGAGGCCAGAGGTGGGTATCAGGGGGATTCTCCAGGGTCCCGAGAGGGTAGAAGGAGGGATGGAGGAGTGACCGGCACCCAGGAGCCCAGGGGGTCCTGATGGAAATATCTTGGGGTCGAGGGGGAGCCAGGGCCGTGGAGCGGCTAGGCTGGGGCGGGAGGGGAAGTAGGGGGGCTTCAAGAAGGTCGGGCTGAGCCCCGCTGTTGGGGGGGGGGGGGGTGCTGGAAATAGGGATGAGGAGTCCAGGTGCAGAGGGTGAGGAGGCGGAGGCAGGTGAGGGCACAGGAAGACGAAGGGGGCGGCCGGGGCAGAAAATGAGGGCAGACATGGGGGTGGGAGGCGGAACTAGCTGATGAGGCCGGAGGCAGAGGTGGCGATGGGGGCGCTGAGGGGTGAGGGGGCTCTGAGGGGGCTGATGGGGGGAGATGGAGCGCTTAGAGGATGGCGGGGATGCTGAGGCGGGGATGGGGGACCGGGGGGCTGAGGCGGGCGCCGGGGACAAGCGGCGGCAGCTGTAGTGGCGGGGCGGCAGGGCGCCGGGGGTCGCGGCCGGCAGAAGCAGGTGCGGGGCCGCGGTGCGGGACGGGGGTCACTCACCCGGCTCCGGCGCGTCTCCTCGCAACTGCCGCCGCCGCGACTGGGGCTCGGTCTCGGGCCCAGGCAGGTCCGCGGCCCCGCCCGGCGCCGCGCACTTTCGGTTTCCTTTCCTCCCCGCAGACACTGGGCGGGGCGAGGGGCCGCGAGGAGGGGAGGCGGAGGAGGAGAAACTGTGGAGTCGGTGGGGGAAGGAGGAGGAGGGGACTCTGGGCTGCGACCGAGGGGGCCGGGCCTTGTGGCTCCGCCGGCGCCCCCGCCTTCAGGCCGGGCAGGGGCAGGTGGACGGGCCGGCGTCGCCTCAGCTCCCCCCGGCGGCGGGGCCGGCGGGCTCGGGCGGGCGCGGCTGAGGGGAGGGGACTGCGGAGGGCGGGTTAACCGCGCCCTGGGCCGTCGCAGGCCTCAGCCCGCCCCGGAGGAGGGAGAACACGCCGGGCGGCTTGGTGCTAGTGAAGCGCGACATGGCGGCGAGGCGGACGAGCCTCTGTGGCCCCGAGTGTTTGGGGAAGGGGGCGGAGCTAGAACGGCCTTAACAACCACTAGATCGCCACCGGCCCGGCTGCTCCGAGACTACATTTCCCAGAGCGCCCCACGTGGCGCGGGAGGAAACGAGAAGTGCCAGCGGTACAGTGCGCAGGTGCAGAGCCTCCTGTGGTTATATAAGGGAAGTCTGGGGCGCTTCTCGTTCTTTTGCGGCTTTGGCTCTGGTGCTTTACCTTTGGGTTGTATCGTGCCTCATCCGCCTCATCCGATGAGGTCCGAGCCCGGGAACGCGGGTTTGCTACTGTGTATGGTGAGTGGAGATGCCATTGTTTTCCTTTCGAGATCTCTGTTCCTCATTTGTCCTCTTTGCTGTGTTCCTGCCTGGTCTCTCTCTGCTCTGACCTTAGATAGGCCTTAAGCCATTTAACTAACCGGGAGGCCAGTTTAAACTGGAAAAGCCCTCGCCGGTGTGCGGACCTGAGGAGTCTTTGGCTGGTATAAATGATGACTATGCTTTTTTCCCCATCAGATCGACAATGCTGATGTCTTTGAACACTTGCCAGTTAGTTCTGATAACCGGCCTCACGAGGCCCGGCCATGTTCTTTTCCAACCGTGGGGAGATGGCGATTGATGCCCTTTCTTTGTTGGTTCGCAGGTTAGCGCCATCAGAGGGTACGGGATGGCTCTAGGAGGCTCTCGTTGCTGGGCCTCCAAGAGAACCCCACGCAGACGTCTCCAGCCTTCGGTCTCCTGACCTGGGGTAAGTCTCTCCCGGCGTGTTGTCGGAATCGCGAGCTGTGGGGAGCCCTTTCATCTGCTAGGCAGACTTGGGGGAAAGAAGGGAGGATTTTATTTTGCCGGAGAGCGTGAGCGGGGGTGGAGCAACAGAGGAGACAGGATCTGCACGCACAGCCGCGAGCCCCATGCGGGACTCGAACCCAAATTGTGAGGTCTGACCTGAGCCAAAGTCAGATACTCAGTGGACTGAGGCACCCAGGTGCCTCTCCGTGTTTTTTTTCTTTTAGTGTGTATTTGAGGGAAGTCCAAGCAGGCGCTTCACAGTCAGTGCAGAGCCAGATGAGGGATTTGAGCTCATGGATTTTACGATCATGGCCTGAGCAGATATCAGGAGTCGAGGCTTAACTGGCTGAGCCACCCAGACACTCCCGGGAATAATCTCTTTAAAGTGAATAGCTGTTAATTTTTTACGGCTTATTATAAGTGCGTGGGAGAGGCCAATGGGGTGGGGTTGGAGTCCCCAGTGAGCCACCCTGGAGTCCCTAGATGCTAACTGTTAAATGCCTTAGTGTTCCTGAAAGCACATTTTTGGGTCCCATTTCTTCACATGTGCTTATTTTTGTTTTGATAACCGTTTTGTGCACTTAAGTTTCTAGTAGGCGGATGGGGCAACCCGGTGCCGTTGGAGGCCATGTGTGTAGGTGGTAGAATTCACCCAAGTCAGAAGAAAGGAGATAAAGGATTGTATACCCTGCCAGTCCTAATTGTAGATAGAACGAGGGAGAGACTGGCACCGGCAGCGGTTAAGGAGACTTTAAAATTTTAAGTAGTCTCTAAATCCTGTGCGGGGCTTGAGTTCACAGCCCCAAGATCGAGTCACATGCTCTACCGACCCAGCCAGCCAGGCACCCCACATGAGGACTTCAAGAGAACAAGAGCTCCCTTCTGGCATATATGATGACTGAACTTTTTTCCCCAACAGATCGACCATGTTGATCTAACTCTTCTAAGCCAGTTTCTGTCTGATATGCCAGTTTGAGCAGCTTCTCTATTCCCCATTCCCTTGGGCATCTAGCTGATGGGACCGCTTCTTGTTTCTCATCTCAGATAACTGTTGGCAGAAAGCAGACTTACAAGTGGACCAGGAGCGGGGGAAGTGCTTCATCATGTCCACGTGGCTGAATAGACAGAGGATGTGAAGAAGGGAAAGGTAGTTAACTCCTTTTCTCTGAAATTTTTAAATGATCTCTACGCCCAACATGCAGCTCAAACTCACGACACTGAAATCGAGAGTCGCGTACCCTTTTCGACTGAGCCATCCAGGCACCCCTGCTTCCACTTGAATTTTAAACGTGGGCTTGTCCCTGTGTTCTCTTCTAACTCAAATTTGGCCATTGCAGCTGATGACGTGACTTTTTTCCCCATCAGATCGACCCTGTTGATCTAACAACCATTAGCCAGTGTTTTGTCTGATGCATTGGCCCCAGAGATAACTTGTATCCCTATCCTTCTGTGGGTGTGTGTTTGTTTAGTGGGGTTTGAGCTTGCTCTGCCTTTTTCCCTCCCAGGAATTGGGCCATTTATCTTGGTTTTATCTGCTAACTTGTTACAGGTCTGGAGCCCTGTGCGCCACAGGGCAGTAAGTAGATGGATGGCTTCCTGATCCTACAGTTTCAGTCTGTCCCATAACAGGTGAGGTTTCTGCAAATGGCATTGTCAGCCCACTTGTAAGATGGTTAAATGTGCCCCCCTCCCCCCAAGAGAGATGTTGTGTTTGCCTGCCGGAGAATAACCTGGAGACCCACTTCCCAAGTGGGTGTATAAAGCAGGAGGGGAGAATGAAGCGTAGGACTCAGCACCCATTGCTACAAGTAGGTCTTGAAAGAAAAAAAAATGAAGTTAATTCTGCCTTTGCAGATAATATAAAAAGAAGGGAGCTCCAGGTCATGTTTCAGTTGGGTGGTGGTTGTTTTTTAAGAAAATCCTTGCTGCATGGGCCTCTTGAACATACATGGCAGCTGGCTTCTAGAAGGCTTGGTTTGGTTTGGTACTTAATTGAACACCCATCTAGTTCCTGAGGTCTTAACCAGATGTGTCTCCTGTCCCAAACAAGAAGCTTTTGTATCAGAATTATGTCGGAATTCCTGATTGTAATCTTTTCTTTTTAAGGGGTTTCTCAACTGTGGAGTTCGAATACAAACCTTGGAAAAGAAATAATAGTTCTGGTTGAATCTCTCACAAGGCTTTTGTGTAACCTGAAGACTGTCTAGAGGCCTGTGCCCATTTTGAAGAACCAAGAGTTATTGTTGAACTTTGGTAAAATTTCTAACTTGCATCCATCCAGTCTAAGAAAATAAATTCTTTAAATAAAAAATGCTCTTGTATTTGGTTATTGGAGATAAACCTCGAACCAGGGGTAATGAACCAAATATCTACAGGGGTCAAATTCCAGGGACGGAGCAAATGGAGGGCAGATCCCAAACCTTGTAATTTATAGTTATTCCTAAACAGAATTATATACACTAAAGCACAGGTTCTTTGCTTTATTGGTGACTTATTTTGAGAGGGCTATTAGGGAAGGGGCAGAGCGGGGGGGGGGGGCACAGAATCTGAAGCAGGCTTCAGGACACTCAGCTGACTGAGCCACCCAGGTGCCCATTAGACACTGTGCCTTCTAAGCTAGCTCTTGGTAGGGACTTCTGTGATCACCTCCCCTTGATTGTGTGGGACCTAGTGTTTCCAATTAATAGAAAAGCCACAAAAGGGTAGGTCACTGGAGATTAGATTCCTAATTTGCTTATTCTCTTGCTAGTTCCCTTCATATCTGTCCTTGGCTTGCTTACCTTGATGAAGCTAGCTCTCCCGTTAAAATGGTCTTCGCCCAACGTGGACTGCAGACAAGGACTGAGTTGGGGAGCCCATCCTTCCCCATTCAAATCTTTGGTGACTAGAGCCCCTGCAGGCACCTTTGTGTCTACTAGAGACCCTGAAAGAGGAACACCCCCCACCCCCCCCAAGCTGTGCCTGGATTACAGACCTACAGAACAGAAGGTGGAATGTTTATCAAATCACTGAATTCAGCCAGCTGACCTTCCTAGCTTTCTTGTCAGGACATTAAAACCTGTGTGGTCCCTAAGCTACATTTCCACACTTGTATTCCCCTTCATGCATTCAATTTAAACTTCAAAACTTGAACTCCTGATCCCCTCCCCACTACTCCCTGGCTGCCACTCCTACAATCTGTTGACCACCCCTTCAATGTGGTCGCTCAGGCTGAAAACCTTGGGAATTAACCCTTGACGATTTGCTCTCATTGCATGTGTGAAACAGCAAATCCTACTGGTTTCTGCCTTCAGAATTATCAGATTTGCCCTTTACCATATCTGTGTCACTGCTGATTTCAAACCATCCTCCAAGCTTCCATTACTGGCCTTTCTACCTCTACCACACCCCCCTGTCTGTCCTGCAGCTGGAGTGATCTTGAAAACCAAAGAGTGAGGTCACCGTCATAAACCCTCCAGGAGTGTCTCCCTCCCCCATGCAGAGTAAAAACTGCTGAGAATGACAGAGCCAGGGTTTGAACCCTGTCAGTCTGGCTCTTGAGTTTGTAACCTTTGGCTTAATTGCAGCCAATAGCTTGTATGCCGTTTAATGGACATAGGAAAGAGTCCATTTCTGGCTCTTAAAAGTTCAAATGCTTTTGCTGGACTTGCTTGTTGGGAGAAGTGGTCCCCAATGGCTGCCAGCCATGGACCAAAGAAGGTCCTGAGTGTTCTCCCAGCCACCTAGTTTCTTGGGTTTGCTGTCACTGCTTTCCTGAGCTCCATGGCCAGTGGTAGGTCTTTGATGCCCAAATTCTGCATCCTGTCTCCCTAGCTTCAGTCTCCTTCACTTTGTCCTCCTAGCTGAGGATTCTGGCAAATAACTTCACCTCTACAAACCTCCGTTTCCTCATGTGTGAAATAGGGTTCATAACAATATCTACTTCAGATAATTTGTAAGGTTCAGTAAACTCATGTCCGCAAAGCGTTCAGCCCAAGGCCTGGCAAATAGTCGGGACACAATTCATATCTAGTGAATAAGCAAATCTGCGCACTGAGATGGGAGGAGGTCTGTGTAAGGGAACTATATGAATAAATGTGTTCACTGAGTGCTTATCGTGTGTGATGTTTTGTTAATTATTTCTTATTTAATCTATATCCCAACCCTGTTTGTTACTATCCCATTTTGTTTTTATTTTTACTGTCCTGTTTTAAAGACAGAAAACAGGCCCAGGGAGATTTACCAACTTACTTGAGATTACACACCTTGAGAGTGGCAGTTGGGATTTGAACTCCATCCTGGGCCCCTCATTTCTATGTTCTACTGTCTTGCGAGGACTTTTGCTTCACTCTCACCAGCTGTGTGAATGGAATCACAAGCATTTCTGGGAAGCTGTGGGGGAAAGAAAAGGATCCACAAGTCACCTTCCAGAATTCCGGCCAGAAGATAGTATTCTCTCCCCCACACCTCACTTTCCGTTGTCTGGGAGCAGCACTTTTATAAATGGTTCTGAGTCTGGGATTCATCCTGGCCCCTGGCATACAGCCTGTGACTTCTGCCAGCCTTTAGCTCTAGATCTTGCATCTATAAAATGGGTATAACATTACCTTCCTTTTGGGAATCTGTGAGGATCAAATGAGATGTGTCAAAATGCTTCATGTAGCACCTGGCACGGGTTAAGTGTTCTAGGGTAAAAAGGAATAAACTAGTGATACAGATAACAATTTGGACGAATCCCAAGACAGTGAGTGAAGGAAAGTAATCTCAAATGGCTACATACTGTATGATTCTGTTTACTTCTTGAAAAGACGAAAGGATAGTGCTGGGGAACAGTTGTTGCCAGAGTTAGGATGAGTAGGGGATGTGACTATAAAGGAATAGCACAGGGGAGCCTGGGTGGCTCAGTCAGTTAAGCCTCCGACTTTGGCTCAGGTCAGATCTCAAGTTTGTGGGTTTGAGCCCCGCGTCAAGCTCTGTGCTGACAGCTCAGAGCCTGGAGCCTGCTTCTGGTTCTGTGTCTCCTTCTCTCTCTGCCCCTCCCCCTCTCATGCTCTGTCTCTTTCTGTATCAAAAATTAAAAAAAATAAAACATTAAAACAAAAAGGAATAGCACAAGAAAGTTTTGGGGTATCCTTATTGTAGCAGTGGTTAGGTGAATTTATACATTTTTTTAAGTTTATTATTTTGAGAGAGAGAGAGGCAGAGAGTGGCAGAGAGAGGGAGAGAGAATACCAAGCAGGTACTGCACTGTCATTGCGGAGTATGATGCAGGGCTTGAACTCAAAAACAGTGAAATATGACCTGAGCCGAAATCAAGAGTCAGCCACTTAACTGACTGAACCACCTAGGCGCCCCTATGCATATGTTAAAGTTTGTGGAACTGTACACCAAAAAAAAAAAAACTAAAGTCAATCTTATTGTATGATAATACTAAAAATACTAACAGCAGGGGCACCTGATTGGCTCAGTCGGTTAAGCATCTGACTCTTGATTTCAGCTCAGGTCATGATCTCATGGTTTGTGAGTTCGAGCCCTGAATCAGGCTCCTTACTCTCAGCATGGAGCCTGCTTCGGATCCTCTTTCCCCTCCTCTCTCTGTCCCTTCCCTGCTCGCACGCGCATGAGTGCTCTCCCTCCTCAAAATAAATAAACATTTTTAAAAAATTATATCAACAGCAAACATGGGCCCTAGAATTGGATTTCTTGGGTTTGAATCATAGCTCTGGCCTTTATTAACCATGCAACTTCGAGCAAGTGATTCACATCTCTGAGCCTCAGTGTCTTGATCTGAAAAGTAGGAACATGAATGGTACCCCCCTTTGGGGATCTTTTGAGGAATAAAGGAACACTTATAACTCTGCTTGGAACACTGAGAGAACTTTTCAAATGCTTGTTATTTTTTTAGTTTCTTTCAATCTTTTCCTTTTTTCTCCTTTTTTTAGATTTTGGCTACCTCATTTCCAATTATAGCTACACAATTGCCAGGGAAGATGGAGAGGGGTGCCTTCCAGGACTTGCAACTCTAGCCTGAGTCTCTAGGTGGCACTGTGGGCACATGTTTCTCCAACTGGTGGGCACAGAGCCTCTACCTTTGGGCTGGAAAGGGGCAAGATGGGCCAGTAGTGAGTGGCCTTGCAGGTGGGCAAGCTTTTCAGATCTTGCAGCTCGCACTTCTGGGGTTGACCGCAGCAGCGAAGCCTGAAACGTGGGCTGCTAATGTTGCCACCCCTAGACGCATGCACCAGACCAGCCAGAAGCAAGTGTGCCCACAGTCCCTTCAATCTAACACATCAGTGATCAGTTTTCACTTTCCCACGTTCCCTTCTGTCCCCGTTATGTTATCATAGTAGGATGGCTAGTACCAGCCTGGCTGGAGCTTCCCATAAAGGAAGCCAGAAATCCTTAAACTGTTAGCAACTGATTCCAATTTTACAAACTGTGAAGACTAAGAAAATGCACATGTCTGGGCCTCAGATGTCCAGGAGGCTTCCAGTTGGAGCAGTGTCCCTGTCAGGGCCACCCTCCTCGTTCATTAGCCAGATAAAACACATGACGCCCTTAAATGTGAATGTAGATAAATAACAATTGTTTAGGGTAAGTACATCCCATGTAATATTTGGGACAGTGTTAAAATTGCTGTTTATCTTAAATTCACATTTGACTGGGCATTCTGTATTTTTTTTAAAGTTTATTTATTTTGAGAGTGAGTGAGCGAGAGCACATGCACAGAGGAGGGGCCGAGAGCGAGGGAAAGAGAGAGAGAATAACAACAGGCCTGCACTGTCAGCGCAGAGCCCGAGGTGGGGCTTCATTCCAAGAACCCATGACATCACGGCCTGAGCCGAAATCAAGAGTCGGTTGCTTACCCGACTGAGCCTCCCATGTGCTCCAAGCATCCTGTATTTCTATCTGCTCAATCTGGCAGCCTCATTCCTGGGGACACCTGGCTTGGACAATGGCATCTGCTCTCTTTAAGACGAAGACTTGATGGACCTCATCAAGTATGTTCTGAGTAACTCATATTCTGTGTCAACTTGGATTATTTTCCTCCAAGATTATCTGGGGCAGGGTGGCAGCTGGGGGAGGGGGGGATTGGTTTTTTCCCAACAGTTTCTAAACTGGCTTCAAAGCCTGGGTGGGTGGAATTGGCAGACCCTGTGGTCCACCTACTGGGCAGGTCCCCTGGTCAATTCCTCCCAAGGGCCCCATGTTAATTAATTGCTGGTCTATTTAGAAGGTGACTGTCTTTTCTTTTATCTGTTAGTCATGGCAGAAACAGACCATCTTGGGTTTATTTATATCTGTGGCTTTTTTAAAAAGAGAGAAGAGGAGAAATCTGGATCCTCTCACTTGGCAGGCTCACTTAAACAAATGGTCCTTTGGCTAAAACAGACCTGCACCACAGGGCCACAGTTTGCAGATGGGAAGGCTTGTGTTGGAGGTGGTCCTAGAAGGTGGCAGCTTTTCTTTTCTTTCTCCAGTGTTAAAGTGGCAGTAGGTACGGCTTTGACATCACTTTTGGCTCTGCCCAGGTTGACCTGATGATTTTACAGGCAGAGGAGCCATCTGCAGAGTGCAGTGGCTGTCACAGTACCAAGTGTACCGCTCTCTAAGCCCCATTTCTCCCTACTCAAGTCGTCCTTGTCATGACCATCATCTGTAGTTGCCACTTATTGAAATGTCCTGCTGGGGTGTTATTTACTCCTCACCTCACTCCACAAGGGAGGTAATATTATTATCCCGACTTTATAGATGAGAAAACTGAGGTTCAGAGAGGGGAAGTGATTTACCTAAGCCAAACAGTTAGCAAATGGCTCTGCCAACGTCTTCCCTTGCCTCCTCATCTAGTCTAGCTTGCTCAGTGCTCCTGGAGCACGGACAGCGAGAGCCCTGTGCTGGGAGCTCCCAGAGGAGATTGGAAGGGGGAATGGCAGCTAAGGTGGAGCTGGCCAGCCCGTGGCCTCACCTTGCAGGGTGCTCCTCCAGGAGCTCCTCACCTCACTCTCCTTCCGGGTTATGGTGTGTCCTCCTGCCCTGGCTCCCGTAGGAGGTGCTCCCTTCTATTTCCAGCTCCAGTGTTCCTCACTAGCCCTGGTGGTTTCCTTATATTCTGCACACACGCTTGCAGAATTTATTCTCTAATTACAGTTTGCTGGGATTGTTCTCTTTCTAGTGGCCTATAACCGGTACAGAGGCAGAGCTGGGGTTCGAACCCAAGGACTCCAAAATAACTTTGTTACCAGTAGTCTCCCAGAGACACTTGCAGATTGCTCCTTCCAGGCCCAGCATCTGCCTTCTGGCACAGACCATGATCTGCTCTCATTTCTAGACACAACAATTGCAGGCCATGTTATTAAATGTATCTTTTATGCCTGCAGTATAATGGCCCTAGTAAACACACACACACACACACACACACACACACACACACACACACACACACACAAACTGGAGCTAGTTTTGTATGATGTGTTTTGAGGGACAAGCTCCTAGTGAATACTTGCACTCTCTCCCCCAAGTGCTTAATTAGAGTTACTTCAGGGGCAAATCATTGTGCTGAGCCAAAGAGGCAACAAGAAGGATAATTATCCCTCAGTTTCTGCCTTAAAATATTTCACAGCCAAGTCATCAACTCCCTGGTTAATTTTTCAGGCTAGAATATCATGGGGGATAAGACCAAGCTTATCTACATGTAGTTTCCAAACCTTATCCTCACATTTGGAAATAGGGGCACATGCGCACACACACAAACACACAAACACACACACACATTAAAACCATATATATCATTCAACAGCCAGAAAACAAATAAGCCAATAAAAAAATGGGCAACATCACTCATGATCAGGGAAATACAAACCAAAACTACAATGAGAACTCACCTCACACCTGTCAGAATGGCTAAAATCAACAAACAAGAAATAACAGGCATTGGAGAGGATGTGGAGAAAGGAGAATCCTCTTGCGTTGTTGGTGGGAACCCAACTGGTGCAGCCACTGTGGAAAACAGCATGGGGGTTCCTCAAAAAGTTAAAAACGATCCGGCAATCACACAACTGAGTAAACCCCCAAAATTCAAAAAACACTAACTCAAAGGAATATATGCACACCTATGTTTACTGCAGCATTATTTACAATAGCCTAATTCTGGAAGCAGCCCAAGTGTCCATTGGTTGATGAATAGATCAAGAAGATGTGGTACATATATATACAATGGAATGTTATTCAGCCATAAATAAGAGTGAAATCTTGCCACTTGTAACAACATGGATGAAGCTAGAGAGCATAATGCTAGGCAAAATAAGTCAATCAGAGAAAGACAAATACCAGATGATTTCACTCACATGTGGAATTTAAGAAACCAAACAAAAGAGCAAAGTAAAAAAGAGAGAGAGACAAACCAAGTATCAGACTCTTAACTACAGAGAACAAACTGATAGTTACTAGAGGGGAGGTAGGTGGGAGGGGATGGGTGAAATAGATGATCAACAACATCAAAGGATTAAAGAGTAGATTTATGATGAGCCCTGAGTAATGCATAGAATTATTGAATCAGAGGTGCCTGGCTGGCTCAGTTGGTGGAGCCTGTGACTCTTGATCTTGGGGTTGCAGGTTCAAGCCCCACGCTGGCTATAGAGATTACTTTAAAAAAAATAATTTTGGGCACGTGGCTGGCTCAGTCAGGAGAGTGGGCAACTCTTGATCTCAGGGTCTTGAGTTCAAGCCCCATGCTGGGTGTGAAGTCTACTTTAAAAAAAAATGAATTGGGATGTCTGGGTGGTTCAGTCAAAGTCAATTAAGCATCTGACTTTGGCTCAGTTCATGATTTCACAGCTCATGAGTTCAAGCCCCTTGTCAGGCTCTGTGCTGACAGCTCAGAGCCTGGAGCCTGCTTCAGATTCTGTGTCTTCCTCTCTCTTTGCCCCTCCGCTGCTCATGCTCTCTCTCTTTCTCTCAAAAATAAATAAACATTAAAAAATAATTGTTGAATCACCATATTGTATACCTGAAACTAATTTAACACTGTATGTTAACTATACTGGAATTAAAAAACATAATAAAATATATATATATATTAGAGTTCAGATGGGAAATATACTCAAATATATTCTTATTAAAGGGGCGCCTGGGTGATTCAGTCAGTTAAACATCTGACTCTTGGTTTGGGCTCAGGTCATGATCTCACAATTCGTGAGTCCGAGCCCTGCATCAGACTTCTGACAGCACCAAGACTGCCTGGGATTCTTTCTTCTTCTCTCTCTACCCCTCCCCACCTCAAAATAAATAAACATTAAAAAATATTTATTATTATGGGGCACCTGGGTGGCTCAGTCGGTTGAGCGTCCGACTGCGGCTCGGGTCACGATCTCATAGTTCCTGGGTTCGAGCCCCGCATCGGGCTCTGTGTTGACAGCTTAGAGCCTGGCTCCTGCTTCCGATTCTGTGTCTCCCTCTCTCTCTGCCCCTCCCCTGCTCATGATCTGTCTCTCTCTGTCTTTCAAAAATAAATAAATCTTAAAAAAAAAATTAAAAAAAATATTTATTATGAACTATGATAACATGCAACGACCTAGATTGATCTCAAGGGCATTATGTTTAATGACAAAAGCCAATTTCAAAAGATGGCATATGAATGATCATTTATATTACAGTCTTGAAATGACCAAACTGTAGATGGAGAGCAGATTAGTGGCTGCCTTGGAATAAGGACCGGGAAGAGGAGTGTAAGCCTAAGTGGAGACCACAAGGAATTCCTTTGTATCTGGTTTGTGGTTCCATGAATATATGAACCTATTTATCACGGAATAAAAACATATAGAATTGTATGTGTGTGTGTGCATACACAAATAAACATGTAAAAAAATGGTAACAACAGAATGAGGTCTGTAGTCTAGTTAAACATATTGTAACAAAATTGAATCCCTCCTCTTTATATTGTACTACAATTTTACAGGATAGCACTCGGGGGAAGTTAGGTGAAGGGTACATGATAGTCTATGTACCATTTTGCAGCTTCCTGTGAGTCTATAATTATGTCCAAATAAAAACTTTAGGGGTGCCTGGGTGGCTTAGTTAGTTAAACGTCTGACTTCGGCTCAGGTCATAATCCGGTGGTCCATGAATTCAGGCCCCACGTCGGGGTCTGTGCTGACAGCTCAGAGCCTGGAGCCTGTTTTGGATTCTGTGTCTCCCTCGCTCTCTCTCTGCTCCTTCCCCACTCACACTCTGTCTCTGTCTTTGTTTCTCAAAAGTAAATACACATTAAAAAAATTCTTTTAAATAAAAAGGTTTAACAAAAACCTTTCATAATTACCAAAGCAGAGTAAGGGCAATGTAGAAAGTCAGAAATGTAGACCAAAAATAAATAAAAACACTATTACATGGCACAAAAACAGACACTCAGATCAATGGAACAGAGCAGAGAACCCAGAAATGGACCCACAAACTTACAGCCAATTAATCTTTGACAAAACAGGAAAGAATATCCAATGGAAGAAAAACAGTCTCTGCAGCATGCAGTGCTGGGAAAACTGGACAGCGACACGCAGGGAAATGAACCTGGACCACTTTCTCACACCACACACAAAAATAAACTCAAAATGGATGAAAGACCTAAATGTAAGACAGGAAGCCATCAAAATCCTCGAGGAGAAAGCAGGCAAAAACCCCTCTGACCTTGGCCGCAGCAACTTCTTACTCGACATGCCTCCAGAGGCAAGGGAAACAAAAGCAAAAATGAACTATTGGGACCTCATCAAAATAAAAACCTGCACAGCAAAGGAAACAATCAGCAAAGCTAAAAGGCAACCAGTGGAATGGGAGAAGGTATTTGCAAATGACATATCAGACAAACGGTTATATCCAAAATCTATAAATAACTTATCAAACTCGACACCCAGAAAACAAATAATCCAGTGAAGAAATGGGTAAAAAGACATGAACAGACACTTCTCCAAAGAAGACAGCCAACCAACACGTGAAAAAATGCTCAACATCACTCATCATCAGGGAAATACAAATCAAAACCACAGTGAGATACCACCTCGCACCTGTCAGACTGGCTAACATGAACAACTCAGGCAACAACAGATGTTGGGGAAGATGTGGAAAAAGCGGATCTCTCTTGCTCTGCTGGTGGGAGTGCAAACTTGTGCAGCCACTCTGGAAAACAGTATGGAGCTTCCTCAGAAGATTAAAAATAGAACTATCCTGTGACCCAGCAATTGCACTACTAGGTATTTATCCAAGGGATGCAGGTGTGCTGTTTCAAAGGGACACATGCACCCCAATGTTTATAGCAGCGCTATTAACAATAGCCAAAGTATGGAAAGAGCCCAAGTGTCCATTGATGGATGAATGGATAAAGATGTAGTGTATACAATGGATTATTACTTGGCAATCAAAAAGAATGAAATCTTGCCATTTGCAACTACATGGATGAAACTAGAGGATGTTATGCTAAGCGAAATTAGTCAGAGAAAGACAAATATCATATGACTTCACTTATATGAGGGCTTTAAGACACAGAACAGATGAACATAAGGGAAGGGAAGCAAAAATAATATAAAAGCAGGGAGCGGGATAAAACATAAGAGACTCTTAAATATGGAGAACAGAGGGTTACTGGAGGGGATGTGGGAGGGGACTAAATGGATAAAGGGCATTAAGGAATTTTCTGAAATCATTGTTGCACTATATGCTAATTAACTTGGATGTAAATTTTTTAAAAATAAAGAAATAAAACACTATTACATAACTCAGAAACTCTACTGTTAAACCTTATTGTATATCTTTCTAGATCTTTTATGTATTTATACATACTATATGTATTTGGGGGTGCTATTTTAAAAAGGATAATATTTTAGAGCAGTTTTAGGTTTACAACAAAATTGAGAGGAAAATACAGAGACATCTCATGCACGGCTCTCGTGAACCTGCTCTGACACATCGTAATCACGCAGTCCGTAGTTCACTTCAGAGTTCTGTCTCAGTGTCGTGCATTCTATGGGTTTGGACAAAAGTATAATGACATACTGCCGATTCCTGAACATGGGTTTGCACCACGGGAGTCCACTTCATACATGAATTTTTTACAGTATCGTACTGTAAATGTATTTTCTCTTCCTTATAATTTTCTTTTATTTATTAATAAATGTATTCTTTTATTTTGAGAGAGAGTGAGTGGGGGAGGGGCAGAGAGAGAGAATTCCAAGGAGGTTCTGCACTGACACAGTATAGAGCCCAATACAGGGCTCGAACTCACAAACTGTGAGATCATTACCTGAGCCTAAATCAAGAGTCAGACCCTTAACTGACTGAGCACCCAGGAGCCCTAATTTTCTTCTTCTTCTTCTTCTTTTTTAAATTTACTTTTAAGTGATCACTACACCCGACATGGGGCTTGAACTTGCAACCCTGAGAACAAGAGTCAGAAGCTCCCCTAGCTGAGCAAGCCATGGTTTTCTTATGATTTTAAAGTGTTTATTCATTTTTGAGAAAGCGTGAGTCGGGGAGGGGCAGAGAGAGAGGGAGACAGAGAATCCCAAGCAGGCCTCATGCTGTCAGTGCGGCGCATGTGGGCCTCGAACTCGTAAACTGTGAGATCGTGACCTGAGCTGAAACTAAGAGTTAGATGCAAAAAAAAAAAAAAAAAAAAAGAGTTAGATGCTTACTGCTTACTCGACTGAGTCACCCAGGTGCCCCTCTTATGATTTTCTTTTTTTTTTTAAATATATTTATGAGAGGGGGAGGGAGAGAATCTTAAGCAGTCTCCACACTATCAGTGCAGAGCCCCACTTGGGACTTGAACCCATGAACTGTGAGATCATGCCCTGAACTGAAATCAAGAGTCTGACACTTAACGACTGAGCCATCCAGGTGCCCGAGCTTACGATTTTCTTAATAACATTTTCTTTTCTTTAGCTTACTGTATTGTAAGTATACAGTATGTAATACATTACAGTGTCAATCCATTGTTTTATTAGTAAGGCTTCTGGTTAACAGAGGCTATTAGTAGTTCAGTTTGGGGAAAGTCAAAAGTTATACATAGATTTACAACTGTGCAGGGGTAAGTGCCCCTAATCCCTGAATTTTCCAAGGGTTGATTGTATATCCATCGTTATTATATCATACAGAGTATTTTCACTAAATATCCTCTGTGCTCTGCCCATTCATCCCTGTCCTCACCCCACCGCCTGCAACCACTGATCTTATTGTGTCCATATTTTCACCTTTTCCGGAATGTCATATAATTAGGATCATGCGGTATGTTACATACATATAGTTAATATCATACAGTAGTTAACATTTTGAGATGGGCTTCTTTGGCTTGGCAATGTACATTCAAACTCCTCCATGTGTTTTCATGACTCGAGAGCTCATTTCTTTTGAGCAGAGAAAAATATGCCAGTTTGGATGTGCCAGTGCTTAGCGATTCATCAGCTGAATGACATCTGGGTTGCTTTCAAGTTTGGCCAATTATGAATAAAACTGCTATAGACATCCTTGTGCAGGTCTTTTTGTGAAATGTAAGTTTTCAGCTCCTTGGGATCTTTGCAGGCAGATCTGTCTCCCACAATCGAGATAAAGCCAGACACTCGCTTTCCAAGCCCCACTGGCAGCTAACGCATGAGGCCTAGTTCTGACCAATGAGTCACCCCAAAAAAGAACCTCTGGTAGAGGGCTTCTGTTTGCAGTGCCGGGGCACCTGTTCATACGATTACTAAGAATAACATGGTTTCATACAAGCTCTTAGCTCTTAGCGGCCCACAGAAAGGTGCAGAAAATCCAAAGCCTGTGTACATAGTTAGAGCAGTGCTTCTCAGACCCTACAGTGGGCACCTTGTGAAAATGCGGATTCTGACTCAGTAAGTCCGTGGTGGGGCCCAAGATCCCGCATTTCTTGAGATAAAGTTAGTTCGTAGACCAGGACCCCCCACAAAAATGGAGGCTGTCCTACCAGCCCAGTTCAGGTCAGGAATCCAACCCCAGGCCAGCCGCACTCACAGCGAACACATGTCAAAGAAATCTAACACACACCGGCCATATCACCCAACGCTTCCCACACCCTAGAAGTAGGACTTCCTAGCCCATTGTGCTTCTGTTTCGAGTTGCCTCTTCCAAGCTCTTATAAAACTCGCTCCTGCCCCTAATCCCTTGGGAATGGTGCTCCACTGCTTGCACTGTTTCCCCTCGAATAAAGGGCATTAGACTTGTTACTAAATTGTTTTAGTTTATCATTTGACACCAGCAAGCTTCCAGGGATGCCAGTGCTGCCGGTTGTCAGATCACAGTTTGAACAGTGAGGTCCTGCACACTTTTTTGAACACAAATCAGAGAGAACCCAATTATATGTGACTTAACCCAAAAGGAAAGGCATTCCTGAGAAGGTAGTTTAAGGTTGCTTGACCCTGCAGTTTAGCAGTCTCTTCAAGGACCCAGACTCTCTCCCACCTTCCTCCCCGCTACCCGGCGTGGTTTGTGTTTAGTCCTTGGACTTGTTGCTTCAAGGTCATCAGACCGCTCCAGGGGCCATGCCCGGACACTACTGGACTTTCAACAGAAGACAGCATCCCCTCCCATGCATTTCCTTATCAGTGAAAAAACATTTCCGAGGAGCCCCACCACCACATCCCCACCCTCATCCCTGAGCTAGTGATTTGCACAATCCAGGGGTACCATTTGAACAGAGTACCTGAGTGCTGCCTCAGAAGCTTTGGGAAGTCTTCTCACGCCCATTGGCCAGAAGTGTGTCACGTGTTCAAGCCTAACCCTGGATTGGCCAGGGGCACTTCCTGTGCTTGGCTTAGACCTGTAGTTCTCGAAGGAAGGTTCTTAGAGCAGTAGCATCAGTATCAGCTGGGAAACTTGTTAGAAATGCGATTCTTGGCTCCACCCCAGACCTACTGAATCAGGAGGTGCTGGAGTGAGTGAGACATGGCGATAGCTTCCCAGGGGCTCCAGGTGTTTCTGCGGCATGGGTCAGCCCTGGCTGCACATTAAAGTCATCTGGGGGAACTCTTAAACTTATCTTTGGATAAAAGTCAGGAGAATGTTTCCCTCTGGAGGTGGGCTGGAGTATAGACCTGGGAGTAGTGGGAGCAACTTGTCCTGATTTTCCCTGGGGATCTATGTTTTGCTACTGAGAGTCCCGGGTCCTGGAAAAACCTCTCCAAGGTTTAGGGTAAAGTTAGGAAGAATGGAAGGGCACCCGTGGGCAACCACACAAACACAGAAGCTCAGACGACTGTTCCCGACCACTGACACGCCAGCACGTCCATGTTTGCTGAGTCCTGGACCTGGCGAGGCAGGGCCACGAACCCCATCCTGGGCTCAGGTGGCTTGTCCTAAAGTCACCCAGGAACCTACACTCTGGAGAAGGCAAGTGGGGCAGCCAGAGGTGCCCTGTCCCTCTGCCCCACGGACTCCACGGAGACAGAAACGGGGCTGCCAATTGGTTTAATTATCCAGATGGGAAGTTGGCAGCGGGAGCCCAGTCTTGGGCAGAGATTAATGACTCCATTATCTTCCTGGGCAATCATCCTGTCCAGGCCCCCGTCCAGAATGTAGATACTAGGTGTAAATAAAGTCCTGTTCTGAGGAGCACATTTTTCATTGTCTCCAGATGGGAATTTGCTTCAGAAACCCTTGGCTTAAATCCAGGAAGTGACTTTGTTTGGCAGAACGACCTGGTCAATTCAGGGGCACCTGGGTGTCGCAGTCAGTCAAACCTCTGACCTCAGGTCAGAACATGATCTCACAGTTTGTGGGTTCGAGCCCGCGTTGGGCTTTGTGCTGACAGCTCAGAGCTTGGAGCCTGCTTCACATTCTGTGTGTGTGTCTCTCTCCTGCCCCTTCCCTGCTGGTGCTCTCTCTCTCCCAAAAATGAATAAACAAACATTTTTATTTTTTATTTATTTAATTTATTGTTAATGTTTATTAAAAATTTTTTTAATGTTTTATTTATTTTTGATACAGAGGGATACAGAGCATGAGAGGGGGAGGGGCAGAGAGAGAAGGAGACACAGAACCAGAAGCAGGCTCCAGGCTCTGAGCTAGCGGTCAGCACAGAGCCCGACTCGGGGCTCGAACCCACGAACGTGAGATCTGACCTGAGCCGAAGTCAGAGGCTTAACTGACTGAACCACCCAGGCACCCCAAATGTTTATTTGTTTTTTAGAGAGACACAGAACACAAGTGCAGGAGGGGCAGACAGAAAGGGAGACACAGAATCCAGAGCAGGTTCCAGGCTCTGAACTGTCAGTGCAGAGCCTGACATGGGGCTCGAACCCAAAAACTGTGAGATCACGACCTGAGCCGAAATCGGATGCTTAACTGACTGAGCCACCCAGTCACCCCATTTTTAGAAAGATAAATTGTTATTGTAAGCCTGCAATTCTGGGGGGTTCATGATGCACCAGTAGATAATGAGGGTGAAGGGAGACGGAGCAGCCGGCTCACTCCCACCCGGAGCACAGCGCCCCGAAGCCCTGAGGGTGTGCACCTCAGCCAGGCAGCTCACTGCGCTCTGGGGGGTCCCCTTCTCCCTGCTGCGAGGTGAACAAGCTCCTCTGTGCGCACAGATGTGGCCTTTCCCAAGAGCCCCACGGCTCCCAGGACCCTCACAAAAGGGCAGCACGGGAGATTTCTGGGAGCTGGGTCGTCCGTTACTTGGATGCTTCAAACCCGGCAGCACAGAGAGAAGCCAGATAAAGGGGCTGAGCACTGCAGGAGGCTGCTGGTCCTCGTCGCGGGGCGTGCCCAGGGACATGCCCTGGTCAGGAGCAGCCGCCTGCCCTCGCCTGACCCTTACGTCAATACAGACTGCCTCTCTTTCTCTCTGTCTCTGTCTCTCTGCTTTTTTTTTTCTTTCCTGGTAGTGAAAACGTTTGTAAATCAATATTTTGTATATATATCTCAATAGTATCTATATAATATTACATATTATATATCAATAGTGTATATAATATATATTATATATTACATAATATATAATACATATGGCATATATATGTCTTTTATTATATATGTAATTAAGATCCACCACTCCTTCCCATCCTTCCCACCCCCATTCGGTTCTCTAGAGGTAACCACTGTTTTTTCCCCACATTTATTTGAATAGGTAATACAGGCATGAGGTCAACATTTCCAAAGGTGCCACTTTGCACCTCTCTCCAAAGACAACCATTCTTACCAATTTATGACATCTCCTTCCAGAGATGTGTTTTGCCTTTGTCAGCATATAATATAAATATATTTTAACAACAGAAATGGTGCCCTGCTACACTGTTATGCATTTGGCTTTTTCACCTCGCAGTGAATCTCAAAGGTCTCACACACAAGTACATCAACACCTGCTTTATTAATTTAGGAGACTGGACTATATCTCCTTGTAAGGATGGATCATGATAGATTTAAGCGGCCCCTGCTGTTAGACTTTTTTTTTCCCAACTGGAGTCACCGAGAATGAGTTGGTTCATGGGTTTATTTTATTTCAGCCGAACGGCCCCTCCCGAGTAGCTGGAAGTCCTCGGAGGAGAGCCCCGCCGAGCAGGAGCTCAGGGTTCTTAAGGGTTTTGGCGAGACAAAATGGGTCATCGTGTAGTTAACCAATTACAACCTACAGCATTTTATTGTAGTCAATTATATTGTAATACACAGATGTTAGTTTTGGCGGGAACCTATTATTTTAAAGTTCTTAGTCTTTTAAAATGACCACTCATAGTTAGACACCTAAGATGTCTAGGTGTCACGGGGCTAGGGGACTTTAACCTCACCTTGGATGTTGCCTCAGCCAGGTCTTATTAAAAGGGTGGGGTTGCTTAACAGAATCTTGAAAAACAAGTTAAACTTCAGGTCACAATGTTTGTTATCGAGTTACATTCTTAGGATCTTTCCAGAGCCCAGTTGCTCAACCTTTAATTATTTACCAGAATTGGAGTGGGAGAATGAAACAATGGTTGGCATTTTAGGATCCAGTTTGACCCGAGGGGGTAGGGTCTTACAAGACCACAGTATTATATGGTCACTCAAGGCAGGGGGTGGGGACTTGGGCATGTTGGCAGAGGGAGCCTTGACCCTAACAGGTGAAAGAGGAGCCCTTGACATTTCCCACATCTAGTTGGTTGCAATATGTGGTCACCTGCCGCGTGCCCAGGCCAGCTAGAAGCAGTCGGGTCTAGGACCCGAGGCTCCGGTTCGCCTCAGGCTTGCAGTCCGTATCTGGGTAGCTAAGAGAGAAATAAACAACTTCGGTCAGAGCAAGATGAGGCTTAGCTATGATTGGCGAGGATGGAGGAGTGGAGGCAGGGAGAGGGTGGGGCTGGAGCAATTAGTTAGAAACCAGTTTCACATTTTTCAAGTTCTTTACCGAATGTTTTCATGTATTTTATACCCTTTAATTCTCGTTTCAACTCTGTAAGGATCAGTGTCCTCACTTATGCACCTGTGTCTTCACGATACTAACTCATGCTCTTAGGGTTGTGGCACAAGTCATATTATGTAAATGAAGAAGGGCATTTATTGACTCAGGGAGCTGAAAAAGATCCATGGATTTCGGCTTCAGGCATGGCTGGATCCAAGGACTCCAAGGAGGTCAGCACATTTCTCTTTCCACCATTCAGCTCTGCCTGAGTTAGCTTCATTTTCAGGCAAACTCTCCCCAAGTGGTGGCAGAGATAGTACCCAGTAGCTCCAGCCTGGTGTCCCTAGTGAAATGAGAGCATCCTTTTCCCAGTTGTTCCAATAAAAATCCTAGGGATGGTTCTGTTAGGCTCCGTTGGGTCACACGCTCATTCCGGATCCGGTCAATTGCTGAGCATAGGGAGAAGGAGTATGCAGCTGGCCATATCTGGGTCACATTCTCCATCTAGAAATAAGAGAGTGAGGTCAGCCCTATTCAGACCATGTGGATGGAGAGTGGGGAGGGTTGGTTCCTCAAAAGAAAACTTGAGGTGGTGTCACCAGAAGATGGGGGGTAAGGAGGTTGGGAGGGCAGAAATGACAGCTGCTCAAAACCGGGCTGTGGGAGACCATGCATTGCAGGAAACTCAAAGAGAAAACCGTGCTGAGACATTAAATGGGAGGAGGAGTGAGTGAGTGGCTGCGGCTGTGTTGTAGGAACACTTAAGAGTTTTAGTCACTAGGCTTGGGGATCTCTATGATTTGCGATCAAAAAAGCCTTTTGTGAGCCACCACGATCAACAGGAGACAGGAAACACAAAGGATTTCAGGCAACAGTCTAGAGCTAGAACTGGATTCCAGAAAAATCCTTTTGGTAGGCAGTGAGGAGGATGGACAGTCAGGGGGCGGGGCAATGAGGTTCAGAGAAGAAGGTGGGGTTTTGGATTGTTCAGAAAGGCATTTCCCTAGGAGCTTGGGCCTGTTGGAGTAGGGGCAGGGGGTCCAAAGGGACTGTGGGAAGTTTGGTCTGGCTCCAGCCGGCTGAGATGGCATGATGTGATCTGAGTCTCTGGGGCTGGGTGAATCACCTTAAACCACCCCCCCCAAACCCTCTTTTTTAGCTAGAATTTCTCCTTTACTCAGAGAAAAAAAAAAAAAAAAAAAAAAAAGCAGCATGGCCTTTTTTGAGAAACACTGCCATCTGGTGGTATCTTTTTGCAATGCCAACTTGTGGTCCTACTTCTTTTGTTATTGCTAAGGCTAGATTTGTTCATTCGCTATTCATGGACTCATTACTTACTGGGTCCCTATGGGCCAGGAACTGTGTGTGGCACTGGCATTCAGCAGGGAATAAGGACCTTGAATCCGTGGAGCTGATATTCTAGTGGAGGAAGCTGATGACGTGATTCATCACACGAATGTACTGAAGTCATGACCCCATGAGGTGGGATGTGATGACAGGCCCCTGGGAGTGTCACATGTACATTCTCCTTGCTGACTTCACAGATGCCAGCAACATGGAAAGAATATTTGTAGAGTGGTGTTTGCCTAATTTTCTGCAAAATCTCTCATCTGCTTGGCAGGGCAAGGTGTGGGGTCATGGTGGGACTTTGCCTGAAAGTGATCTGCAGTCTCCCTGGCAAGTGGTCCAGCCACTCTGTGAGCACTTCCAGTGACATAGAAGTCCCTTCTCCTAGAAGCTTCTTCTACTGTAGATTATCTGCTCTTGTCTGGACAACTGCAGGGGTCTCCCCGTTTCTGCTCTCATCCACATGCCACAGCCAGAGGCATCCTGTTAAACCCTGAAATGTGGGGGCACCTGGGGGGCTCAGTCGGTTAAGTGTCCAACTCTGGATTTCGGCTCAGGTCATGGTCTCACGGTTTGTGAGTTTAGCCCTGCGCCAGGCTCTGCACTGACTGTGTGGAGGATGCTTGGGATTCTCTATCTTTCCCTCTCTCTCTGCCCTCCCCCCCCTCTTTCCCCCCACCCCGGCTCTCTCTCTCTCTCCCAAAATAGATAAATAAACATTAAAATCTCCCAGAAATATGATCATGTCACTCCTCTGTTCAGAATTTTGCAATGGCTCTTTTTCATGCTTAGAATAAAATCCAAACTCCATCTAGTAGTCATCAGCCCTGGAAGCTATCGCTATTTCTCCCTCTCTGATATCACCTCCTACCCCTGTCCTTCTGCTTGTTCTGCTCCAGCCACACTGTACTCCTCACTGTCCCTCCAGCAACCAACCTTTACCTTGCCTCAGGGCCCTTGCACCATCTGTTCCCTCTGCCTGGAACACTTTCCCCCCAGATGCCTACACAGCCCCCTCCCTCACCTCCTCAGACATCCTTTGTCATGGAGGTCTTCTGTGACTCCTTCATCTAAAACAGTGTCTTATCACCTGATCACTGCCCCTCTTACTCTGCTTTGTTTGTTGTGGGAGCATCAGTCCCTGAAATTAAATAATATACTGATTACTGTCTGTTTCCCTGACAGTGTCTACTGCTCAAGGGCATGGCTTTTTCTGCTTTGCTCATCAGTGTTCCCAGAACCCAGAGCAGGGTTTAGCACACAGTAGGCCCTAAATAGTTGAATCCATGCATCAAGACCCTTGTCGTATTGAGCATCTACAATCTGCTCAGTGCTTCACATTTGTCATGGCACCAGTCCTGTGAGACTGCAGTTTGAGTCCAAGTTTGTCTGATGCCAATGCCTTGCCTCGGCTCAGATATTCCGCCCCCTTTTAGCCCCACTTTCCTCCCCCGCGAGATGGATTTGACAAGAGTGCAAATACATTTGGAGCCGGGGTCTGGCAAGCGACAGATGGCACCCCGGAGCAGTTGACTGGAAGAGAATTTGATGAGGGCTCTATTCACAAAGGTGAGGGCAGAGGTGCAGGAGGAAATGGTGTTCCCGGAGCCTGGTGAGAGCAGGATCCAGGGCCAAGGCTCCCCCCTCCCCAGGAACGGAGGCTGCATTCTCCTCCCTGCTGGCCCGCCCCCCCCACCCCCCCATGGCAGCCAGCTGCCCAGGGAGCCTCTGTGATGCACAGGCTTCCTGAGGCCGCAGGACAAAGAAGGATCCAGGAGAGCACAACAGCCTAAGATTGTTGGGAGGATTACGTGAAGTCAGTGTGTGTGACTGGGTCCAGCACCAGTGACATAATCAGTTTCATTATTAGGTGGATGGTGAAAGCACTCAATGCTTTTTAGGTGGTTCCCCAGCTTCGTTCCTTCCTCGGAGCATTTCGATTCTGCTGTGACATCCTGAGGTGCCCGAAGCAATGCTGTCTGTTTTTGTAACACAGAAACCTCATTCTATCAGTTCCCGGACGCACACTTTTGTTTTTTCACATCTTCGTGTTGTTGAATTGGGACACGTCTCTAGCAGATGAGGGCTTTTCATGAGGACAGACTTTGTCTTTCTTGTTCTCCACTGGACAGTGCCTGGCTCATAGCAGATCCTTGGTATATATTTGTGGCATGAGTGAATGAATCCTGACAGTTGTAGCTGCTTTGTGTGTGCGAGAGAGAGAGAGAGAGAGAGAGAGAGAGAGAGAGAGAGAGAGAGAGAGGAGAGAGAGAGAGACTGTTGGCTTGCTGGCACGTCTGTAAAAATTCTCTTCTGGGTGAAGTCCTCAGGTCTTGTGTTTCGGCGTGACTGACTTCTCCGTCTAGCTTGGTCAAGTCCTGATCTGGGACCACGGAAGTGGATAGAGATGCTGAAGGTCCCAGGGGCTCCATCATCAGAAAATACCTTCCCACTCAGCCCCCAACCGCGGGAGGCACATAGAGTATCTTCCTCCTTTTACTGTGATAAGTCATTTCAGACACACTCCAGTGCAGAGAGACTATGCAACAAACCCTCCGGAAAAGCTAAGAAACAAGTCTTGAGGATCGCCCTTAGCACCCTTAGCACGTCTGGGTTCCCTTCACCCCCTCCCCCCAGTCGCTCTCCATCCTTCTCTCCTCAGGGGTAACTACTACGCTGAATTTGGTATTTACAACTCCCGTGCATATGTATGCATGTGTATACATACATAAATATATGCAATTAATACACATGCATATGTATGTATGTGTATGTATGGTCTATTCTCATGATTCACAGTAGTTACATTCCATGAAATCACAGCAAACACTGAATAAATACCGAACCGTTGCTCCTACGGGAAATAAATACACACGTATCTTACAGAGACTATAATCTTAAATCCCTAAACGACTCACTTTGGTAGATTCTAATTCCTTTGTTTTACAAAAGAGGAAGCTGAGGTTCATGAGTGTCCAGGGGTTGGCCCGAAGCCGCCTCACTACCAGGTGTCAGAGTTGGGATTCAGGCTGGGCGGAAGTGGTCGCAGACAGCCAGAAGTGGCCGCTGGGAGGGAACTCCATGCACCTCCCAGCGCCACCTTCGGCCTCTACCCGAGGAAGCACTTCCGGCCTGTTTGACCTCAGCTGAGAACGTGGGACTCAAAATTTTTATTGCTCTGCCCCTGTCTGTGAACGACTGCGAAAACACAAAGTATTGATTTGGGGGATACAAATAAATTTTAGCGAAAGGTGAACTGGCAAATACAGAATCTGGGAATAATGAAGATGGACCATATATATTATCATGTATACGAGTCCTGTATGAATTAATTTTTTAAAGTTTTTAATTTATTTATTTTGAAAGAGTGCGAGCAGGGGAGGGGCAGAGAGAATCCCAAGCAGGCTCCGCACCAGCACGATGGAGCCCCACACAGGCTTGGAACCCACGAACCATGAGATCATGACCCTAGCGGGAACCAAGCGCCCGGGCGCCCCACCTGTATGAACTCTTACACACTGTACAGCACCATCTTGCAGGTTCTAAAACTGTAAATACTATCTCACCAGAGCCAGCTTCTTTCCGCTCCGTGATGTTGGCAGTGGAGCTGTGGTTCATTTCGCTTCTGCAGAAGAAGCGCTAGTGTTTACTGAGTCCTTGCTATGTGCCGGGAGCAAACCCTTCACGTTCGTATCCGACTGAATCCTCAAGGTCACCCTGTCGGATGCATACTGTCCTTATTCCTGTTTGACAAAGGAAGAAACCGAGGCACGGAGAGGTGAAATCAGTTGTTGTTAAGAGCTTAGGACACATTTAATTTTTTATAAAATGTTTATCTTATTTTTGAGGGGGGGGGAGAGAGAGAGAAAATGCAAGAGGAGGAGGGGCAGAAAGAGAGGAGGACCGAGGATCCGAAGCAGGTCTGCACTGACAGCAGAGAGCCTGATGCGGGGCTCGAATTCACAACCCGTGAGATCATGTCCTGAAGACGAAATCAGATGCTTAATGGACTGAACCACCCAGGCGCCCCAGGAAACGTTTGTTGAAGGAATGAGTGATGGAGACACTGCCCAATGGTCACCAGCAGGATGATGCGTAAATAAAACATGGAATTCTAAGTTTACTTGGACTTATAAACAGTTGTCATAGATAAACTTTCAAGGGAGGCATGGACCCAGGTTTGCAAGAGTTCTAGGGCCCATGTGGTATTTTGGGGGGGGGGAGGGTTGGCGTGTGGGGAGGATGACCTGACCACTGGCCATCCACGTTCCACACAAGTTACCCTTGAAGACCCCGCCTTCTCTCCCAGCGGGCTCCTGCACCCACCGTGGCCGATGGAGTGGCTGGAGTCGCTCTCTCAAGCCCTGCCAGATCTGCCGTCGCGTCCGCCAGAGGCATGTCCTGCTGGAGCCAAGGACCGGAGTGCCCCTGCGCCCCGCTGGAAGATCGGGCCGGCTGCGTGGATTACCGGAGCCGCCAGGGGGCAGAGTACCCGCAGTCTCTGAGTGAGTGGGAGAGGCCCCCGGGTGGGGGTGGGCAGCGCTCAGTGGGAACCGCCTGGCTGGACTGGCGGCCTTCCGTGAGCTCCTGTGTGGGGTCTGAGTTTCGGACTTTTGTCTTCCTTGACCCTGATTTGTCCTCCTCACCTTGTGAATGAGGTAAGGAGCTCTGACCTCCTCTGGGCACCTCGGTGCCACGCACTTGGCCACATTATTGACTCTAGGAGGTCAGTGTTACTGTTCTCACTTTACTGAAGGGGAAACCAAGACTCAGGCGCAAAACTCGCCCAAAGTGCACGGCTCATGCTCTCACATCTTGTTTAGCTTTCACCATAACTCTGTGAATAGGTACTGATATCATCCCATTTTGCTGATGAGGAGATTGAGGCTCAGAGAGGAGTAGTAACTTGACCAAGATCACTCAGTTGTAAGAGGGAGAGGTTCTCTGGACTCTCCTCACTGTTGTAGGCCGCACCAAAAAAGGCACTACGGATGTTGGAAGAGAGGAGGAAAGGCAGGTTGTTATTATGTATGTTATGGTGAAGACCAAACCCGGTCTCTACAGCGGCAGCAGGGAGAGAGGTCTGGGATGCCCTGGTGTGGCCCTTGTCTAGGTCGCAAGCATCATTCGTTCAATGCCGAATCACTCAGGGAAGGGCAAGGGTAGGGGTGCCCTTTGTTTTTTTAATTTTCCTGAGGAATCTCCACTCCCTTATGGACCAACTCCCTGTTCACCTCCTCTTTGCTCTCTGTCTGCTCTAGGAAGAAAGAAACTTGGAAGTTGGCCCCCAAAATACTTTGATTAATTCATTTATCCATTCATCCCATTGTACCCCCTTTCTTCCATCCTTCCGTCTTCCTGTCCATTCATTCATCCGCTCATCCGTCTACTTTTCCACACATCGATTTCTTTTCTCCATTCATCTATCCATCCACCTGTCATCTCTCCATCCATCCTCTTACCCATCAGCCATCCATTCTTCCTTTCTTTCTTCCATCATTTCAGCTAGCCATCCATCCATTCCCTCAGCTATGCACTTTTATCTACTCTTTTTCACTCAATTATTCACTCATCAAAATCATTCATGTGAAAAACTTTCATTGAGACCCACTCTGCAGCCCACTGTGCTAGGCCCTGAGTCACAGAGCTCAGTCTGATCCTGCCTCCAGCACTGCCCAAAGGGTACAAGTGGGGACCACCTACCCAGTTACACGGTCCCTGAGTCTCCTTTGGGCTGCCCACAGAAACACCTCGAACACCACAGTACCTGACCCTGCTTCCTGTGGTGTCAAAGTCTGGGGGGTGCTGGGCTGCCCAACTCTGTTTTCCCCTTGGCCCGCAGGCCCTCTGAGAGCCGCAGGTAGCCGCCGGAAAGAGCGGAAAAAGCAAGGTGTCCCCAGGGAGCAGGAGACACTAGGGTAAGGTAATGTAAATGAGCCCAAAATCAAAATAAAATTTGTGAACGCTTTTCCTTGGATTAAACCTCCATCATGTCCCTCTCTCATAATTTGATAGCATCAATATCTCCCCAGGTTTTGTCCTGGTTCATTTGTAAGCTCCTTAACATGGATTTTGAAGTCCTTAATAATGGGTCTCCATTCAACTTCATTCATTCATTCATTCATTCATTCATTCATTCATTCCATGTTTATTAAATGCCCATTGCGTGACAGGTACTTGGGACCACAGCAAGGAAAAAAAAATAGTATAGAACTACTTGTAGGATACTCATAGGACAAGGGCAAGAATTCTCCAAATAAACCGCCAAAAGGGAGAGAGAAAGTATATTGGGAAAACAAACTTCCGATTTCCACAGGCTTTCGGGAAGGGACAGATTCCTGAGGGCCTTCTGGGGCAGCTCAGAGCCAAAGGGGCTGTGGGCCGCTCTGGCTTGTCCTGGAAAAGTCTACTCCTCAGGCTTCCCACAGGCTGCGGCCACCAGGGGGCAGCAGCCCCACACAGAGTCTCCCCCGAGGCCTCCGCAGGCCGCCTCTTCCCTCAGGATGGGGGCAGGGATGGGCTGGAGGAGCATTTACTGCTAATTGTAGAAAAGGTTGGGTAGAAGTAAAATTGTAATTGGCTCTTATTTCAGATACTCCAGAATGAGGAGCTGCCTTTTTAAATAATTCTCACCATACTTCTTTTCTATAAAATCGGATCTTTTATAAAGCGCAATGGCATGCTTAAGAGTGTCAGTTGGGGCTTTTTTGGGTTTAGGTGGTTCCATTTTAGGAACCAGCACTTAGTTGCTGTGTGACTCTAGGCACGTTATCTCTCTGATGCTCAGTTTCCTAATCTGTAAAGTGGGGCAACACTGAAATGATTCATTCAGCAAATTTTTATGGAGCTGGATGTTATTCTAGGAGTTGGGCACAATTGTGACCAGGAGACACAGGGCTCTGCCTTGTGGCACTGGCATTCCAGTGGGGACGCAGAGAAGAAAAAAGTCACACAGTCTTTTGGATGTGATGCTCGAAGAGGCTTGATACACAGAAATCCTCTGTGACATTACTTTTAAAGAGTAGAGGGGCGCCTGGGTGGTTCAGTCTGTTAAGCATCTGACTTCGGCTCAGGTCATGATCTCACAGTTCGTGGGTTCGAGCTCTGCATCAGGCTCTGTGCTGATAGCTAGCTCAGAACCTAGAGTCTGTCTTTGGATTGTATATATTATATTTATATTGCATATAAAACTATACAATCTGTTGATGACAATTGGGCTGCCCAAAGGCACCAACCTGGGTCCACAAAAGGCAAGGGTATCCAGCAGGTGCTCCATAAATGCTCACGGGTGTTTGGGGGTGGTGTCTCCCTGTGTGGCTGCAGGTACTGGGTTCAGTTCCAGCTGGGGCCCATCCCAGGGAGCTGCCGGCAGGGCACTCTATGCCCAGTGGACAAGGTACCTGACTCGGGGCTGCACGGTCTGTGTGCGGTGTGAGTGGCTGGCCCAGGAGCCAGCGCTGCTCAGGGGTGGCGGTGGGACCGGAGCGTAAGCAGCGGACCTTGGGCTTGGGCAAGTGTGATTGCAGATCCCGGGCTTCTCTGCTGCCTGGGAGACAAAGGTGCTACAGGAGTGAGCTGCTGATTCCTGGCTGGGGCGGGGCCCATGACGGTCCTGGCCCCAGTGTCCTAGAAGGAGGAGCTCTGGCCTCTTCCAGCTGTGTGACCTGGGCCAATCTCATAACCTCTCTGAACTCCAATTTCTTCATCCGAAAATGCAGCTAATAAGAGGGCCCCCTCATGGGACATGGTCAAGGTTACATGAAATTGTCAAGTTGAAGAGATGGCACAGTTGCTGGCGTCCAGGAAGCACTCAGGGAAAGGGAGCTGGTGTTATTATTGAATCCTCACCATTCCCTTAAAAGCCAGCTTTGGCTACCCTCATCTGATAGGTGGGGAGACCAAGGCTCAGAGAGGCAGTGTGGCTCCGTCAAGATCACACAGCAGGATTTGACCCAGATTTGGCTCTTGTCAGCCTTTTACACTGCCTCCTACAAAGGCAGATGCCTCAGAAAACACTTAGTATACTAATTATAATAGTAGCTAATGTTTACTGAGTGCTCACTATGTGCTGAGCATTATTCTAAGCTCTCATTTAATAAATATTTGTTGAGCACTTACTATTGAGCACGCCAGGCAATGTTTTGGGCACCAGGGAGATGCCATGAACAAAGCAGACGTGGTCCCTTCTCTTACGGAAGCAACATTCTGCTGCGTGGAGACAGACATTAGGCGAGTAAATCTATAATTTGTCAGATGCGAGATAAGCATTGGGGAAAGAAAGCAAAATCGGGGGAAATTTTGTTATTTTTCATGGAAAGCGACACTAAGGAGGTGACATTTGAATGGAAATCTGAAGGAAAGGATGACGTGGCCATGTGGATATCTGGGGGTAGGGCATTCCAGGCAGAAGGATGAGCAAGTGCAAAGGCCCTGCGGTGGGAGTGTGCCCCCACTGTGAGCAGAGTGGAGTGAAAACAAGGGGCAGTGGGGACGGAAGTGGGGACACATTAACACACACGATGCCACTGAAACATTCCAAGAACTCCAAGTGGATACTTTTAGGACCCTTTCTTTCCAGATGGGGAGATGAAGGTGCAAAGAGGTGCCCAGGGTCACATACTTAGCAAGGGGTAGAAGCAGGATTTGAATCTGAACTGATCAGACACCTCCCACCCACCTGCCAACCTCTAGAGACTACATAGTCTCCCACTGACAGTGCTTTCCCAGTGCTGGATCATACGAGAGCTCTCTTCTGGGGTCTGACCGGGGGGTTGTTCTCACACTTGCAAGGGTATTAATTTCCTTCCTTTTCAAACTGAGCAGCCCTGCTCACTGCAGCCCCAGAGCAGGGAATGCCAATGCCAGATGGCGTGGTAGGGACGGATGTATCTGAACAAGAGACAGTGTCACTGCACAGATCTGGGTTCAAACGCTGCCTTTGGCCCTAACCATCTGTGTGGCTCTGGGCAAGCCCTCCTCCTGACGCTGAAGGTCTCCAGCTCTCAGACTGTTTGGAGGATCGGAGGCCTTTGCACAGCACCTGGCCCCTCGGAGACGCTTCGTGGTGGAAACTGCTGTCATCACATCTAACTTATACAAATAGGTATAATAATACGTGCTTTGTGAAAATGAGATGGAATGGGCGTGATGACCCTGCATACAGTAGGTATCCAATAAATAAATGGCAGTCATTATGATTACACTCTAGGGAGGCCCTAGAGTCTACCTGTATCCAGGTTCTCCCCCACTTACCCATCTTAGACTGGAGATTTTGCCATTACAGATTTCTTCTTTGGGTTAGATGCTTAATAATCAGAGCCTCAGTTTATCCATCCATCTTTGGATAAGCCTTTCCAGCCCTAAAACTGATTAGTCTTCAGCTTCTCTTTCGGAGGCAAATGCTCCAGGATGAGGAACATGGCGTTTTGGTGAGGCTGAGATGGAGGTCACAGAAAACCCTGCCCCCACTGGGGATGGGCAGCACCCCCCTCCCCCTCTTGGGGCCAGGCTCACAGAACAGGTGACAGAAGGTCTGATTGGGACATGAGCTCACCAGGCAGCACTGGGCAGGAGGGGGGTCAAAGTGAGGAGGGAGACAGGCTGTCAGTGGGATTCTTTCCGTGGGCAGCTGGCGAGGGCGGGCATGCAAAGGGCACGGGCCCGGGGAGGGATTAGCCTGTCAGTTGGGGATTTCCGGAGGGTTAATTTAGCCTGAGAAGTGTCTGTGAGTTTGGGACAAGCAGGAGGAACCTCTGCTATAGACATGCACCTACTGTGTGCTATGTACCAAGTAGGTGCTTTCCATGTGAGTGCTCATTCAGAGCTCACAAGCGCTTTTGAGACAAGGAGCATTAACTCCATTTCATGCAATGAGGATGGCAAAAAGAATGGTACTATCATTTGTGACGTCCTTGTTATGTGCCAAGCACTGTGCTTAGAAGCTTAGGACAGTGCCTGGCACACAACAGACACCCAATCAGTGTTTACTATTATTGTTAGTTCTTATTTTGCATTTTTGAGAGATTTGAATTATACCTACAGAGAATTGGCTGAAACATAGATGAACAGCTTAACACATGTTAGGGGTGCCTGGGTGGCTCAGTCGTGGAGCGTCGGACTTCGGCTCAGGTCATGATCTGGAGGTCCGTGAGTTTGAGCCCCGCATCGGGCTCTGTGCTGACAGCTATCTCCCTCTCTCTCTGCCCCTCCCCCACTCACATTCTGTCTCTGTCTCTGTTGCTCTCAAGAATAAATACATGTTAAAAATTTTTTTAAATGTTTTTATTTATTTTTGAGAGAGAGAGAGAGAGAGAGAGAGAGAGAGAGAGAGACAGCGTGAGCAGGAGAGGGTCAGAGAGAGGGAGATACAGAATCTGAAGCAGCCTCCAGGCTCTGAGCTAGCTGTCAGCACAGAGCCTGATGCAGGGCTCGAACCCACGAACTGTGAGATCATGACCTGAGCCAAAGTCGGACGTTTAACCGACTGAGCCACCCAGGCGCTCCAAGAATAAATAAATGTTTTAAAAAATTAAAAACATTTTCTTTATAGCTTTACTCAGCTTGCTGGTTCTTAATCTCTAGTTTGCTTTCACTTTTTTTTCAAACCTGACAGAAATGAAATGATGCAGGATGCATTTTTGGGCATCCAGGTTCTTTTGCTCTGCATGAGGTTTGCAAGATTCATCCAGGGGTTGTCTTGTAGCATTAGATCATTCACTTTTTAAAATATTTATTTATTTTAGAGAGAGAGCACATGCACATGAGTTGGGGGTGGCGGAGGGAGAGGGGGACAGAGGATCCAAAACGGACTCTGTGCTGTCAGCACAGAGCCTGATGCAGGGGTTGAACTCACAAACTGTGAGATCATGACCTGAGCCAAAGTTGGACGCTTAATGGACTCAGCACTTAGGTGCCCCTAGATGGTTCATTCTTGTTGCCGAAATGGTTAGCTGGTATGTCCTGATCATCTTTATTTTCTCTGCACAAAGCATCTCTCAGAACCCTCCCAATACTTCAGAGCAATGAAGATTATGGATATCTCCGTTTTCCATTGAAGAGATGGTGGCTGCCAAGAGCTGGGTCACGCACACCATTGATTCCAGAGCCTGCGTTCTTCTTCTTTTTTTTTTAAATTTTTTAATGTTTTATTTTTGATACAGAGAGAGACAGAGCATGAGAGGGGGAGGGGCAGAGAGAGAGGGAGACACAGAACCAGAAGCAGGCTCCAGGCTCTGAGCTGTCAGCACAGAGCTCAACGTGGGGCTCGAACCCACGAACGTGAGATCTGACCTGAGCCAAAGTTGGAGGCTCAACCAACTGAGCCACCCAGGCGCCCCCGAAGCAGGCTCCAGGCTCTGAGCTGGCTGTCACACGGGGCTCGAACCCATGAACCGTGAGATCATGACCTGAGCTGAATTTGGACACTTAACCGTCTGAGCCACCCAGGCGCCCCTGTCCCAATTCTTTAAACATGTTGTCTCACTGGATCCTGAGTGAGGTGCAATTATTATCCTCATTTTACATATAAGGATGCTGAGGCACAGAGAGGTTGAACCTCTTGTCTGAGGTCACACAGTTAGGGGCAGAGCGGGGATTGGAACCCAAGAGCAACATCTCCTGCTAAGATTGCCTGTGCTAGTAATACATCAACTTCCTGAGGGCACGGTTCTTGTCTTGTTCCCTGCTGTGTCCCCTGTGTTTAGAACATGCAATAATGCTCAGTACATATTTGTGGAATAAATAAAGGAATGAGTAGATGAATGATCGTTTGCCATACTTTGAAGGCAATCAGAAAAATAAATACAGTGGAAACCAAACAAGTCTGGGTAGGTATTTCCTGCCCAAGGAGCTGAGCGTGAAGTCTGCTCTCTTCTTGTTCAAACAAGATATTAGCATGTGTCCGAAAGCTAGTATGGGCATCACGCATGTCTAATGAAGACCTGTTCTTTGACAAATCTAAAGAATTATATGAGGGACTTGAAAGAGGGACTGATTTCTCCCTTTCAGAGTCAACTGTTATTAATATACTTTTAAACATCTTTCCTGAGATAAAATTCACATACTGTACCATTCAGTCATTTAAAGCAGATCATTCTGTATATTCATAAGGCATGTTCTGGGACGCCTGGTGGCTCAGTCGGTTAAGCGTCTGACTTTGGCTCAGGTCATGATCTCATAGTTCGTGGGTTCAAGCCCTGCATCTGGCTCTGTGCTGACACTTCAGAGCCTGGAGCCTGCTTCCAATTCTCTTTCTCCCTCTCACTCTCTGCCCCTTACCTGCTAATGCTCTCTCTGTGTTTCAAAAATAAATAAAATATTAAAAAAATAAAGGTGTGTTCTGTATATTCATGCAGATTGTATAAGCATCCCACGGTCTAATTTTAGAACTTTTTTTTGTCCCCCCTACTCCTCAAAGGAATCTCATATCAGGAGTCATTACCTCCCCACTCATCAGATACGTCCAGTCCTTAGCAACTACTAATCCACTTTTTGTTTCAAAGAAGTCGGCTATTCTGGACATTTCATGTGAATAGAATCATACAAATGGTCTTTTGTGTCTGGTTTCTTTCACCCGACATCATGGTTTCAAGGTTCACCCGTCTTGGAGCGTGTAGCCGGACAAGAATGTTCTTTCACGCCCCATGCTCGGTTCTTGTAAAATCATCTCAACAAGCACTTTGGGAGGTACCACTGCAACGAGAGTGGATTTGCGAGCGTTGTGGCTTGCTCCCCTCGGCTTGCTGCCTGCTCCGTGCTGGCCCGGCCTTTGGACCCAGGAGCTCCTAGGATGGAGCTGGGGGAGGGGTGTATCTTCCAGCTGCCCTTGGGACTGGGCAGGAACGGCCCGCATGCTGCTCCTGCTCAGTTCTCCTCCTAAATCAGGACTCTGGGCACTCCTGGGAATCACTGTCTGTTCCCCTCTCTGGGAGTGCGAATGAGTCACTGGGCAAGCGTTCGAGCAACCCCTGCGTGTGCCAGTCTGGGGCAGGAGCTGGGGCAGAGGAGGGGGGAGAGGTCCAGACCGGCCAGGAGGCGAGGGAGGGCATGGCTCGATGCACACCCACGCCAGGCTCCTCGGAAACAGGCTTTCCCTGCCGTGTGTGTGTGTGTGTGTGTGTGTGTGTGTGTGTGTCCTTTTGTGTGTGTTTAACTGCTGTCTTCCCAAGCCAACCATAAGTGCCAGAATTGCCCAAGCTCTGAAGTATGTACTTTTTGGAGTCCCTCATAGCTACCTCGTCTAATCCCCTCCACGACCCTGTAAGTCACGTGATCTTTTCCTCATTTTTGGAAGGGGAAACTGAGGCTCAGGAAAGTCAAGTGACAAAGTCTCATCAGAATAAGGTCTCATGATTAGGAAATGCTGGGGCTGGACCCCTGAGCCTGTGCTCCTGACCGAACAGGGAGGTAGAAGCGGTAGTGATGAACAGGTGGGCTGTGGGTACCTAGAAGGCAGAGCCATCTCCTGGGTGTCATGAAATGGGGCCTTTGCCTTGGGTTCTCCCTGCGCAGAATGTTGCTGGAGCTTGTGCAGAGCTGGGGAGGGAGAGGTATCTCATACAGTCAGTTCTTAAAGTAAAAAAGATCAGAGACATGTTGGAGGCGGGGAGCAAGCAGCGTGGTGTCTTGAAACCTTGCCCCACACCACCGACTTCAAGTCCAAGTCCAAGGCCTTGGACCAAACTCAACCAACTTTAGCAAAAAAAGGAAGATTATTGACTCATTCAATTAAAATATCCAGAATAGGTCTGCCTTCGGGTTTGGCTGGATCTAGGGTTTTAGAGGTTGAAGCTCATCCTATCCTCTTCCTTTGGCCCTGCTCTCCTCTGTGTTGGCTTTATTCTTCGGCAGGCATCTTGTGGTGGCACCAATGGCTGCCGGGAGCCCTAGACGTACTTCCTCCCCACCAGCATCACCAAGAAGAAGAGCGCTTCATTCCCAATAGCTTTATCCTTAGCTGAAGTGCCAGGGTCGCTACTCACCTGTCTGGCTCATCTCACTTGCTTATTCCCAGACCAGTCAGGCAGTAAGGAGAGAATGGACCGCTCTGATTGGCTAGGACTGCACCAGGCACGCATCCCTTGAGATAGGAGAGGGGTCACTCCTTCTTGAACCATTTAGACCAAGAATGGAGAAGGGGTATTTCCCTCAAGGAAAATGCAAGGGGCTGGCGGCAGAAGCAGCACAGGAATGGGAGCTGGGCAGGTCCCCTCCTGGCAAGTGCAGGACCGAGCTGTCTGGCTTTGCCACCAACTTGCTGTGTGGCCTGGAGCAAGCCTTCCTCCTTTCTGAGCCTCAGTTTCCCCATCTGTATAGTGATTATCTTCACGGATTCATCCAGCTCTGAGCTTTTTGAGGCCAATAGTTTCACCTGGCCGGTGGCCCTGCCTCCTCACTTAACAAATGCAGGCAGAGGCTTAGGAATGCATGGCCTTCACAAACCCTGAGATTGAACTTGGGACGGGACGCCCAGCCTCCTGTCCCTGCCCATCCCGGCAGGGTACAGCCTGTGATGGTGGGAGGGAAGGGCTCCAAGGAGGTTTCTTTGCACATCTCCAGTGTTCTCCATCTATAATTGGCTCCGAATGAAATGATCTCATCTCTGAACACTGAGAAAGAAGGGCGGTTGGGGGGGGGGTACAGCTCGCTGGCAGCATCTGACATAATTTGTGACTAACCCTCTTCTCTCCGGAAAGAGAGACGGTCGGCTTGCTCGAAGAAGACGTAAAAGCCTGAAGAAATGCCTTGGGGATCCATTGAGGAGCTTCCAGCTTTTTGGGCTTTTGAGAGGCCCAAGGTGTTTCTCCATGCCATCCCAATCGGGTTTCTCCTGACTGTTGATCACAAGTCAGCCTGACTGCCTGTCACATCAGCCGCGGGTCAGGGAGGAGGGGCGCGCGGCCAGTCCGTCACGCAGTTTATCTTGTATGGATTCTTGATGGGGTTCCGTGGCCAGCTGAAGCTCGTTTAAATGTCCATACATTAATTTTGAAAGATGGGCTCCTAATCAACTTCGAAAAAGCTCTGTCACAGCACCATCTGTTTGGCGTTTGTCACTATTGCGTTACATAAGAGGAAAGACATTTTTAAAGAATGCGGCTGCATTTAGTAATTGGATCGCCGGAGAGGAGCCAAGCCGGGGCGGATGGGACCGTGATTCAGAAATGCCACGGGCCCTCCTCCCGGGTGCGGCGGCCTCCCCAGATTCCACTCGGTTTTGTCAGAGACCTGCGTGTAGCCCAGCCTGGGGGGACAGGCCCGAGATGGCCTCTTTTCTTCTTGTCTTTCTCTTCCTCTCTTATTCTTCCCTTCACTCCCGTTTGTTCTCCCTCACCTGCCACCTGGATCAGTTCCAGCAAATACCAGCAATAACCAAATGACTTCGCTTCCCTAGGCCCTGATTTCCTCATTGGGAAAATGGGAATAACACAGTATTGCTGTGCGGGTTAAATGCATTAATACATCCAGGTTCACGTCTTGGCCTACCCTGTTAGAGTTATAAACATTATTTTGAGGGAAAGGTCTTCTGTTCCTAAAATAGGCCCAGTCACCTCTGCCTCAGGGCCTTTGCACATGCTCTTTCCCTGTCTTTGCATGGCTGTCTTCTTATTCTGGTCTAGCTCAGAGGTCTTCTTCTCAGAGAGGCCTTCCCCACCCACCTTAAGTAGAGTAGTTTTATACATTCACCTATGTTACTTTCTTCCCAGAACTTGTTTTGTGTCTCCCAGCGGACCTGGTCTGTCTTGGTCACTGCTGTATCCCCAGCACCTAGACTATTGCCTGGCACGTGGTAGGTGCTCAATAATTATTTTTTGAATGAGTGGCTAAACTCATTAACTCTTAATGACCGCCCTGTAATGCAGGGGCAGGAGGGGAACTGACTGCTCAGGGTCACAGAGCCGGGAAAGGGCAGGAAGGGGGATGGGGATCCAGGTGCCCTGCTTCTGAGCTTCCTGCGGCCCCGGCTGGGGACAGGACAGCCATATGGACCCTTGGGCCCACCCCACCACCCAGAAAGTTTCAGGCGAGGAGAAAGGCCTAGGGAGCAGCCTCTGAGTGCAGTAAGAGTGAGCCAGCCAGGCAGCGAGGAGGCAAGACTGTTTACAGGAGCTGGGGCCGTCTCCATGACAACTGGACACCCCGCAGCTCCCTGCATCCCTAGGGAGGAGGTTTACACTTGGCTGGGATGCAGTCAGGACAATGGGGCCCTGAATACCCAGTACGTACGGGTAAGGGGGGGTCGGGGGAGGGGGAAGGAGGTCTTGTTTCTGAGAGCCGCCTAAAGGCTGGAAGAGCCTGGTGATACCCCTTAAGTTTGTGTGTGTGTGTGTGCGCGCGCACGTGCACGCATGTCTGTGTGCCTGTGCGTGCGTGCACGTGTCCCAGTATACGCACCTGCGCGTGTGCCCGTGGGTGCATGTGTGTGTGCCCGTGCATGTGCATGCGCATGTGTCCCGGTGTGTGTGTGTGTGTGTGTGCCTGTGTGTGTGTGTGCCTGTGTGTGTGCATGGGTGTGTAGCGGAGAGTCTGGGCTGTGTGCAGCCCGCACGCCTGGATTTGAATCCTGGCTTTGCCACTTCTGCACTGGGACACCTTGTGCAAGTGAATTAATGTCGTGGTGCTTTAATTCCCTTCAGTGTAAAGTGAGCACAGAAAGTAGTGTCTCAGAGGGTCGTTGGGATGATTAAAGGAGAGAATACCCTTATAGCCCTTGGGATGCACTCAGCATCGTTACTGAGTTCTGGAGATCAACTTCCATCTGGCTCCAGGTGGCCTTCCCGCGGCGCTGGTGGGGACTGTGGTCACAGTCGTTCTCAGGGATCTCCACTGCCCTGGCTTTTTGCATTCATTTAACGAATATTTATTGAGCAGCTACTATGTGCCAGGCACTGTTCTAGAGGCTGGGAACACAGCAGGGAACAAAGCAGACAAAGATCTCTGCTTGTGTAGAGCTGACGTTTTTGCAGGATAAATAGACATTAAATATGATAAAAAGGAAACATACTATGTTAGATGATTTTAAGGGTTAGGGAGAAAAATAAAGCAAGGTTGGGGGATATGGACTGTGAAGCGGGGTTACAATTTCAGACAGTGGCAGCATGTGAGGGTGCCAGAGCTCCAGGAAGAAAGGGACCTTTGGGCACAAGTTATAGGAGGTGAAAAAGGGAGCTGGGTGGCTAACTGGGGCAAGAGCACCCCAGGCAAAGGGAACAGCAAGTGCAAAGACCCCGGGGCAGGGAGTGATCATGTATGAGATTGTACGGTGTAGTTATATCTCTTGGCATGTCTGCATGGAGTGTAAGGTGCACACATTGACTGGTATGTGGGTGATCACGGGTGGAGATGCTTGCACGTGTTGGTTTCTGCACAGGCCTGCGGTGCTCAGTCACAGAGGATGCCTGCACGTCAGGGGATGCCATCCATGTAGATTACAGTGGATTGGGACATCCTGGAGGGGTGCAACGCAGTGGCCCTGTGCATATTTATGAGTAAATATGATAAAACCGTGTCTGTAAAAATGTCTATATGTGCATGTGTCTAGACATTTGGATATAAGTGATATGTAAATGTGTGTATATGGATATATCTTTATGTAAAATGTGAATCTTCAGTTAATCATGGATTTTTGCATTAAAAATTTTTTTTGATTTAAAAAGTAGGACCTATCTCGATGACTGAGTGGTTTCGGTGCCCCCTTACATTTTATGCCGTGGCAGGTGCCTCCCCCGAGTCCTGGCCCTACTCTGCCCCAGGGATGGAAGCTGAATGTGGGGGAGGCCTGGCTGAGGCGAGGGAAGCCTTTCCTTCCAGTTTCTTCCAGCGTCTGTGCTCACCCGGAATCCAAACCCATCTGAGCACTTCTTGTTCCTTGAAGATAAGATCTACTGAGTACTGACTACATGCCCGGCAGGGACTTGCATACATTATTTCGTTTTATTCTGACAACCAGCTTCTGGTGTAGATACTTGTTCATTTGATTGAACATATACTTATTTAGGGCCTACTGTGTGCCAGGAGCACCATCTGGCATTCCTGCTGGCCCAGCACCGATGCCTTATTTTTCTGGTAACAGCACCCCCGTTTTTCTTTAGGGAACCTAGTCTCTCCCCCTCACAGCCCAGGCGGTTCAACCTGGGCTTCCCGTACCCCTCCCCCAGCTCCAGGGGGAGGCATGCGACTGGGGTGGCCCAATCAACATAGTCCATCCCTCCGGCTACGGAGATTGAGAGATTGATTATGGGACAAGCATATGACCCACATTGTTCCAGACTGAATTCTGGCTCCTTTGCTGCCTTTTTGGGAAAAAAGAGCTCTCTTTCAACTAAGATTTGTAGCTATATGAATAATATAACCCTGGAGCTCCTAGTGAGGGTCCACTACATGGAGATAAAAAAAACCTGAGTATTTATAACATTTTTAGAGCCCCTAGATCCAGCCTCACCTGAAGCCATTACCTAAGCCTTTCCAGTTCTGAGTTTACCTAAAAAAACTTATTTTAATTAGGCCAGTTTGAGGGGGCGTCTGAAATCCTGTGCTTGGCATCTTTATACGTTATCCTTTAATTCAGAGATGAACTCTGTGAAAAAGAGGCTATGATTATAAAGAAACTGAGCCTGGTGGGGGAGGTAAGTGGCTTGTCCAAGGTCACACAGCAGGTCAGTAGGTGGAGCTTGGACTTAAACCCACGTCGTTCTGACTCCTGAGACTTTCTTCCATGCCACATTGTCTGAGCTCTGAACAACAGGGTCTATGGGGGTCAAACACAAAAGAACTGAGTCTCAAATTAGCCACCATTTCGCTGTGTGACCTTGATGAAGTGATTTCTTCAATATAAGCCTCGGTCTCCCCATTTGTAAAATGGGGGAAATAGTGGTGGCCGTCCCATCAGGTTGCCGTGGGGGTTAAGTGTGATAACCAACGGGAGGAAAATGCGTAGGACGGCGGGGCCTGAAGCTGTGAGCGTGAGCTGTTATCACCACGGCTCTTTTTCTGCGGGAAGGAAGTGGGTCTGGGGACTTCACCCAGTGCCCATGGCCAGTGGGCCCCCTGCCTCCCTGCTGGGCACAGGCTCCCAGCAGCCCTCAGGTGGTGCCCTCGCCCGTCTCCTGCCAGATGCGCAGACCTGGCCGCTTACCCGGGAAGCAGGCACTTAACGAGCCACTTTCCCAGTTTCTCCTCTAATTTTCATTACATAAATTTCACATTTCCTGGAATAGAGATCTTGAACGGCTGGACTCATTTGGAATCGAATCTGCAAGGGACCTCATTTATATTAATGGGGCCTCGAGTCTGGCTCGTAGGGAGGCCGAGACGAGGACGGATGGCAGGGACTCCCGTGCCGCGCTGCTCCAGGCTGAGCCCAGACGCTGCCGTGGATAGGCAGGTGCCTCTAGATTTAGGCTGGGACCATTCCTGTTTTGTGGGAGGCTCCTGGATGCACGGACTGCATTGCTGCCTGTCTTACCTCCCCCAGGGGCTGCCCACTGTGCCAAGCGACCCTGCTCGACGAGGTGCTGTGTGATGGGCCCCAGCTGGCCTCTCCCATGTCCTACCTACCCCTCTTCTCATACATGCCTCTCCAGCCAAGCTGACCTGCCTCAGGGCCTTTGCACTTGCTGTGCTCTCTGCCGAAAACACCGTTCTCCCAGCTCCCTGTGTGGGTGGCTCTTTTCTGCCAATCAGATCTTGCCCCATGATCACCACCTCTTGGGCGGTCTTCCTTGACTGCCCGTCGAGAGTAACACTCCCCAGTCACCCTGTGTCTTAGAGCTTACAATCTGGTGCAGAGAGGGACCAACACATTGCTGACTATGACAAGCACTTGACAAGACAGAACACAATCAGTCCTCACCAACCCTTGGAACAAGCTGTTTCTAGCACCAGTTCATGCGGCGCAGAGAGGTGAAATTACTTGCCCGAGGTTACACAGCCAGAAAGCAGAGGAGCCGGGGTTTGAACCCAGGCCATCTGGCTCCCACATTGGCTGGCTTAACCAGCTCACTGAAGTCACAGGAAGCTAGAGCCTCCTGCCATAAGGGCTGCAGTGGTATAGGCGCAGGAGGCTGTGGGAGGCCAGGAAAAAACCCACCTGATCCTGCCTTTGAAGGAGCAACAAAACTCCCTAGAAGATGTGGTGTCTTAGCTGTTGTCTAGAATTTATTTATTTTGACGTTTACATTAGAGCTTAAGAATTTCCAACATCTCCACGCTGTCCACAGCTAGATTTTTAAGTAATGCATATTATTCCAGGGAGGGACAGCGCTATTCATCATCCTGGGGCAGTTGTGTGCTTGCAATTTTGATGTTCTCCCAAGTGCTGCAAGGTTCGACTCCCTGACCTTAGCGAGGTAATGGAGGCCTTAAGAGCTTGGGCTCCAGACTTGGGTTCAAATCCCGGCTTCTTCCCTTGGCTCCAGGGATTCTACCTGCCTGGGACAAGGGGCGTCACTAAGGTGGTTTGATCATCGATAACTAGAAGGTCCCGTCCCCCTCCGCCATCCATGCGGTGGTGCCGGGTGAGACCCAGGCTCCCCAGACCCAGGCGGGGCGGAGTTGGTCTTCTCTCCAGCTCAGCAGGGCCTTGGGAATCAGGTTGCTTAAGGAAATAAGGAAATGTGGCATCTCAACGAGAACGTGTAAGTGTAGCTGCTTCTGGAGGAGAAGCTGGGCGGGGATGAGCCGGCTGTGAGGGAGACCCTCTGGCTTGCTCTTTCATCCCTTTCCAGTGGGACCTCTTGAAATTATTACCTGGTAAACAAGTAAACATTTAAAAAAATTAAAAATGGGGCACCTGGGTGCCTCAGTTGGTTAAGCGTCTGACTTCGGCTCAGGTCATGATCTCACGGTTCGTGGGTTCGAGCCCCGTGTAAGGTTCCGTGCTGACAGCTCAGAGCCTGGAGCCTGCTTCTGATTCTGTGTGTCCCTCTCTCTCTGACCCTCCCCTGCTCATGTTCTATTTCTCTCTGTCTCAATAATAAATAAACATAAAAAAATAAAAAAAGTAAGAAGAGAATGTATTATTTTCACATATCTCTGTGGATTAAGGTTCATTTAGTGTGTTCATTTCCTTTATTCACCTCATTCTTTTTTTTTTAATTTTTTTAAATTTATTTTTGAGAGAGAGAGAGAGAGAGAGAGAGAGAGAGAGAGAGAGAAAGATACAGAATCTGAAGCAGGCTCCAGGCTCTGAGCTGGCAGCACAGAGCACGATGCAGGGCTCGAACCCACGAATCGTGAGATTATGACCTGAGCTGAAGCCGGACGCTTAACCGACTGACCCACCCAGACACCCCTATTCACCTCACTCTTCATTCACCTCAACAACCTGGGAAGTAGTTATTAGTGCCCCTGACTGAGAGCTAAGGGAACTGAGGCCTGGAGGGAGCAGGGCCTTGCCTGGGGTCGCGTGGTGAATTAGTGCCTGAATTGAGACTCCAACCCAGGCCTCCTGACCTTCTCCCTGGGCAGCCTCTGCCCCACCAGGGACCATCTCCTTCAGCAGCGGGAGCCACGTTGAGGTGTGGATTGAGGAGTGGTGGTACTTTGACTCATCGTGATCTGGGTTCAAATCCAGGGTCTGTCCTCTCCTGTTGTGTGACGTTAGGTCCATCACCGACCCCTGGGGCCTCAGTTCTGCCGTGGCCAGCCTGCAAGATGGCGTCCAGTGCCGTCATCTCTGCCTATGCACTCCTTTGGGTCCTCTCCTTCCACAGTAAACCGGGCTGACCCGTGCAGCCTATAGGATATTGCAGACGTGAGACTTCCAAGTCTGGATAATAAAAGGACAGACAGTGGAGTGTGATTCAGCCTTAAAAAGGAAGGGAATTCTGCCACAGGCTACAACACGATGAACCTTGAGGACATTATGGGGAGTGAAATAAGCCAGGCACAACAGGACCCATACTGCATGATTCCATTTATACGAAGTCATAGAGATGGGAAATAGAAGGGTGGAGGGGCGCCCGGGTGGCTCAGTCAGTTAAGCATCAGAATCTTGATTTCAGCTCAAGTCGTGATCTCATGGTTCATGGGTTCGAGCCCTGAGTCAGGCTCTGTGCTGACAGTGGGGATCCTGCTTGGGATTCTCTCTCTCTCTCTCTCTCTCTCTCTCTCTCTCTCTCTCTCTCTCTCTCCTTCTCCCTCTCTCTCTCTCTGCCCCTTCCCTGCTCACTCATTCTCTTTCTCAAAAATAAATAAATAAACTTAAAAAAGAAAGAAAGTAGAAGCATGGTTTCCAGGGGCTACATGAGGGGAGAGAGTAGGAGTTATTGTTCATGGGGACAGAGCTTCAGTTTTGCAAGATGAAAAAGTTCTGGGGATGGATGGTGGGGATGGTCACACAACAGTGTGGGTATAATTAACGCCACTAAACCGCACATTTAAAAATGGTGGGCAGGGCTCCTGGATGGCTCAGTCGGTGGAGCATGCGACCCTTGATCTTAGGGTTGTGAATTTGAGCCCCATGCTGGGTGTAGATTGCTTAAAAATAAAATCTTTGGGAGAAAAATGGCTGGGGATGGTAAAATTTATATGATGTGTATGCTGTCACAAAAAAACAATTGTAGCTTCTGCCTTTCTCCTGATCATTCACTCCGGGGCAGCCCCCAGTGGCACGTAAGGACACTTGAGGAGCCCTAAGGACAAATCCACGTGGTGAGGAATGGAGGCTCCCTGCCAACAGCTCTGCCCCAATCTGCCAACCATGTGGGGGCACCATCTTGGAAGCCAGCCGTCCGGCCCAATCAAGCCTTCCGATCTGGCTGCCGTCGTCATTATAAGCTAAGGCACTCCCAAAGTCCTGAGCCACAGAAACCGTGTGGGGTAATAAATACTTATTGTTTTTCTGGGCCACTACGTGTTGGGATAATTTGTTACTCAGCAGTAGATAACGGACATATTTCGTCATCTGTGAAACAACAAAGATGATCATTTCACAGGGTTGTTGGTAATGGTAATTTTACGATGAAACCATGATGATAATTTCGTAGGTTTTACTTCATAGAGTTGTTGCTAGGAATTAATTAGCAAATGCGTGTAACATGCTTGGAACAGTGCCTGACATGATGTAAATCTTCTGTAAATATTAACTCGTATGGTTTCATGTTCTCTGTGATTTTTGGCATTGGTAGGACTTAGCCTAGACAGTAGATCTCTATTAAGGAATGGGTAGGTTGGAGTGCCAATTAAAATTGCGGTAGCAATGAGAGCTACCATTATTGAGCACTCACTGTATGCCAAGACTTGGTCTAAACTATTTACATCTTTTCATTGAAGCCCTCCAGCAGCTCCTCGAAGTGATGCTATTATTTTCCTATTTTACAGACTAGAAAACCAAGGTCCAGAGCGGGAAAGTGACTTGCCCTAGGTCACACAACAAGGAAGTGCTGTAGCCAGAATTTGAACTCAGATGCTTTGGATCCCAAGTTTCTCTTTGGCACCACTAGACTGAGCGCAGATTGACGTGCCCCTGCCCCCCAAAGCCCTTCATTCTCCCTCAGCCATTTCCTGTTCATCAGCCCAGGGGTAGAATTGCCGACACATCTGCCAAACAAATGATTTGTTCGTGGACCTCCCTTCTCTGAGTGGCAAGCTCCCTTCCCCTCCGGAGACCAGAGAGTAGGTTCCCTTAGAAATTTTCTTTTTCGGATTCCAGTGTCCTCTCCCAGACCCTCTCCTTCCATATCCAGGGTCGGAACTAAGAAGACCACGTACTTCCAGAAAAGCACAAAACTGCCTGCTCAGCCTTAGTTCCCTGTGGTGTCTCCTCAGAGGCAGTTTAATTAGCCCCAAACCTTCGCAGCCAGGTTCTTCCAGACACGCCGCCAGCTGGCTCCTCACAAAAGCTCTCCTAATATTTGCTGTGGGGCCATGTGGCCATCAGGAGGGGAATGTCCCCAGCCAGGTGATGAGCTCAGGACATGGGCATCGCCACACCTGTTCCTCTCCCCGAGGAGGGGGAACAGTCGGGTGACCCCTGATAACACAGCCTTTTTGGAGCCTGTGTGTGTGTACTTGTGTATGGGCAGGAGGGCAGATGGGGCCTCGAGGGGGGGATAAGGGTGTTTGCACCTGCAATATGGTGGTGGCTGTGCTGGACCTGCTCTCTCCCATGTCTCTGCTTCTCAGCTAGTTCTGAACTGCAGGAAGAAGCACATTTTGCACCATGACCTGTAACACACACAATTGCAATGGAAGTTTCATGAATCTGTACCCACATTATGAGCAAGCAATGCATGCTGTTCTGCCTCTCTTCTCTTCTCTTCTCTTCTCTTCTCTTCTCTTCTCTTCTATTCCATTCCATTCCATTCCATTCCAGCCTATACTGTTTTTTTGGTTCAAAAGAGACTAGTCATGGGCACCTGGGTGGCTCAGTTGGTTATGCATCCAACCTCTTGATTTTGGCTCAGGTGATGACCTCTTGGTTATGGGTTCAAGCCCCACGTTGGGCTGTGTGCTGACTGTGGGGAGCCTGCTTGGGATTCTTTCCCTCCTCCACTCTCTGTTCCTCCCCTGCTCTCTCTCTTTCTCAAAATAAATAAATTAACTTAAAAAAAGTACTAGTCATGACCCATGAAATAAATGTCAAAGTCCCCTACTACAAGTTTGTAACATGGATCTGTGAACTTGCGTGGGACAAAATTCTGTCTTTATTCTCACTGACCTCTAGCTGAAATGTAACACTTCCTTCAGTTATGAATATGGGCAGCAGATCATAGTAGTGTTAGCAGTACTTGTGACATCGTCACTTATAAGAACCATAGATTATTCTCTGTTTCGTTATAGTTGTTGCAGATGACTCAAAGCAGCATGCTGCTCTTCACTACCTCAGTGGATGGGAATCACCAGACCCACCGCTCGATCTTGTTATTAGTTCAAAAAGAAGCACGTGTATTACTATATCACATAGTTAAAATATTTTGATAACTACATTTCAGTAGGTTTCTTTTGTAAACCATGTATTTTATTTCATGCACTAAAAATTATTTTTCTGAGAAGGTGTCCATGGGGTTCACCCGACAGCCTGGGGGTCCAGGGCACACAGAATTGAAGAGCCCCTGCACAAGGGGGCCCCAGCTCACGGTTTCTGAAACACTGTCCTAAACTGTAAGCTTCAGGGAAACGGTACCCAGGAATCTTTAACCCGTGTGTGGTCCCTGAGTCAGCACTGGCACCATACTAATGGCCAACGTTTGGCACACATGTTCCCAGCTCTATACAAGGTACTATATGCAGATCATTTGGCTTAATCTTTACACCAACCTTATGAGGTGGGTGCTATTTTTTTGCCCCATCTCTCTTTACCCAATTTTATTTTTCTTCTTTGCCACATTGTGTCAGACACTAAATCTGTTTATTGGCAGCCTCCCTCTCTAGGACCTGTTATTCTTTTCACATTTCTTGCAAGGCAGGTCTCCTGGCAACAAATTCCTTCAAGTTTTGTCTGAGAAAGTCATTATTTCTCTTGCACGTTTGAAGGGTAATTTTGCAGGGTATAGAATTCTAGGTTGGCCACCCCCCCCCCCGCCTCAACACTTGAAATTTTTTATTCTACTCTCGTTCTGCTTGCATGGTTTTCAAGAAGTCAGATGAGATTCTTATCATTGGTCCTCTGGATTTTTTCAGGATTTTTTCTTATCTTTGATTTTTCTGTAGTTTGAAAATGACATGCCTAGTGTAGTTATTTTGGGAAAAGAATGCTTCTTGGTGCTTCCTGGATCTGTGGTTTGGTGTCTGATTTTAACTTTTGGAAATTCTCAGCCATTATCATTTCAAATATTGTTTTCTGTTCCTTCCTTTCTTTCTTCTCTTTCTGGTATTCCCGTGATGCAGATCTTATGCCTTTGGTAATTGTCCTACAGTCCTTGGATCTTCTGTTTCTTTTAGTCTTTATTCTTTTGGCTTTTTGGTTTTTGGATTTATGCTGTACTGAGGGAGGAATTTATGATCTATTGGAGGGAAGTAAACAATATAGTGCGTCAGAGATGGTGTTATAGAGACAAAGCCTAAGGGGAGAGAACGTGTGTGGGGGGGAGGGGGGAGGACGCCATCATAACTAAGATCGTCAGATAAAAGGGATGCTGAGAACACTGGAAGCTGGTGAGGGGATGAACCACGTGGCTAGCCTGGAAAAGATGTTCTGGGCAGAGGGGACAGCCAGGGCAGAGACCCTAGGGTGAAGTGTGCTTGGTGTATCAGGAAATTGAATGGTGGCCACTGTGTCTAAAGGGGAGTGAGGGAAGGGAAGAGTGACAGCACAGGCGATCAGAGGATCGAGGGGTCTGGGAGGGAGGCTGGAAAGGGCCGGCATCACTGGGTGAGTCCGCACTGGGCATGTCCGAGGACCAGTGAGGAGGCCAGTGACACTGGAGCCCACCACCCTCAGGGGACAGCCGGGGGAGGTGAGATCAAAGAGACAGGTGCGGCCAGGGGACAGCCCGCCTTGCAGATAGCGCCAAGGACTTTGATTTTATTCAAAATGTGATGAGAAGCCCTTGGAACGTTTTGGCAACAAAGTGACATGATCAGACTGACGGTTTGACAGGATCCCTCTGGCCACTGTGCTGAGAAGAGCCCGAAAGGGATCAAGAGTGGAACCGCGGAACGTGGTCTGGAGGCTGCTGCAATCATTAGGCAATAGACAATGACGGTGTGGCCCCGAGCTGTGGCAGTGCAGGGGCGAGAGGCACAGACTCCGGATCTATTTTGGAGGCAGAGCCCACAGGAAGCTGACAGGCCATTCATTTTAGCACTGTTTGTTATCGCGAAAGTTTGGAAGCAACCGTCATGCTCAGCTGTAGGAGACTAGCAATTACTGTGTACAATAGAACACAACACAGGCTCCGGGGAGAATGAGGACGTGGCTCGCGCATCAATACAGAGATACAGCATGGTTTTCAAGATATATTAAACGACGACAGCAATATGCAGAACAGTGTGTATGGTGTGTTACTATTTGTGTGGGGTAAGAAAAAGAAACAAAGCAAAACACACAGGAAGACAGATACACACCCGGTCCTCAGATGTTCTGTTTTTTTGTTGTTTTGTTTTGTTTTTTAGTCTTTATTCTCTTTGCTTTCCAGTTTTGGAAGCTGGGTTCTCTGAGAGGGAGGAATTTATCTTCTATGGAAGGGAGGTAAACAACAAACAAAATACATAATAAAATGCAGTGTGTCAGCGGTGGTGCCACAGAGGACAATAAAGCAGAGAAGAGGACGGATTATTAAAAGTTATGTGTGCGTGTATGTGTGCCCGTGTGTGTCCCCGCAGGACGCCATGAGTCGTTTTGATGATAGAGGAGCAGTGAGGCGGAGAACACCCAGGTACAGCCGACACAGGGGCCAGATCACCAGAATTTGGACTGAGGTCCATGAACCCCGCACGGCTGGGTCACCGCTGCTTGCCTGCTCGGGTGCCACGCCAGTTCCACTTTCATACCCTCTTTCAGGAGAAGAGAATCGGCCGGTGCTGTCGCTCCAGGTCCCCCGACCCAGCCTCTCGAGCAGACCTTCCCACCCCCATCTCCTGTGCCCTCCAGAAAATAAAACAAACTCCACGAAGCGTGTTTTCTCCATACCTTTTTATTGAACTGTGCATACTTCATTAAAGGACCTTTTGCTTAGAAATTCTTAAACATTTGGACATATTTTACAAGACAGGACAGCAGCTGGAGGTCACAATTTCATCCCATCACATGCATAAAAAGACGCAGTTATTTTTTTATTTGTTTGGTTTCTGTGTGTGTGTACGTGTGTGTGCATGCATGTGCACACACACACGCACACACACACAATGCTCATTTTCACCTTTACAGGAAGGACTAGAGACATCAACTGACCAGAGATGAACAGGACCCACAAATGCGACCCAGAGAAAAGAGCGGCTAAGGACATTGGTCATTTATGGCTAATGTGATTGGCTTGGCCCCCGTCGTGGGCGGGGTAATAAGAATGGCTTTGTTGGCAGAAAAGCCTCAGCCTCACGCCATGGTTCCTGCGCGAGATGGAGGGTCTTAGCTAATGGAGTCGGGGCACGTGCTACCATGGGGGACACTGGGGCTCAGAAGATAGGAAGACCTGTTGGCTCTCCAAGTTAGAGGGCAGGCCGGCCCTCTTTTCCAGCTGGGCTCCCATGGCTCAGGGATCGCGATCCAGTTTCCAGATGTCAGCTCCCAGAGTCCTGCCCCAGCACGAGTCCCAGACCAGGAGAAATCCCTTCTTGTGAGCTAACCTAGAACATGAGGCTGAAAATGCAGGGTCGGAGAGTGGGAAGGAGGCTGGGGCTGCCCCACGGGGTCCCTGGAAGTGTCGCTCTGAGAAGACCAGGGCTCTGAGGGCAGACGAGTGCCAGTTTGGACATCACCTTGGCCCCCAATGGAATCAAAGGCCAGATGGCGTTGGTGGAGCTCACCGGTTTTAACGGGAGCCCCTCTCCCTCATTTCTCCCTCCTTCCCAGTTAGCAATACCTCAAGCCATGTAAGAACTAATGAACGCCTGTATTCACTCACACATTCACTCATTCAGAAGTCAACCATTTACGTATTCAGCCACTCAAAAGAACATAGGTTGGGTGACTGCTATGCGCCGAGGGCATACACTGGGGGTAACCCTGAGTTTCTGGTGCAGAAAATGGTGTTCCCAGCCCTCGCCCTTGGACCGAAGCCAGGTTAGGTCTGGAGAGCAAAGAGGCAGCTGCCCCCAGCTCAGTAGCCGCAGACCTTCCTCTTCTCCACCCATCAGGCACACAGAGCTCAGCTTTGAAGCCTGTCTAAGAGAAGGCCCAAAACCCCAGTGAGGACCAGGGGGCCAGGAGCCAAAACCACAGAGGAGTCTGCGTCTCCTGGGCATCTCCTCCTGTCCTTCCCTCCTTGCTGGCCAAACCTAGATTAGCTCAGGGAGGCAAGAAGTGCGGGACGATCCACGTACGACTCTCGAGACCATCTTAATGGGACAGAATTGGGAGTTTCTTTCATTTTCCAGAATCCTCATGCCTTTGTGGCTCTTAACGTGCGCTACTTCTGCAGGACGGAGCCTAAAGGGGGGATCTTGGGAACTGGGTTTTGGTTTTATTTTGTTTCGAAGGAAAGCAGCTGATCGGGCTATCCAGGCAAACCCATTGTCCTGCCTTCCTTCATACAGTAAAACTACCTACAGCTGGCCCGGACTTGGGGTCATCCGAAGGATGGAGGCCCAGCTCCTCCAAACCCACCAGAACAGTTAGGGGTGGGTGTGATACTTGAAAACCTCTTTTGCCAAATGCTCTCCTCGGAGAATGCAGTGCCCAGACACACTTGGGAAGGGGCTGGAGATGTGGGCGGCCTGCCAGGCGAAGCCTTGTTTTGCTGAAAAATTGGATTACAGCTGCTTCTCTCTTTTGGTCCTTCTGGATTTACTTCATTGGGTGGGGATTTTCAAACATCTTAAGTGGGATTTTCTGTTTTGTTTACCAGGGGGGGAAAAAAGCCCTTTTGGAACGGTGCCACTGGCTGTTGCCGGGGCGGTTAGGCGGCTGGCTAGTGGATCAAAGATCATTGCATCTCTTGTACAAAAAGCCTCAGGCCTTATGAGGACACAGGGTCTGGGCCGGAGAGCAGCACCGTGACATGGTCAGCCAGAGATGGAATGTTCCCTGGCTGGTCCGGGGGAGGGCAGCAGAAGTCTCATCCCAGCCAGCGCTGTTCCTGTGAGGACACTGTGGATAGGCTGGATGAGTGACTGGCAGGGTCATTAAAATTACCCAAGATAGGAAGCAGGGGGGAAGCAGGGTATCTTGCTGCCACTTCTTCCCTGGCACTCCTGCAGAAATCCTGGAATTTGGGTTCCTGCTAACTGTATTCCCTGCTTTTGCCTCAATGCCTTGAGCCTGTGTCTAGATGGCCAAACCACACACACACACACACACACACACAGAGAGAGAGAGAGAGAGAGAGAGAGAGAGAGAGAGAGAGAGAGAGAGAGAGAAAGGAGAATTGCCCTGGTTGTTCGGTCCACTTGCCATGCAAAGCGAGGGTCTCTCTGCAACATCCGTTTTGTGCATGATCTAGCCTCTTTTTCAGCAGCTGACTTCCGTGGTGAGGCAGCCCCGCCTGCGAGAAGCACTTTCTGAACTTGAGCTGAAATTGACCGCCTTGTTCCTCTCCCTCCGGAGAGAGGCTTCAGTTCAGAGGCTCTCATGGCCATCCGGCAGGCGGGCGGATGACTTCTTCTTCGGGAGAACTGCCCCCTCCCTCCCCATCCTGGCCAGCCCTTAGAAGATCTTTTCAGGATCTTTGCAGAGAGGAATGGAGAGTTAGAATCGGAGAGGGGGGAAAATGATGAGGGACCGCTGGATTCACCAGAGCCCTTTCCAAATCCATTTCTTCAGGTGGGCATTTGGGGGAAGTTCAGGAGAAATGCCAGGTTAAGACAAAACCAGGGGCAGAGGATGGAAACCCAAATGACACAATCTCCGTCTAGACGAAAACAGCCACACGCTAGAGTGTTTGCTTATCTGGGCATCAAACCTAGCAAACTACTAGGAGACAATTTTGTTTGTTTGGTTCTTGTGCAAAAGTTAAAAAAAAAATCTAGTCTGTTTTATTTGGCTGTGGTTCAAACCATATTACCAGGAATTTTGGGGGGTGGGAAAACTCCAATTAGGGTCATAGTCCAGAATAATACATTTGTCCTCAATTGGTTTCCTCTGGGGGTTTATCCAGAAGGATGGTTCACTGCCACGGGGGTCCAGATTCGGCTCAGGTCTCTGATCTGGGCAGAGGTCAGAGTCCTGACGCTGACAGTGAGGCAGGTGGGGTATGAACACCTAAATGAATGGAAGTTGGAGATTATCTGGCCTTTCTCCATCTTCCTGCAGGAGTTGAAGAGCGGAGAATCACTTTCTGCTGACAGTCCTGCTTCATGAGATGTCTTCTGCCCCACCCACCCCCCAGGCTGGAAGCTGCCTGCGGGGATTAACCAGGACATTCCAGAAATTTCCTGGGTCCCAGATAGGTGGGAACTGCAGGAACCCCACTGCCCCTGCCACCCTCTCTGGTGCTAGGGAGCCAGGCAGCTGGGAAGGGAAGGGGAGACGTGCTGGCAGATTCTGGGGGACACGTCTTCTCAGGGTTTGGCTGCAAGCCTGTCTATTGCTTTTTGGTGAGGCTGTTGGAAATGGATTAAAACGAGGAACTGGTAACAAGTTGATGAGATCTGAGGCCCCAGCATGTTCTCGGAGGTCTGCAAGAACCTGAAAATGCTCTGGCCTTCGGATCCAATTGATGTTACAAGGGAGCAGGGGCGTTGCAACAGGCCAGCTGAGAGGGGCTGAGTGAGGCGTGTTCTGGACCTTGGGGGAAGCTTGCTTGCATGAGATTTTTGGTTCCAAGATCTTTGGGGATGAGAAAATTCAGTCTCTTCCAAGCGCCAGCAGGGTGGGGGAGAATGAGCTGAGCCAGCCCATGTTCTATCCCAGTGGTGAGGGCCGTTTGCAGCCCTGCCTCCACTGGTCTCACTCCTGCATCCATGCCCAGGATTCTTAAGAACAGTAAATAGGAGAAACACACAGAAAGAGGCAAGTAACAGTGTCTGCAGACTCTAGGTCAAGTGTCAGGAAATGCCCGCACAGGGAAGGCAGAACCCAGTCTTTCCCCATCCCCAGAAAGTAGAAGCAAAAGGAAGAAAAGAAAGCAAGCCCAAGGGGGCAATGAGGGAAAATGAAAAAGACCAGAGAATATCAGCTATGATAATGACCCACAATAAAACTCCCAAGATGTTACTCTAGATTGCAAAAGAAGCAATGAGACTAAGTGGCCCTATTAAACCTTTGCTAAAAAACACATATGTATCTATATACTTTTTATCTGAACAGAAAGAGAGACCTCTGGGATACATGGGTATCCTACCATGTAGACCTGCGGCAGACACTTCTGGGCCAGAGAAACCGCAACAGAAAATGCAGAGGTAACTTTTTACTTCTGGGCGAGGCCAGGCTGGTTTCCGTCCCCCTGGCTGAGTGAAAGCATTTGGATGCTGTCATGTAAGTGGTGAGAAACGGGGAAACTGTAACTCAGGGCTGGAGGCTCTCCACTGTCTGTTTGGGGGTCGCAGAGGTGACCCCCTCTTCCTCCCGCCACAGGAAAGCCTTTCCCCGAAGGATCATGCCCTAGAGGCGTTTTGCCTCTGCTCTCATTGGATTCAGTTAACCTAACTGGAGGCTGAAGTCTGGAGTTATGTGACTTGGGACTAGTTAGCAGAGAAATAAGGATGGAGAGAGAGGGGAGGGGGGAAGGGGAGAGAGAGAGACAACCAGACGTGGCTCTAGTGACCTCTGTCCGTGGTGAAGTTTAAATTTCCCCTTGTTCATGGATTAGACACTCCAGCCGTGACTTAGAGCAAGACAGAAATGTACAACAGTTACAAACATGAATACATCACAGTTTTACAGAAGAGAATACTGTTTCTTTTCCTCCTCAGAAAAGTGGATCTTATTAGGAGAAAGGGCAGGGGTGAAGCTACAGTCACCAAGACATGGGGCAGGAGAGCTGGGAATCAGTTTGGCAAAGTTTGTTGTCGCCAGCACTTCTGGGGTGGGGTGGGGGAGGGGGGCAAGCCGGGTGGGTTGAAAGGAAACGGGCTCCTCAGGAGTTTGCTGTTCCCCGTCTTCTTCTTCTTCCTTCTCGATCCCCAGTGCTTCTAGAGAAAGGGACTTCACGGGAACAAATGTCCTCTCCTCTTTTTTTTCTTTCCCCATTAAGTGTGCTTAAGATAAAATTCCTAGAGAAGGCACTGAGAAATCTACTGCACCGAAGTCCTGTTGTTCTTTACCCAAAGATTAAAAAGAAAAAAAAAAGTGAAAAAACCCACACCTCTAGAGCTGGCCCACCTCTCTCTGCAGGTGTCAGACTCCTCTGTGTGCTGGGGGCACACAGCCACCTGGTCCCTAGCCCTTACTGATAATGATGGAAGTTGGAAGCCAAGTTCATCTGGGTTCTTGACGAATTTCACTGAATTCGCCAAAGGGACCAGGCATTCATCCACTCTAGCCCCTAGCTTGGCTTCTTTGGGTTGACTCGTGTGTGTGTGTGTGTGTGTGTGTGTGTGTGTGTGTGTGTGTTTCCCCCCATTTTTGTTGGTTTAGGGATGGGTGGGACATAGATCACCAAGTAAAAGTGAGTATTTGCCTCTAAACCATGCTTTCCTCTCTTCCATGAGGACCTGTCAAGGTCAGCTTCTCAGTGGAGACTCTCAGGTAGATTTCCCAGTGCATGTACACAGGTCAGGTAGAGTGTACACATATTAAAAATCGGGGTATGTTCCTTTTTGGCAGGTGGGGCCTGGGAAAACTTACAATACTCTATTTTGAATTGGGCACAGGGTAAAAGCTATATTTCCACAATACATACACAAGTAAAAGAAAAAACCGAAACAAAATGCAATACTTTCTAAGCATAGTATATGCTGAGTTTCAATTATTCTGTTTCTATAAGAACTCTATAGGACTCTGGCTAGTAAGCCTGAAAAGGTAGGTTCTTAATGATACTTCTGAATTCGTCCTTCAAAAGTGACTCCATAAAATGCTACTTTAAGGTCAGACAAACTACACAGGGAAGGAAGGGCCAGGTCCTGTGTGATCACACAAGGCAGAAAGGGCCTTTGGTTACAAGGAGAGTTGCACCAATTGGTTATTAGTTAAAAAAAAGAGAGAGAGAACGAAAGAACGAAATCCTATCCAATCTGTACACTTCTCATCTGCTTCAACCGACAAATGAAATGCCTTGATTTGAAGAAGGGGTGGTAAGTTCCTTCTCGCTATATGGCTATATTTAAACATGTTCACTTTCCTGATATGTAAAATAGACTATATTATTATTGTTATTAATTTTTACAGATAGCATCAGCTCTAAAAATATCTGAATCGGAAATCACAACTATTTACTTTTATCAAAAAGCATTTGTTTTCCCTGAATTTTCACGTTTGTGCTGATGGCCGACGTCATGGTCATGAAAACAAAGAGGCGGGTGAGATGAGAGGGGCCGGGCAGGACTGTCCGTCGGCCGCTCCTCAGTGGGGCCCCCGCCCGCACTGGGTGCCCGGCGAAGCGTTCGGGAGCGTGGCTGCTTCCTCTCTCCCTGGGGTGCTACCGGCACAGGATGACCTCACACTCTCCCTGCCCCTCAAGTCCCTTTGCAGTGGCTCTGAGGGTACCTCGAGCGGCAAGATACTTCGGCATCGGCATCGTATCCTTCGTTAACACAGCCCAGAACGGGACCGCGCCCTCTCGGAAGGCTCCACGGTCCTCGGACACACTGGGGAGCAGTGTGAACCAGGTACACAGTCAGCAGAGTACACGTGTTTTTAAGGGCGGTCGAATGACGCTGTGCCGTCACACCTGTGGCAGGTGGTCCAGCCTCATGCCCGCTGTGCAGAGGGCAGCCAGAATGACTCTGCGATCACTTGTGTGCTGACAGACAGCTCATGCCGTGACACAAACAGGCAGACCAATAACATATTGTGTGAAGAAATGGCGAACCACACCACGTTTGTTCCATCAGGAAGACGCATGCCTGTCACTGTATTGTGGACAGGCGGATCTACACTACTGTACTGGGGAGGCCATCCATCAATGTTGTATTTAGAGAACAACACCGGTCCATTGGACTAAAGACAGGCAGATCAATGACATGTCATCTCTACTGACAGACGGGCCAACAGCATCACACTAACCAGTGGCTCAGCCCGATGTTTCTGAACCGAGGAACAGCCAATGCCACCATCCTATGGGACCGAAATCAGGCAGGCCAACGCCAGGTCATAAAACTAGGACTGGAAGACCAACACTAAGAAATACACCAGAACCGTCCACAATGCACACAAAAACTTATTGCTTGTGTCTGTACTGGCTGCATTGATGGCTGCAGGGGGAGAGCTGCGTTGGAGTACAGACGATGACACTGAAAACACACCAAAAGCTGGTTGACAAGAAAGAGAACAGAGTAAACACCCAATGCCCACCGCCTACTGTATTCTTCTGAGATGTGCGTGTTTCCTGGACACGTGACTCCGTGACAGGCCCCACTCCAGGGTTCAAGTACCCTTCCTCGCAAGGGGGCTGACAGGAAGCTTCAGAGGGACAGGGAAGGAGCCCACAGACTTGGACATGGCAGACACCAATAACGGCACAACATCACCCACCGTGGCCTGACACAGGCTTGCAGTTAACAACCCAACCTTCGCCCCGGAAAGTGGCCCACGGGAAATAGTGCTTGTTTTAAAGTGCAAGGTCTTGACGCTGTCCCTGGTAGAACCTATTTTTGAAAAACATAAAGTGCTTTTTATTTTAACCTTTTTTTGTTTTTGTTTTTAAACTTGAATACCACAGGAAACAAAAAAGAATTTCTATTATAGTAGATGCCTTCCCTGCTGCCACAGGAAGTATTCAAAAGTCTGAACTGGGCATTTCAGTTGGGGATTTTTTTTCCCTTTTGTGTTTGCAAGTAAAAATAAATCAGATTTTATTCTGTTCTTCGGTAACATACAGTCTCTTTGAATAAGCTACTTCTTTTGCATATTTGACACTTGCATATCTTTTGAGTCTATGCTAGTGATGTACACACAGGGTTTTCCTTATACAACCCTAAAGCAATGCTCACAGTTCATTCTGTTGGCTGAGTGCCTGCTGTCTGAACCCTTCCCAGGTTGCCAGGGGGCAATTAGAATCAAGTACAAGTGGTGCAACTCACCCTGACGGTATCTCAAAATAAAATCTCAGGTACTACGGAACACTGAAGTCAATGAAGACATTTGAGTAAGGGTTTTGCGCTGGGACCGTGGTTTATGGTGCAGAACTTCCCCACAACACGAGCATCCTCTGTAGCCTTCTAACAGTGGGACCCGACCAGGAGGTGATGCGCAGGAGTTCCTAGAGGTGGCTAGGCAACACCCAAAACTAAATCGGCCAACCCAGCCACCTGTTGTCCAGGATCCTTCTCCAGTCAAAGCCCGAGGGATGGAGGTGTTGCCCCCTGAGGCTGCGATGGAGAGCTGTGACAGAAGAGTGGGAAGCAGGTGGCCTTACTTAGGTCTGGCATGTGGTAGTGGTGGCTGTGAGTTCTGCCCACATCATCGCCCAAAGAGAGCAGTAGAGTTGTTACAAGGAGACACCATAGCCTGTGGCTTGGCCAGCTTCATTCTGTGGTACCTGTCCCGGCTCTCAAGGCCCTCGGGCGCCTCCTCCGGAGTTTCTCTTCTGTCTGGGGGCTCTGCAGAGCCTTTCTGTTCCAGAGTTCGTGTGGAAAAGCTCTGCGGCAGGTAAGCTGCACAGCACGCCTCTTAGGTCTTGCCGTAAGTCTCTGCTCAGATGCTCTGATCCCGTGTGCTTCCGTGGGCCCCTCCCCCTGGCAACACGCGGACGTCGGGGGAGATGTGGTTCTCGAGTTTGCACTTCTCCTGACCACCGGGGCCTTTTCCAGTCAATGCTTCTGTAGAGTAAATACAGTTCTGCCTTAAGAACTTAGGGGAGGTGGGTAAGGGGGAGCTTTCAAAGTGGTTCTTCTCTGATCTTGTCCCGACGCTGAACTTGGGACTGGTGCTCACGTGCACGCCCTTGGGAGGGCTGGAATCTACACTGTAGAGAACCTGCCCCTCATCGTCCGTGTCCGCGTCGATGTACTGGTGGATCCCTGCTTCGAAGTTGAACGCTATTGCTGTGGGTTTCTCAGGTGACCGGGGGGGTGTCCTAGCACTTGCCGTGGTATAGACGGAGGACTCTGGACTCAGTACAGGCCTGTCCAAGAGTGTGGCACACTCCAGCCCAGCGACAGCAGCGGCAGCGCCCCCCCGGTTCCTGAGAGGGTCATGGTACATGCCCAGAACGGGGACTAGTGGACTGGGGTCGCCCTCCATGAAGTTGACTTTAAGTGCTCGTAGCTTCAGGGGGTTGTTCGTCTTCATAGAACTCTTGGGGCTCTCGATGAAGAAAGTCGAGTGTTGGCTGGCATCAGAGGGGGGGTTGGCTTCCACAAATCTCCCACCATTGGTACCCAGAGCTCCCCGCCAGCCCATCTCTGGGGCCACGCTGCCCCCAGTCTTGCTGGGGAGTGACGCCAAAGGGCTGTGGGAGAATCTGGTGGCTTCGGGGAAGTCTGTGGCACAGCTAATGAAGCTATCGATGCTCGACATGCTCCGCATATCGATGACCCCTTCCGTACGCGTGGGCAGAGGGGCCACGGGGCTGGGGATGCTCTCCATTTCAAGTTCTTCCTTTGGTTTGCTCTGTGTGGCTGACTCCTTGGTATTGAGGATGGGCTGAGACTGGGTCTTGGCCATCTTATTGTACATGTCTTCCAACTGCTGGACATTCAGGTGCTGAGGACTAGACGACGATCTGGCCTTCTCAGGGGACCCTTGCTCCTTGGTTTCAAAGGACTTACTTGAGCTAGTTTCAGACAGTGTTCTCTTTGTCCATTTCCATTTGTTGGGAGACAAGTGATTATCTTGCACTTTGTCCTTCTTACTCATGTTTTCTCCATTTTTCTCCACCACGATGTCCATCATCTCGATGCTCCGGGCAAAAGCGTCTTTCATGTTCATGGATACGATGCTGCCATTCCTCTTGGCTCTTTCCAGAGCCTCTCTCCGCTTGATTGCTTTCTCCTGCCTCTTCTGCTCCTTGTAGAACTCAGAGAAGTTATTGACAATGATCGGGATGGGAAGAGCAATCACCAGGACCCCTGCGATGCAGCAGAGTCCTCCGACAATCTTCCCCAGGAGAGTCTTGGGGTAGATGTCTCCATACCCAACCGTCGTCATGGTGATGGTGGCCCACCAGAAAGAGGCTGGGATGCTTTTGAACTTGGTGTCATCCTCATCCTTCTCAGCAAAGAAGACAAGGCTGGAGAAGATCATGATGCCCATGGCGAGGAAAAGGATGAGCAAGCCCAGCTCGTTGTAGCTCCTCCGCAGGGTGAAGCCCAAGGACTGCAGGCCCGTGGAGTGGCGTGCGAGCTTGAGGATGCGGAGGATACGCATGATGCGGAAGATCTGGACCACGCGGCGGACGTTCTGGAACTGCAGCACACTCTTGTTGGATTCGGTGAGGAAGATGGTGACATAGTACGGCAAGATGGCCAACAAGTCAATGGCGTTGAGCGGGCCCTTGAAGAACTTCCACTTCTTGGGTGAGGACAGGAACCGCAGCAGGTACTCCATGGTGAACCACGCGATGCACACAGCCTCCACGTGAGCCAGCTGGGGGTTGTCTGTGGTCTGGCCGAACTCGTCAAGGCTCTGCAGCTCGGGCAGCGTGTTGAGTGACAGGGCGATGGTGGAGAGGACGATGAACATGATGGAGATGATGGCAAGGATCTGCAAGGAGAAGAGAGTGGGATTTAGTTACCAGCCTCCAATAGGATGCTTTTCCCAACACCCGGGCTCTGCGGGGTGCTCCTCACCAGTTCGAGAGCACTTTCACATCTCACTAGTCACTTAATGACACCATGTTTGAGCTAAAAAGATCATTTATTCAAATCCATCTTTTATCAGGGGTAGAAACCAAAGCCCAGAGACTGCAACGATTGAAAGCTAACTATTCTAGCCCAACGGGTTGTCAGTGAGGACACAGGAGGTTTGAAAGAGAGCATACGGGCAGCAATTTAAGAGCTTGGGCTCTGGTGTCGGGTTGTTTTGGATTTAAATCCCAACTCTGCCACTTCTTTACCTTGAGCCAGTTGTTTAGTCTCTCTAAGCCTCAGTTTCTTCATCTGCAAAACGGGAGGGTAAATAAGTGTCTATCTCAGAGAGCTGCTATGAAAAGCAAAGGTGTTAATGTGTGCACAGTTGGGACAGCTTCCAGCAGCACACAGGGAGTGTCTCATAAACACCAGCTATCTTCAGGGGGGCCATCTCTCAGCTCACAGCCCACACCCCACACCAGCCCATCAGCTGGGATTGCCCAGGCTCTGAGTGGCTCGGCTGGTCTTTGTTTGCTGCCCTGTCCTGAGATGGCCGGCTATATCCTGTGAGCAAATGCCGTTGCTGCTTGCATATGAGAGTTTTCTGTTCTTTGCAATCAATCCCCATGCACAACACATGGTGGTCAAGCCTATATTTTTACTTCGACCCCTCTCTTTGGGTCTCTCCTGCCTCAGGTTCCCAAGCGCCACACTTCTCTGGCCACACGCCATTTTTGGTCGGTCCTGTGTGTCTGTGTCTCTTCTTTTCTGTTCAGTGAACTCCAGTCCATCTTTAAAAACCCAGCCCACGTGGCCCCTCTCTGCAGAGGTCATTCCTGGCGGGACTGGCCCCTCCACCCTTCGGGCTCCCTCTCCACTTGGCCTTGCCTCGGGTGCTGTGACACACACCTTTCACAGAGGTGTGCGTGTCCATCACTGCCCAGGGATGCGTCCAGGGCTTGGTCTCTGCACCCCTAGCACCTAGCCCAGGGCAGGGGCTCCCCAAGTGTTTGTTCACTGCTGCCCAGGTTCACAAGCAACAAGCAGAAAGAACAGGACCAGAATTCAGTTTGCAATCTGGCTTCTGTTTATGGATCATGCACAGTATGTGAGGCACTTGCCGGGCGCCGGGGACACCACTGGCAGAAAGAACGCTCCTTCTCAACCAACACAGAGGATGGAAGGCTGTGTTATGCATCTCCCCAACCTCAGGTCCTCTGTCAACTTCCTGGGTTTTTTTTTTTTGCTGTACTCATGTACTCCTGTGCCTTTTATTTTTTGTTTTATTTATTTATTTTTAATGTTTTTTTCCTTATCCTCTTTATTTTTTTCTTTTATAGTTTATTGTCAAGTTGGTTTCCATATAACACCCGTGCTCATCCCCACAAATGCCCTCCTCCATCCCCATCACCCCCCTTCCCCTCTACCCCACCCCCATCAGCCCTCAGTTTGTTCTCAGTATTCAAGGGTCTCTCGTGGTTTTCCTCCCTTCCTCTCCCCAACTATTTGTGTGTGTTTTTTTTTTTTAATCTTAGAGAGAGTGAGAGAGAGTGTGAAAGTGGGAGGGGTAGAAAGAGAAGGAGACACAGGATCCAAAGCAGGCTGTATGCCGACGGTAGAGAGCCCCATGTAGGGTACGAACTCATGAACTGTGAGATTATGACCTGAGCCAAAGTCAGACACTTAACCAACTGAGCCACGAAGGTGCCCCCAATGTACTCTGTGTCTTTTAAACAAAAGTTTTTGAGCATTAATTCCTTGATTTGCACGCACCGAAAAAGCAAAGTTTTGTAATCACTTTATAAAAAGAGATATCTGATACACACAAAAGTGGGTCAAGTTTATATATGTTTACGAGCCGTAATCAAGGGAACACCTGTGGACCCACCACCCAGGCGAAGAAACCGGGTGCGGCAGTAACTCTGACACTTCTCACAGGTCCTTCGAATTTTTTTCTCCTCCCTTGTCCTTTCTGTAGAGTTTTTTTTTTTTTTTAATTTATTTGAGAGTAGGGGAGGGGAGGAGGGAGAGGGAGAGAGAATTCCAAGCAGACTCTGCGGTGACAGTGTAGAACCAATGTGGGGCTCAAATCCACGAACCATGAGATGATGACCTGGGCCGAAACCGAGTCGGATGCTTAACCGACTGAGCCACGCAGGCGCCCCATCTGCAGAGTTGTAATACAGAGGTACATGCCCCTAACACATTCCTGTTTTGTCTTGCTCAGGACTGACATCCTCCTGTACGCATTCTTTTGCTGCCTGTACTCTTTACTCATCAGTAAAACAACAACACACACTGCTCACCTTCTCTGTTCTATTTTCGCCTCGTCCCAAGAACTGACATTTGCAAAGATGCTGAGTTTGTGTGCTAGGGAAAGGTGTGTTAAAGATTCATTAACATAAGTGTGTGCTTATTGGAATAAAGCATTTGGGCAGCACACTTCGGGACCTCCTGCGCTGAGTTAGGAGTGTGGGTCCCAGAGGCAGCATCCAGGTGGGTGGCCTTGGCATTGAAACTTTCCTTGCCTCAGTTTTCAAATTTGTAAAATGCGAATATCCTAGTCATTCACAATCAGGGATGATTTTGACCCCCCAGGGGATATTTGCCAAGTTCCATAGAAATTTTTGGTGGTCACAACGCGGGGGAGGGAGATGCTACTGGCAGCCGGGGAGTGGAAGCCAGGGATGCTGCCTCTGACCTTGACCTTACAGGAGCCAGCCCCTCATGCATTACAGAGTGGGGGGCAAGGAGATTATGCATGTAGAGTTACCAGCACAGGGCTAGACACCGAGTGGGCCTGAGCCCGGCAGGCTGCTGTTCTGGGCACTGACCCCCCAGCCAGGAGGGAGCTGATTCTGGGGAGCCTGTTCCTTTAACAGCTGGGAGGCCCCATTTCCCCAGAGGCTGGCAGGGGAAGCCTGCTCCAGTTTCTAACCCCCAGACAACTCCAGGGAAGGCCCACATAATTGCCGTTCTGCTGACACGCGCATGAATTATGCACCTGGCATATTATGTACGGTCCTCAGGGCTTGTTATTTTAGGGCGGGCATCACCTTTGTACCTGAGACCTTGCCCTCCCCTTCCCTCCTCTCCGCCTCCCGATGCCTAGCAAAGAAGGAAAGGGGGCAGAGGCCTCACCGGATCCTGGGGCAGGGGGGGTGGTGTGGGCAGCACCTGCTGCTCAGGGTTGTGTTGGGAAGGTCAGAGCACCTCAGGCCTCATTTCCCCAAAGGCAGCAGCACACAGGGTCTCCATCTGCGCCCCCTCCTGGCCCTGCCCACGAGACTGTTTGCTTTCCTGGACCCACTGGAGCCTTTACAGTCAGGGCCACACATCCTGGCGGGCGCACTTCCAAATGGGAGTTAAACCCTCTGTGCCTCAGTTTCCCGATCTGTAAGACTGAGGGGGCGGGGGAGGAGGTGTCTGGTGCAAGCCTGCAGTGAGAATCCAGTGAATTCATTGGCCCTTAGATCCGCTTTGATTGCTATTATTACTCCACAGCCTTGTACTTATCTATAAGCTGGTTTTGGATCTGGGTGTTGAGTCCTTACACTGGTATCCCCAGCAGAGTGGCTTTGGAGAAGTCATTTCCCTTCTCTGAGCCTCCATTTCCTTATCTCTAGAACGGAGAGGAAAGTAATCAAGCACTTAGCACAGAACAGCCACTTCACATATATTATGTTATTAAATTATTATTTGGGTGGTTTATCATCACCTCCAGTCCCAGCCCCGGGACTGGTTCCTTAGGTCTGTGGACCCCAGTGCCTGGCGAAGGCAGCAGCCATCCTACAAGCTTGGGCTCTGTTCTCAAAGCCAAACAGTTTTGACCCCGTCTCCAGGATGGACCCCACAGCTGGGGGGGACCAGCCAACATCCGGAGTCCTCTCATCCTTGCTCAGACCTCTGTCTGGGCCTCTGCACCTCCAGCCCTGTTTGTCTGGGATCTGAGCCCAATCAGGGTTGGGCAGGACTCCAGGAACCTGGGGAGCAAAGGGGATAGCCAGGACAAGGGACTTGGAGGCAGGCCTCCAATTCCCTCCCAGTGAGCCGATTCTGGATCCTGGAACCCACCTGTCTGCACCAAATGGGGGAGGAGGTTTTGGTCCTGTGGGGGGAAGAGAGCAGCAGCGGGAGTCCTCGGGGTGGGGTCCGGGGCTGCTGGAGCTAAGCCCTCCTCCTGACTGTCGTCTCTGCTGGCTGATCACGGGGATGCCCACCTTTGGCTCAGCAGCTATAAATACAAACTGTTTATCATTTCCTCCACACACTCCCCTGCTCTTCCAGGAATGTGGACAAGGCACAGAATATCTGTGCATAAAAGGGCACAGGCTCCTGTCTGGAAAGATGGGGAGACTCAAGCAAAGAAGCGAAGGGACCCATTCATGGTTACACAGCCCACTGGGTCAAATGCGTACAGTGACCAGAAGTTCTACAAGCCGAGGGCTGTTCAGGGCTTGGAAGCTGCCTGCCCCCCACCCCCCTTTTAAACAAGCGTCATAAACAATTTCTTTTCATTTTAACTCCAGTATAGCTAACATACAGTGCTACATTAGTTTCAGAGTACAATACAGCGATTCCACAATTCGATACATTACTCCGTGCTCACGGTGGTAAGTGTACTCAGACACGGAAACTTATTCATGCACAAGCAACATTATCCATAAATTAAAAAGTGGAATCAACCCAAACGTCCATCACTGGATAACTGGATAAGCTGTGGTCTATCCACAGACTGGAATATCATGGATCAGAAAAAGGGACGAGGGGCTGACACGTGCTACAACATGGATGAACCTCGAAACTCGATGTTAAGTGAAAGAAGCCAGACGCAAAAGGCCACAGACTGATTGGTTCCACTTAAATAAAGTGTCCAGAGAAGGCAAATCCATAGGGATACAAAGCAGATTAGTGGCTGCCAGGGTGGGAATATGGATTAACAATTGTGAAGGGGCCTGCGGGATCTCGCTGGTGTGATAAAAGCGTTCTAAAACTGATGCTGGTGGTGGTTGCGCAACTGGGTACATTCACTGAACAAAATCACTGAGCTGCACACCAGAAGTGGGGGCATTGTAGGATACGTAACATCAGCCTTGATAAAGGTATAACAGTTTTGCTTCCCATAAAGAGTATCCCATTGCTTTTTCTTGTTTGTTTTTGTTTTTTAAAGTAGACTTCACACCCAGTGTGGAACCCAATGTGGGGCTCGAACTCATGACCCTGAGATCAAGACCTGAGCTAAGATAAGAGCTGGAGGCTCAGGGCGCCCGGGTGGCTCCGTCGGTGAAGCATCTGACTTCAGCTCAGGATATAATCTCACAGTCTGTGAGTTTGAGCCCCACATCGGGTGAGTCCCGCTTCTTTTTCTAGCTTTCTTTCTCTCCCTCTCTCTCTCCCCCTCTCTCTGCCCCTTGCTCACTTGCACCCTCTCTCTCCCTCTCTCAAAAAAAATAATTGGATGCCCAATTAAGCCACCCAGGTGCCCTATCCCATTGCTTTTAACCCTCATAGCCATATTGATAGATTATAGGAGAGAAGCAAAAACCTAAGCAATAAACCCTGCAATGGCTCCACAAACTCTTGGATAAAGTTCTAATTCTTTGCATGTCGTTGGCATGTGTTTACTGAGCACTCACCACTGGTATGGTAGTTGCTGGGGATGTAGCATGAATAAGAAAGATCATTTCTGGGGCCTCAAGGAGCTGGTAGGGAGAAGTGGACAAAATAACACATAAGCCCAGGAAAGAGCAGGATGACGTCAGATAGTGTTATGTGCTACATGTTACTGAGAAAAAGAAACCAGTGGGATCAGTAGAGAAGCAAGGAGGGCTGTCCACGTGAGGTTGGGTAGTCAGGGCAGACCTATTTTGGGGGGTGTCCTGGTTGCTTAGACTTGACGATGATCAGTGTGTCGTTCAAAGATCTGAGCATTCCAGGCAGAAAACATAGCATGTGCAAAGGCCCTGAGGTGGGAATGAGTTTGGCTTGATCAGGCACTAGAAAGAAGCTCAGTGTAGGACCGAGTAAGAGGGAGAGTTGGAGAAGATGAGGTTGGAGAGGCAGGAGGAACTGATGAGGAATGATAAAGAGATTTGGATTTTTAGATTACGACTACCTTTCTTCTCTCTCTCCAGATTTTCCTGCATTTCCCACTGCATATTCCATACTGAATCCTGGTGAAAACAGTTCCCAAGCTGTACCACCAGGGTTGCTCATATCTTGAGATTCTCACCATGTTGTTCCCTCTGCCTCAGTGCCCCTCGTCTTCCACTTCTCCTGGCTGATTCTTACTGCCCATGAGGCCCCAATTCAGGGACCATTGCTCCAGTGAATCTGCTCTGACCCCCAGGTCTAGGTTGAGTGTGTCCATCCTACAAACTCCCACATAGCACTGATCTTGCTGAGCTGGACTCTTCCCCTCTGTGTCCTCTGTGCAAAAGAACGTGAGCTCGTGAGGACCCAGGCTGAGTGTGCCTTGCACTGCTGTGTCCTTAGCTCCTGAAACAGTGCCTGGCACAGAGTAGGTGCTCCCTGAATAGTTGATGAATTAATGAACAAGCAAATGAATGCAACGGAGGCTCAGAAAATGAAATGACTTCTCCAGGGCCACCCAACATGTTAGAAGTAGATTTGGGACTTGATCTCAGGTCTGTGGGTGTCCTGAAGATGTTTTCAAGGACATAGGAGGAGGCAGCTTCCGGACCAGCTAACTGTTCACTCCTTTTATGGCCCTTCCGCTTCCACAGCTTTAAAGGGGGATTACAGCCGGGGAGTTTTAATTAGAAGGGTCACTGGCGCAGATCCGATTAAAGGGATTGGGAGCAGGCTGATGGTCGGTCCACCCCCCCCCACTCCCGTGCCATGGGGGCCCCCAGTGGGGGATAGGTAAGAAACTGGAATCAGAAGCCTGTAGGTGGCGCTCCTGGGCACAATGGGACAGGAATCCTGGGGTGTGCTCGGACAACAAAGGAGGAAGGCAGAGGCCTTGGGGCGAGCGAGCAACAGCGGCCTTCCCATCAGAGGGCAACCAAGTCACAGAGGTGGAAAGGGGCATGATGGCATGGCTGGGGATATCCTAGGCATCATAAACCAGAGGCCTTGGGGCTAAGGAATTTATTTTTACTTATCTGTCCAAGTTTCAAGGTTGTAAGATTTCACAAAAATCTAGATTTTCACATTCCCTTGGAAAATCAGATGATGTCTCCACTCACCCTGCTTTCCCGACACCCACCACTGCCTGGAGCTAAGGAGCAGCTGCTTCTTTAGATAGTGTGCAGGCTCCCCAGTGTCCTACAGGCCCCTTTACTCCTTTTGTTATCTGTCAGGTCACTGTAGGCACTGGGTTTGCAATCCTGGACCCACTGACACAATATTGGAGATCGTACCTACTTATTGCTGCTGTATATGAAGAATTTTCCAGACAAGATCTACATCTAATTGCACAAGCCAGGAAGCCAGGAGTCACCCTTTTCCTCATATCCAATCCATCACCAGGTTGTGTCAATTCTGGTTCACAAACATGTTTGGGTCTGTTCCATTCCCTTTACCTGTGAACCACCACCCTGCCCCAAGCAGCCATCACCTCCCATTGGACACTGCAAACAGCCATCTTCCTGGTTTCCCAAAACACATCTGGCTTACTGTGGCAAAGACCACTAGATGTCCTCAATACCCGTTCTTCCCTTCTTCCATGTAACACAATGTTGGCTGGACATGAGCTACCCAGAAAAAAAAAAGACTACATTTCCCAGCGTCCCTTGCAGTTCAGTGTGGCCATGTGACTAAGTCTGGCCAATGGAATGCAAGCAGAAATGATGCTTGTCTTTGTTTCCTCTTTCTTGCTGACTGGGAGGCAGATGTGATGGGCAGAGTTGAAGCAACTATCCTGGATCTGAGATGGAAGCCAATCCCAGGCCTAGACTGGCCCTTTAGTGAAAAAGTTTACCAACTCCTGGTCTACCTTATAACATCTATCATGTTTAAGCCACTGTGTTTTGGGGTCTCATTGTTACAGTCTCTTATATACTCTGCTGAACTCTAGCCGCATCCTGTACCATGCTCCCCTTTGCTCTTTCACCTCAGGTGCATTAGTCTTTATTTGGTCCCTCACAGTTCTCACAATCCTTCTTGCCACAGGGCCTTTGCCCATGCTGTTTCTTCTCTCTGGAATGCTTTTTCCTCCACTTTGTCTGGTCAGCTCCTAGTCCTCCTTCTTATCTCAGCTCAGCCATCTCCTCCTCCAGGAAGCCATCCCTGACCCTGATTTTATCTGGTCATATCCCTAATTACAGGCTTTCTGAATATACATCTGTCTCTTCATAATGCTGTCCAAGCTGCAATTTTACAATAATGTCCATCTCTGTAGAATGTAAGCAACTTAAGGGCAGGAGTTTTTGTCCGATTTTTCTGAATCTTGGATCCTCAGGGCACACCACAGGTGCCGATATGTATTTATGGAATGAAGAATCTCATTTGATCCCGAAAACCACCTGCAGTTTGTGCTGCCCCCTTGCCCTCAATTTATCATTGGGGAAACTGAGGCTTAGAAAGACAATATCCAAAGTGACAATGAGGGACGTGACTAAAGCAGGGCTTGATACCAGGTCTACTAGTCTCTAAAGTCCTTTTTTGTTTTGACACATGAGGGCCTTTCTTATCCTAGAATCCTGGGATTTGGGTTATAGTTTTTAACACATGTCCTCACTTGAACCATGTCCCCCAGGTGACCTGACTCTTCTCTGGGTTGGGCATCCTTCTCCTAACAGGTCAGTTAAGCTCCCATGAGCCTTGTCGGAGCAGGGATTCTGGGAGCTGGTGACGTTACAACCTCCTGCCCGTCTAAGGACAATGTCTCTGGTGGTGGCAGCGGAGCCTTGACTATGGTCTCTGTAGAGGGAGGCGGTGATGGTGAGAAACGTGACCGGAGCAGCGTCCTCCCTGCCTCAGCGATCGCCAGTTCCCCGTATCTGCCGAGGGCGTGCGGGACCGAGGAGGGGACTGTTGATCTCGGCAGTGATGAATGGTATCAGTCCATCCATGCTGCGGAGAGCAGTGTATTGGATAAAAAACAAAGAGCACAGGGAATGTTAGGTAAGGACAGTGTCCACGAGTTCGGCTGAGCCCAAAGCTGTCCCCTCGCCCCCTGAATCCGGCAGGGTGGGGCGTGGGGAGGGCAGTCTTTGGGAGCCTGGCCAGGGCAGCTGGCAGCGTTGAAGGAAGCTCAATACATTAGTCTGAACGCTGGGATCGGACGCCGCTCTGGTTAATGTCAGATGATGGTTCCGTGAGTGGTCATTCTCAAAAATAACCAGATTTGCTGGTTAATGTCCAACATACATTTAGAAGAAGACATTGGGGTAGCTTAACAAGAGATCTTTTTCCACATAGCTTTTTTAAATGTTTATTTTTGAGAGAGAGACAGAAATCATGGGAGAGAGGTAAACAGAAGACCTGAAGCGGGCTCCGTGCTGGCAGCAGAGAGAGCTCACATGTTCACGAGCTGTGAGACCATGACCTGAGCTGCAGTTGGACACAGAACTGACTGAGCCTCCAGGTGCCCTTTTCATGTAACATTTTAGTCTCACTAGAGATTCACATGGAGGTTAAATGGATGCGTATCCATTCTGGCTGGACATCCTCAGGCAAGTGTCTTGATGTCTCTGGTCCTTCTGATAAAAAAGCCACGGAGAGCCTGCTGGGTCTCCAGCATAGTCCCTTCCCAAGTGGTGGCTCGGGGAACAGTGGCTCTATCATCTCTCTATGAGGCAGGGGAAGGGAGAGCACGGAGGGGTCACGCTCGCCTGTGCCCAGAAACGAGACAGGCCATTCCCTCCCTGACAACGAGGTCTCAGGTCTACGCGTTGCCTCCTCATGGGGCTGCGGTAAGTGCTCTGAAACCTCGAAAATGCTTCATGGAGGCTAAGGAGATGGTCTCCAGTGCAGGTGTGGGCAGTGGGATGCACTGGGGAGGTGCAGGGAAAAGTGACTGGTATCTGACTAGTGACTCCTAGAGCCCTGCAGGCGGCACTGTCCCCAGAGGCCACAGCACGGCAAAGCGCACAAGTACTGAGAGGGGGGATCACACTAAGTGATGCCTTCTAGCACCCGCTCCTATCTGGTTCTTGTCTTCTCCCTGGGCACATTGGAAGCCCGTGTTCTTTGCACAGAACTGGGCGACGCGCTGTGGCCAAGGGGCTGTGCACAGAGATGATGAAGATCGCTTTTGGGCTGAGGGTGAGTGAGTGTGAGCTGCCTTCCTGGCCTGGCAAGAATGGAGGCCTTGGGCATCCGGACGGGCTCGGTCAGGCGAAGGTCTGACTCTCGGTTTTGGCTCAGGTCATGATCCCAGAGGCATGGGACTGAGCCCCACACTGGGCTCTGTGCTTAGCCTGGAGTCTGCTTAAGATTCATATTCTCTTTCTCTCCTCTTCTGTTCCTCTCCCTCTGCTCCTCTCCCCCGTTTGTGCATGCGTGCTCTAAAATTTAAAAAAAAGAAAAGAAAAGAAAAGGAATGGAGGTCTGGTTTTGAGATGACAGAGCTAGGGGACCCTGCGTCACCACTTGGAAGGGAGCTGTGCCGCACGGTTATTGTGTCCCTGGGCGATCACTCAAGTGAGAAACAAAACCGTGAGACTGTGTTTCTTCGTCACTGCGGCGTCCTCTAGCGTGTTCTGACTAGTTCATCGAGGTGATCTGGAGGGCAGGTTCTCTGCTCCAGTTTGAAGCAAACTAGTCCTCGCAGACAAAGACGAAAGGCTTACAAAGATCCTGGTAAAGAAACAACAGCTTGGGGCCAGTTTTAGGATGTGAGCCCAGGTGAGCTACAAGGTAAGAGCTAAAATCATACTTCTCCTGGAATGAGCAGTGACAGCACAGGTTAAAGACACAGGATAATAATCTCATCAGATCAGACAAGAAGTTAACGGAAAGGGCCCCAGTTATCAGGAAGACTCTGTAGTAGGAATTTTCATCCTTTTGCCGTGAACCCTGTCTTCATTCATCCATCAAACACAGAAAGAAGGCACGATGAATGAATAGACGAAGGAATGAATAAACCAAGTCCACCAGGAGGGAGACCCTAGAATGTCCTGGTTAAGGACTCAGACCTGCATTTTAATCCCGGCTTCCCAATTTTCTAGCTGTGAAACCTTGGAAAAGTTACTTAACCTCTCTGAGCCTCAATTTCTTCATCCGTGCAGTGGGGATCACCATAGCTCCTACTTCATTAAGGATTCAATGAGATCACGCAGGTGGTGCCTGGCATGGAGTAAGGGCCCAGGGAATGCTTGCTGCTCATTTGTTTTAAACGAGAAGAAAGACGTGAGCTCGATGTAAGACCATTCCAATGCAGGCACTGCTGCAATGAGCTGTTGTCACTCTTCCTGGGCGGGGGTGCTGAAGAAAAGAGTGGAGTTGGTGAGATCCGGGTTCGAGTTCTGCCCCTGGATAATCAACGTTCCCTATGGGCCCCTTACACACTGTATTAAGTTTACGCAAGGAACTTCACCTCTCTGAGCCTCCATTTCCTCATCTGTAAAAAGGGAATAATAATATCTACATGGTCAGATTTTTATAGGGATTAACCTTGTTTGTTCATTTGTCCATCCATCCGTCCATCCGTCCATCCATCCATCCATCTGTTTGTTCAGTGATGTGCCAGGTGCTGCTGCGGCTCAGGAGTCAGCAGTGAACAAAGCAGGCAGAAATCCTAGCTTGTGTGGAGCTGACCATCTTATAAAGGGAAGGGCTACATGATGAACAATAAAAGGTCGAAGGGATAATTTTGGGTGATGGCAATTACTTTGAAAAAAATTGAGCAGGTTGGTAGGAAGGGGAATGACTAGGAAACGTGTTTACTTTCCCTGCAGTGGTCAGGTAGGGCCTCTCGGTGGAGGTGACATTTGAGCTGAGACAGAGGAGCTGGGCATGCGACCATCAGTGGGAAAAGCATTCTAGGCAGAGGGAACAGCAAATGCAAAGGCCCTGAGGTGGGAACGTGTTGGACCAGCATGTAAGAGGGCATGAAGCAGGAGAGGGAACAGGGGCAGAACTTGAAGGGTCCCCAGGCCACCCGTGCAAAGTGCAGAGCATGGTGTGGTTCTTGCTAATATTGTTAGCAGTAGTCTTTCCTGAGTCCTACTTCATGCCCCACTGGGGCCTGCTTTGGAAAATGACGATCATTCTTGTGTCGGAGAAGAGTCCTTCAGATATTTAGTCAGAACCCCCCCCAACCTCATTTTTTAAAACTTCATTTTGAGAGAGAGAGAGAGAGAGAGAGAGAGAGAGAGAGAGAGCGAGCATGAGCAGGGGACAGGCCGAGAAAGCATGAGAGAGAGAAGCCCAAGCAGACACCCTGCTGTCAGCGTGGAGCCCAACGTGAGGCTCGATCCCGTGACAGTGAGATCATGACCTGAGCCGAAATCGAGAGTCAGATGCTTAACCGACTGAGCCACCCAGGCGCCCCCAGGACCCCCCTTAATGTGCTGTTTTCTCTTATGATTTTCCAACCACTTGCCTGTGCTGTACCGGAGTCAAGTCCAACCCCTCTCCCCGTGCCAGCGCTCCCAGACCTGGCGCACCGTCCCGGAGAAAGTCCGCCTTGCCGACTCTGACAAGTGTCGTTAAATACCTCTTCTTTAACAGCTTCCTTCTCTGGAGCCTCTCGTTTTCCTGCTATGAGAGAAGTCGGCGGGGCCCGCGCACCATTCCTTTGCTGCCCGTGGGCCTGCAGAGCCCCCTTCCCGTCACCTCCTGCACGCCCAGTTGGCTTGCTCTTTCTTTCAGGACTTGGTAGCAGTGTCCTCTCCGAGAAGCCTTTTCAAGTCTCCCAGACTGAATCACATCCCCTTCTAATGTGTCACTCAGCCCTTTGATTGTCCTTGTCACAGCGGTCTGTAAGGGAGGAACCAGGCCTTGTCACCCTCTTTTTTTTTTTTTATAAAATTTATTTTTGATACAGAGAAAGACAGAGCATGAAAGGGGGAGGGGCAGAGAGAGAGGAAGACACAGAATCTGAAGCAGGCTCCAGGCTCTGAGCTAGCTGTCAGCACAGAACCCGACGCGGGGCTCGAACCCACGAACGTGAGATCTGACCTGAGCTGAAGCCGGAGGCTTAACCGACTGAGCCACCCAGGCGCCCCTTGTCACCCTTTCTTAAATCCCTGTGTGGTTTCCTCCTGCGCTCGAAACAGTTCCAAACTCTTATGGGGCTTACAAGGCCCTGCTGATCTGGCCCCCGTGCTGACATTTTAGATCTGCTCTGTTCTTCTCTCCCCCACTCCTCTCCAGCCACACTGGCCGTCGATCTGCTCCTCAACATGCCAAGATCATTTCTGTCTCAGGACCCTTGCACTTGCTGTTTTCTCTGCCTGTGACCCCCTCCTTCCAGATTTCTCTATGGCTGGCTCCTTCATAGCCCTCACGTTCCCTCCTTACGGAGGGCTGTCCCTGACATGATTCAAAATAAACACCTCCCGGGGGCTCTTGGCTGTCTTAGTTGGTGGAGCATGCGACTCGGGATTGTAGGTTCGAACCCCACATTGGATGTAGAGGTTACTTAAAAATAAATAAAGTCTTAAAAAAAAATAAACTCCTCCCCGGTTACTCGTTCTTCCCACACTGTTTTACCTCCTTGGTGATTTGTCACAATGTAGTCATCGTGTTTATTTATTTATTCACTCATTTATTTTCTGCTTTCCCGCCGACCCAGATGAGCACGGTGGCGGTAGGGACTGCAAAGCTGGATCCCCATTGGCCGCACAGAGGTTTGGTATAGTATTGGTACTCAATGAATACCGTATGTTACGTGAAAAGTGGATGGATGGGGGCACCTGTGTGGCTCAGTTGGTTAAGCATCTGACTTCAGCTCAGGTCATGATCTCGCGGTTCATGGGTTTGAGCCCCGCATCAGGCTCTGTGCTGACAGCTAGCTCAGAGCCTGGAGCCTGTTTCAGATTCTGTGTCTCCCTCTCTCTCTGATCCTCCCCTGCTTGTGCTGTCTCTCAAAAATAAATTAAAAAACATAAAAAAAAAAGTGGATGGATGGATGAATGGATGGCTGGTGAATTAGAAGGATGGGTTAAGAAGGTACGGCCCAGGGGTGCCTGGGTGGCTCAGTCGGTTGAGCGTCTGACTTCAGCTCAGGTCGTGATCTCACTCACGGGTTCAAGCCCCACATTGGGCTCTGTGCTGACAGCTCGGAGCCTGGAGCCTGCTTCGGATTCTGTGTCTCCCTCTCTCTCTCTGCCCCTCCCCTGCTCACATTCTATCTGTCTCTCTCTGTCTCAAAATAAATATTTAAAAATTTTTTTTAAAAAAGAAGAAGGCATGGCCCAAATTGGACAACTCAAAATGCACTGTTCATTGGGTCCTCACCCTGTGTGAGGCGGACGCTGTGATGATATCCAAGCTGACTGTTTAATGACAATGGCAGAACCATGATGGCCAATGTGTGCCTGTTTCTCCCCATGGCAGGCACGATGTCCACACGGCTCGTCTCATTTACTTCGTCTGCCAACCCTCAGAGGTGGGTGCTCTCAGGGTCCCTGTTTGAGACTGGAAGGCTCACCGAAGTGAGGCTTCACGGAGGAGGAAGCATTTGGGCCTGGAAGGATGGATTCCAGCCGGCGGGATGGGAGGAGGAGGTGTTTAGAGGGAACCACAGGTGCAAAGGCTTGGAAGTGGGGAATGACCGTGAGCCCAGCGTGGCTGGGGCAGGCGTGCAGCGAGAAGGCTGGTGAGATGGAGGCCACCACTTAGTGAGCGCCTACTGCATGCTGCGTCACACGGCATTTCCTCATGACCCCCCCCAGGGGGTGGCGCTTCTTATATCTCCATTTCTCAAAGGAGCAATCTGAGGCCCAGAGTCACGCATCAGCATTAGGACTGAACTCAAGGCCGCCTAGCTCTGGGGGGGACATGCCAGGTCATAGAGGTATTCAGGGGTCTGAGAGGGAGAAGGCAAAGGCAAGCTGCTAGCTGAGCATGTACTAGGAACCAAGCACAACATACTACCTTGTTCAGTCCTTACAAGTACCCAGGAGGCATTACTGCAGTGGCTATGATTTTGGACTGTTGGGCATCATTTTTTGAGAATCACCCCTCCTCCACTCTCGTGTACTGAGTCAAGTTGCCTCTATTCTCCAGTCCCAGTGGGTAAGAGTGAGAACCCAAGTTTACCATTTAGGATAATCCATACCACGCCCCCCCCCTCCCAGCCACAGTGATTGGTTTAGTAGTGTGGACATGACTCACACTGGCCAATCAAGTTTCATCCTGGGATTTTTTCCCCCTGGAATTATCAGAGAAGAAGTGTTCTCTTTCATCAAGGGCTACTGACTTATCAGGATGTCAACCTGCAGGGGCCAGAGAGTCCTCATTTGCCCCCTGGGAAGAATCTTCCAGAGAATATAGCCAATGCTGAGGGGCTTTATGACAAGAGACAAAAGTAGGTTGCTGATGACCCTATATAAGCACCTGGATACAGCCATTCCTGAAGCCAGTGTCCCTGGATTTTCCAGTGACACAAACTGATCAATACCTATTTTGAGTAGGCCAATTTGGGTTGGGTTCTTGACCCTGGCAAATAAAGAGTGACCTGGCCAACAAAATTCTCATCTTCATTTAGCAGGTGAGATAACAGATTCATAGAGGTAAAGTGACTTGCCCAGGATCACACAGCTAGGAAGTGGCTGAATCACACGGAGACAGCACATCGAGGGAAGCTGGCATCTAATAGGTCCTCAACTAATACCCTTTTCTTTTCCTCCACTGACCAAGGAATGGCGGACCAAAGGACTAGAAAAGATATACCACGAGGAACCCACCCAACCTCCAAACTTTGGGCAGATTCTCGATGCCTTTCGGAATCCTTTACATGCACTGGGGTCTGGCAGGCGCAGGAGGTGGCAAGTAAAGTGAACGAGCTGCCAGGATGTCTGCACGAGAACAAGATTCCCGAGGTCCCCACTCCTCCAGAGAAGGCCCTCCGAGGGTCCTGACTACAACCCAGGGCTTCCAGAAGGACCTGAGGTCTTAGCAATTACTGACTTACTCACTTATTGATTTAAAGTACAGTTGACCTTCCTTCCTTTTTCCCCCCTTTTAATTGACCTAGCACTTCTTAATGACTCACGCTTAGTAGGAGCTCACACAGATACTAGACTCAGCGCTGCCAAAGATCCTGTGGGCATTTGGTTTTCAAGACTCCTTCACATTGGAGCTGAATAGAGAGTAAGGGGTTGGCCTGAACGCTTTGATGCTGGACGTGCAATTGGGTGGCCCTCCTGGCTCGTGCCAGCTTGGTGACCTCCAATGTGTTACTTGACCTCTCCGAGCCTTGGTTTCCCCTTGTGGGGAATGGGCAGATTTGGAAGAAGGAATAAGACAAAGCACATAGAAGCTCTTGGTATAGACGTTAGAACCTCTTCAGCTTTTGAGCCATGCTAGGGAGTTCTACACATAGGCTGGGCCCTGGCAGATGGATAATTAAGTCAGCTCTCTGAGCCTCGGTTTTCTTATTTGTAAAATGGGTATTTGTGAGGCAGTGATGAAAATCGTGGGTGGGAAATGCATACCATACCCCAGGGCATGCCACTTGGTGCCCTGAGAAGGGAGAGCGGCTCCCCCAAGTGTGAATTGAGGCCGCTCAGCCAGCGGGAGGGCCCCGTCTACCTGTGGGCAGGTTGTTTGGGCCCACACAGTGGATTCTTTGCCAACAGTTATTTCTCCTATGAATCCAGATTTCCAGCTTCTCAAACAAAAAACAAAAAACAAAACAAAAAACCAACCTAAAGCTCTGGCTACTCTGGACACGTCTTCCTGTGTGGCAGCCGGGCTGGAACGGAGTGCCAGCTAACCCAGGCCCGTGTTTTTAAGTCTCACACGCGGCCCGCAGGAGTTGTTTATGAGGCCTGCTTGGCATCTGCAAGGGATCTCGGTTTGTGAGCTGAGGAATAAATCACTACGAGTGTGGCCGGCGATGAGGGACCGGACTAAACAGTGCCAGGGAAACAGGCACGGCTGGCTCGGAAGGCCGGGCCGGCAGCTGGGTCCACGGCGTGCCCTGGATCAGGGAAGTGGGGACGTGAGCCCCTCACCCATCTGTACCGTGGCCTGCTTGTCCTGGTCTGCTGGGAAGCCACATTGCTGCTTCCTTAGAGTCCCCGGCTGCATTTTCTCCCCTGCCTCTCCTGTTTCCAGGTTTCTTGAAGTCCCTTCCCATTCTCTATCACCTGCTCTGCCAGTAAAACAGAGAGATGATGTAACAAACAATAAAGTGCCCCAGGAGGGCCTCTCTGAGGAGGTGACATTGGAGTGGGGATCTGAGGGATGCACAGGAGCCAGGCATGGCAAGACCTGCGCACGGGTGTTCCAGGAAGAGGTAGCAGTAAGTGCAAAGGCCCTGAGGCAGGGGATTGACATATAAGAAGAGAAAGGAGAACAGTGTATTGGAGCTTGGGAGCAAGGCAACGGGTGTCAGAGATGAGGTTGCAGAGAAGAGTGAGGAAGGCCTTAAAGATCCGATGAGACATTTTCATTCCGAGAGTCACGGGAGCCAGAGTTAGCATGCCAGGGACATGGCCAAATGTGGGCTTAAGGACCTTCAGCCGTGTTTGATAACAGCCTGTAGGTGGGTTGGAATAGATGCAGGAATCTAAGTGAGGAGGACTGGCAGGGGCCCAGGGGAGGCACGGTGGCTGCTGAGCATAGAGAGGACCAGTTCAAGGCATATTTTAGACGCGGAATTAACCAGTTTGCTGATGGCTCAGATGAGTGGGGTGAGGCAAAGAAAAGTCAAGGAAGAATCCGGGGGTTCTGAGCAACCAGGAGATGAGAGTGGCATTTCCTGGGATAGGAGGGCGGGCGGAGCACCCTGGAGAGGCTGGGGGCGGGTGGTACCTGGGGTCAGATCAGGGCAGGTTGTGAGCACAGGCTGAGGGGTCTGGATGGGCCCTGTAGGTAATGGGGAGCTACGGAAGCTTCCTGATGTGTTTTCTCTGATACTTCGGTTCACTCTTAATAAAACAGTGTTACCAAAAAAAGAAAAGAAAAATGGCAGAATATTTATTCAGTCTTTTCACACATGTTTATGGAGACAGGTGATTACACTGTGCTCTCCCAGGCAGCAAAGCTCCCCGCCCCCCCACCCCCAGCTATGGGATTGGGAGCACAAATCACCTTCCTGAAAGTAGGGTATGGATCAAGGTATCTCATCTCCTGATCCATGGATTCCCTCCCCACCTTCCTTCTCCATCCCCTGATTAAAGTGCATTTAAAAAATCTTTATTTAATTACTGACTGCCTGTCTTCCCCTTTAAAAGGTCCGTGAAGGTAGGACCCATCTTCATTACTTCTGGGCCCCCCATTGCCTAGACCTGTACCTGGCACATGGTTGGTGCTTGGTAACTACGTACTGAGGCCCTGAATTAAGAAGAAAAGGACTCAGTCTGCCATCTCTAAGGATCAACTGAGATACTAGAATGTGCTGGGCTCAGGGCCTGTATACATTAGGCATTTGAGAGATGTAAATGAAAACGCACAGAAAACAGTCACACTGTCTGCAGCCCTGGGCCAGTCTCTGGTGGGTCTGGAAGCTTCTCCCGGTGGGATGGGCCTGAGGGGTGGGAGGGAGAGGCGGCCAGGGACCCATACTCCCGGGCCTGGACAGGATAGGTGTGGTGTCTGTAGGAATCCCAGCCAGGCAGCCGGATGTGCACAGATGTGTCATCTAAGGCCCCTGCGTCCTGTCCTGCTGGCTTCAGCCTGACCTTGGCTGAGGGTGACCCAAGTTAAGGTGGCTGCCCTGACCTCCCAAGGTTCCCAGAGTTGGGACCCTTCCTACAGCCAGGGACAGAGACCAAAGGGAGACCTTTTTGGGGGGCAGATGGTAGCAGACTCACCCAGGCTGCTCCCACCCTCCACCCCTGCCAGCCTGCAAAGTGCATCTCTGCACTCCTCCCCTGTTCTTGCATCTCTGTCCTACAGCCCTCCCTGTTGGGGGAGATGCTGTACAAAGACATTGTGTCAGGGAAGAAAAGAGGAATCCATTCAGTCATTTAGCAGACATTTACGGAGCCCAAACTACATGCGAGGCCCTGTTCTAGATTCTCAGGATACGGTAGTGACCAAAGCAGGTCTTGTCTTCAGGGAACTGACATTTGGGTGAGGGGAGTGGATATTAAATGAGGAAACATGAATTAGCGAGGTCACTTTGGGTGCTACAAAGACAAGCAAATGGGCTACTGGGATAGAGAGTGACTGGGTGTGGGGGGGGGCGTCATTAGCTATGGTGGTCAGGGAGGGCTTCTTCGAGGAGGTGACATCTGAGCTAAGACCTGAAGGAGAAAGATCCAGCTGTGTGAAGATCCAGGAGTGGGGCACCCAGCCAGAGGAAAGAGATTTTAACCCTCACAAATTATATGTTTGACCCTATTACCTCCATTTATTGAGCATTTACTATGTGCCTGGCTCTGTTCTAAGAACTTTATATGCAATGCATTGTTTAATACTCCCCAAATCCATGACTGTCATCCAATTTTACAGATGAGGAAACTGACCCACAGAGACATTACTTTGTTCAAGGCCACACAGTTAGCAAGTAGCAGAGCTGGGATTTGAACCCAGGTCTGCTCTATTTTCCAGCTTATATAGATTATTCCCTAACCTCAGAGCACAGGGAGGAGAAAAATTAATTGTTGAGCACCTACCAAGCACGGGGCTGTTTGACTTCGATCCTCTTTGCCCGCTCTTACCTCTGAAGGCCACCCACGGTCCCCTGCCTGTACATCTCCTTCCTCTTCTCTGTCATCACCTGCATCTACCTCCAGCTCTGATAGTGGTCATGCGACCCATTCTGGTCCAATCCCCCTAGTTCAACCTTTCTAGCCGTAGTGATTGGCTGAAGGATGGGCATGTGACCAAGGTGGGCCAATGAGAGTGAATCCTGGGACTTTGGCTGAACTGTTAGGGAAGAAGAGTTCTTTTTTGAGGAGGACGGTCTAGCTGGGAGCCCGGAAGCGTGGAAAACCAGAGAGCTCGCCTGACAGTGAAGCTCGCCCAGGGGAAGGCAGAGACAAAAGGCAGGGAGAAACGGAGCTGCAATAAGTCCTGACAATACGGCTCGAGGGGCTGTGTGTCTGGGGCCAGAAGCCAGAGCTACTTCTGGACTGGCTAGTTCCTTGAGCCAAGAACTCACCCCTCTCTTTTCTAGCGTAAGCCAATTTGAATTGGATTTCTGTCATTGCAACTGAAATGAGAACATTTTTTTCCCTCCTGGAATGTCCTCCCTTCTCCTCCCCCCTGCCCCCTATCTTCCTACCACCAGGAAACAGCCTGCACTGCCGCCACCAAACCACCACCGCCTTCATTTGTGCCTGTATGACCACGACTGTCCCTGTGAACCCAGTCACCCCTCGTGATCGCTCCGGTGACTGATGCCGGCACTGCTGCTACTACTTCTGCTAATGTCACATTCTCCCTCTGTCAGCCTGTCCCAGCACACAGGGCAACCCAAGCTAGGTCCCACTGTGGTCCCACTGCAGGAGCAAGAAAACCGAACTTTGCAAAGAGGATGGAATCGGCCATAGGTGCTGCTGCTCGGGTTTTCATCCATCCATCCATCCATGCATTCATTCATTCATTCACCTCCTCATTCATTGCCTAAAGAAATGTCACTGGCTGCCTTCCATGTGGACCTGGACTCCCCTAGATGCTAGAACGCAGGGGTGAACACAGACCTGGCTCCTGCCCTCACTGAGCCGGGTCCAGTGGGCTCTAGGACATTCCAAGGAGACCACACAGGAAGTCAGGATCCTTCTCTCCTCCTTGGGGTTCTGAAACTATCATGGAGGAGCCCAGCTTGTAGGCAGAATTGAAGGGCTGCTATGATTTTTTTACTTCTTACCTGAGCCACCTCGGGCAATGGACAGCCTCAGGACCTCGCTCCCCTGCCAGCCAGGGAGTTCCTTGTGTAGGTGCATTGGGGTGAGTCGGGATCCTGTACGGACTTGACTTCTCTGTCTCTGCACAGTGCCAAGCTTGGAGGTGGGCACACAGTAGGCACTCAGTAAGTGCTTATTAATGGATTGTTTCTCAGAGACGAAACTAGGGCTCCTTCCTTCCATGCAACCCACGCACTCATGCACCCCTCCACCTGCCCATCCTTTCTTCCCCTTCCCTTCTCTCCTCTCCCTGCTTCATTCTGTCCTCCTTCTACTCATTCTCCATTTTTAAATTCACCCATCTTCCACCTACTTAGCCAGCCTTCAATGTCCTCTAGTTTTCTATCATGTATTCACCCCTTCCTGTGTCTTTCCTTCCTGGATTTGTCTTTTAAATAATCCATTATTTAAATCAATTCTTTATTCATCCCTCAAGGCTGTCAGCCCTGAGTCAGCTGCCGTGGGTAAAGTGACCATCACTTGATCCCTTCCTCGGGAGAGAGCACAACTGAACGTCACCAGGTCCCCACAGTTTGTCTCCCGAGCTCTTGGAGGGACCCCAGCTCCCATCCAGGCACACGAAGCTCTTTCCCCAGTTTTTCTTTCTCGCCTGTGTTTGGAATCTTCCCTAGAGTTTCGGCCTGCAGACCAGGCGGAGGCCATGAACATAACCCCTTTCTTTGGCTCTTCAGGGAGCCCTTCTCAGCCCCTGCCTTCAGAGAACACGGCCCTGGGCAGGGCCCAACTGCTGCACAGCTCTGTGCAGCTGCGTACAAAAACAGCACAGTGCTGCTTAAGCGCCTACTGTGTACTGGCATCACGAGGAGTGTAATGAAGACAACCTTAAAAATTTCTGAGCCCAAAAGCCCCTTCCCCCCTCAACCCTTCCCTTTTCTTTCACCCATTCCCAGGGAGGAGGCCCAGAGAGGGGATGACTAACGGGGGGAGGGGGGGTGGGGGGGGCGGTCTGTGGCAGAACCAGGACTGGAGTCGGGGCTCTCGACTTGGGGCTCGGTCCCCCACCTGACTGCCTCCCAGCCCCCGCCCATTCTCCCCGGGCGACGGAGGGTGGTTCCGGCTCCAGGTTTTGGTTCCTGCTCTGCTGCTTCCCAGCCTCCTTTCCTGGACCGTTAACGTTTTCCTAGGTCTTAGCAATTTGCAGGGAGCAAGAGAGATTGAATAAACAAACAAAAACCCTGATTCTCTGAGCCACTTTCTGAATTCTTACAGGATTTCTTATCTTTCCTGACAACCCAGCCCAGATTCCGTGTTCCCTTTTAAAAAAACCTTCCTTCCGGTTTCCTGAGTGGTGTTATTTCTACCTCCCCCCCCCCCCCCCCCCCCCGCCCCACCTTGTGCGCCCTTGCAGCCTGGGGTCCAACATGCGGCCACAGCCACCAGACAGGGGCCAGGCAGGAAGTGCACATGCCAGGAAGGGTGAGGGGCGTCCGCCCACCTCTCACCAGCTCCAGTAGGGGACAGAGATGGCTCAAAGATGGTCTCCTTTTCCAGCTTCTCAAGACAAACAAAACATGGAGTTTTTCCTCCCCAAACCTTCCAAATTGTTAATGCTGGCAACCAGTTAAAATACATAAATGCAGGTCAGTTCAAACAATACACATTAACTGGCTAGATCTGTGCCTTTCCCCGTGACAAGTCATCTGTGAGCCGCTTCCTCCTCCCCCACAAATTGCCACAAGAGAGCCTCAGCTCCAAGATGAGCTTATCGCTTTGAATACAAACGACGTAATAAGGACAGCAGCAGCTACCACAAATTGGATAGCCAAACACTTAAATCACTCCTAGGAGCTACTGTTATTGTCATTTTACAAATGAGGAAAACAAGAAGCCCAGAGGGGTTAAGGAACTGGCCCAAGGTCACACAGCAAAGTGACAACTTGGATTTGAGCCCAGGTCTGTGTGACTCCAAGACAGATCTAGCTCAGTGGTGGTGGCTCTGACCCCTGGGGGGCATTTTAGAAAAATGAGGGTGGGCAGGCATTTCTGATGGTCCCAGTGATGGGGTGGGGGGTGGGGTGCTTGTCAGTGGGTGGGACCCAGGGACGGGAGCCGCCCTGTGATGTCCAAACAGCCCTGATCCTGTCCCCCATGCCAATAGTGACCCCAGCTTTCTCTTTCCCCTGATAATGGCAGCCATTATTGAGTGCCAGCTGTATACCAGAGATTTGAGATCCAGGAATCCTGATGAAGGAAGTATTATTAGCATCCCAACTTAAAAAAAAGAAAAACTGTAGTTTGGAGGTGGGGTGACTGAGCGAAGGTACATGAAGTAGCCCCAGGGCCGAGACTAGGGTGAAGCCCAAACTCAGGAATCCAGATAAGTAATCTTTAATGCAATATTTTAGAAAATCAAAAAAGGTCAAGAAGAACAAAGTACCTAACTCTTACATAGACGCAGAGCCTCTGCCATGTCAGCCATCCCGGAGTCTGAGAGAAAAGGACACATCGATCGCGCTGACCCTGGGTTTTTGTGCCTGCGGTGAGTGCCTCACCGACCTCACCCCCAGTCCGACCCGGAGCAAGAGTCAGGGTTTGAACCCAAGGTACCCTGCGGCCTCTCTGTCACCAGCCTCAGTAGGACGGAGACAGGGGCAGCCAGTCTCCCCGCCTCAACTCGCCAGGCCTTGATTGCAACTGGTTAAGTTACGGGCCCCTGAAAGCCGTGATTTGTAAAGCAGAAGACAGACAGGCCTTTAATTAGAGCCGGGCGGGTGGGTGGCTGGTTAATACTAAGTTCCGTAATAAGTGCTGTATTTTTGAATTTGTTGGCTTGATCACACACATTCTGGAGGCCTCTTTGGAAACCTGCTCACAGAAAATAGGGTAAACAGCTATTTCCACCCTGAGAGAAGGAAAATGACTTTGCAGCAGGGTGACTGTCACGGGGGGTGGGCGCTGGCGACAGCTGCCGTGCAGCCTGGGCCGAGCCCTCTCTGAGCTCCCTGTGCTCAGCCGCAACTTGGGGACGGGAGGACCATCCCTGCAGGTAGCGAGGAAGGTGAGAAATAACACCCCAGGCGCCCCGTCTCTCAGGAATTTGCCCCCCAGAGGTAACCATTGAGGAGGAATGTTCTTCATTTATTCTTGAAAATTCCTTTCAGTTGTGAGGACCCGAAACTTGCAGGTCCAAATGCACTTTATTTTGGACGTGCCTTCCTCTCCGAGGCAGGATGTACATGTCTCGTGGGGGGTGGGGGTGGCGGTTAGGGGAAGGGGAAGGGGAAGGAATACATGAACTGCTTTTCTCTCTCTTCCCAGTTCTCGTGCTGGGGTAAGAAAATCTGTTGCAGCTACAAGTCTGGCAGGTAGAAAAAGCTCGTTGCGGTTCCCGTTCGAAGAAGCGGTCGGCAGGGTCCCAGACCCCACGCGCTCCCTGGCTGTGGCCAGAATCACACGTGGCAGGAGGCTAATGCGCACAGCGGTCGTCCGGAGGGCCGGGAGTTCCTAGGGGACCCCGCCGGGAGCTGCAGACCCCGCCGGGCGTCTCCAGCAGGGCGGAGGAGCGAGGCTGGTTCAGCCCAGGCGGGAGATCATGGGCGCTGGTTGTGCCTCCTGGACTTGCAAGGCTCATTAGCAAGGATGTGCACAAATTGGACAAAAAGACAAGCCACTGGCTGCGTGTGAAAACTCTAAGGCAGTGCAAATAAACAAACCGTTAGGCTAAGAACGGACGGAATGATAGATAACAAACACGGCCCTCTACTCAGAGCCCGGCTGGCTGCAGGCTGGAGGTGTCATCCAGAGAGTCTCAGTGGGGAGGTCCTGTTCAATGATGGCAGGTTCTGGAAATTCATGAGGATGTCCTGAGGATGGGAGAGGACGGCGCAGGCACTGGGTGGGAAGCCCGGTGACCTTCAATCCCCAAGACAATGCTGCTGAGGGTTTCCTGAACCTAGACTCTGATTGTTTTACGTATAAATGCACCAAATAGCTTCTGCCAAGGTTTTAATATTTTTTATGTTTTTTATTTATTTTTGAGAGACAGAGAGAGACAGCGTGAGCAGGGGAGGGTCAGACAGAGAGGGAGACACAGAATCCAAAGCAGGCTCCAGGCTCTGAGCTAGCTGTCAGCACAGAGCCTGACGCGGGGCTCGAATCCACGAACCATGAGATCATGACCTGAGTCGAAGTCGGACACATAACTGACTGAGCCCCCCAGGCGCCTCTCTGCCAAGGTTTTAATATACCCTGAATTTTCCAGAACTGCAATCACTAGATAAAGCAGAAGATCCGTACTTTCTTCTGTTCGGAACTTTACCAATAGTTAGTCACTCCATCAGAAAAATCACGTGGCCGGCTGACGGCAATGCTGCGGGTGGTATGTGAGCTGCCACCACACCTGTAGCTCTCTGTTTTAGTCACTGTCACACTCACAGTGCTTCTATGTATAGTGTAAGCACCTGACACTTTCATGGTGTCTTCTGGTGTCTTTGTCGTGATCAGGCATTTGTATATTGAAATGTGTACTAGTTTAATATAAATTACTCCCCTCGTCATTCTCCTTTCTGCTGTAGGCAATGTGTCCTCTGGAGAAAGTTTTGGTTGTCACACTGGGCTTGGAGTGGGGTGGCGGTGGATGACGTCTAGTGGCATCTAGCGGGTAGAGGTCAGGGAGGCTGCTAGACACCCTGTAGTGCACAGGACAGCCCCCACAGCAAAGAATTTTTCTGCCCCGAACCTCAACCCTACTGAGGTTGAGATGTTCTGCCTAAAACTCAAGTCCTTCTTCTGGGTCACAGCAGCCCCGGAAGGTCCCACAGGATCTCACTGTCTTTCTACTTGGTGACTGATCACCAGGCTTTCTACTGCAGTCTGGAACCATCTCTAACCCCACGCCTTTTCCCCCCGGGCCCTGGGCTCCTCGCTAGCCCCCAGCTCTCCAGCTCACACTTTGACTTCTCTGGTTCAAACCTCAAAGCACCCTGGACACAGGTGGCTGGATGTTAAGACCCCTCGTTTCCACACGGGCAAACACAGAGAGTGTCACCAGCTTGACCAAAGTCACACAGACAAGTGGAGGGGGGGCGAGGGGGAGACCTGGGATTTGAACTCAGGTACCGTGATCTCCAGCCGGTTCTCTGAAGTTATGTTTTGAGAAGCAATCTCCTCAGGGGTTCAGGTTCTCCGTGACCTCTCTGCTCACCACCTTCCATGCCCTTCTGGTTAGAATGAGCCCTTAAGTTATAGTGGAAACAGAAATAGAAGCTGGTTTTGAATCCTCTCCCCTGGTGAAAGGCTGAGGTTCTGAGGTAGATCTTGGAAGGACTTCCTAATGATGACAAGTTACGTACAGGGAGACGAGGAGTGGCCCAAGGTGGCAGCACAACATGGGGGCTGAGGAAACAGGCTCTGGCTCCAAACTGGGGTCTAGTGCTTGGCTTCCACCCGAGACCTTGGACAAATTCCTTTAGCTTCCTGAATCTCAGTCTCCCCATCTGGGAAATGGAGCAGTGATACTTCCTCAGGATCACTGAGGAGTGGTGAGGATTTGACGGGAATATTCATGTGGAAGGCTGGCCCAGGGCTTGTTCAAAGAGGGGAGCTAGGGTGGCTGTTAGCTCCAGGGTCTGTGAAGGCAGGGGGATGGTCTGGAGAATTCTAGAAGGTGGCAGTGTGTCCTCCTCTCCAGAGAGTAGAGGAAGGAACCTTTTTGCCTGTGTTCATCCCACAAAGTCATCACACTAAACCCTTCGCCAGCAGCCCCCTGGGCACTGAGTGTTTCAACAAGAGGGGACCCAGAGCTTGGCTTAGCCCTTCTCTGGCTTGGGCACGTTTCCCATTTTCTTTTCTTTTCTTTAAAAAAAATTTTTTTTAATGTTTTTAAGTTTATTTTTTATTTTTTTAAAAACATTTTTAAAATGTTTTATTTAGTTTTGAGACAGAGAGAGACAGAGCATGAGCAGGAAGGGGCAGAGAGAGAGGGAGACACAGAACGGGAAGCAGGCTCCAGGCTCTGAGCTGTCAGCACAGAGCCCGACGTGGGGCTCGAACCCACAAATGTGAGATCATGACCTGAGCCAAAGTCGGAGGCTTAACCGACTGAGCCACCCAGGCGCCCCTTTAATTTATTTTTTGAGAGACAGAGAGAGACAGCGCGAGCAGGGGAGGGTCAGAGAGAGAGGGAGACACAGAATCTGAAACAGGCTCCAGGCTCTGAGCTAGCTGTCAGCACAGAGCCCGATGCAGGGCTCGAACCCACGAACCGTGAGATCATGATCGGAGCTAAAGCCGGACGCTCAACCAACTGAGCCACCCAGGAGCCCTTCCCATTTTATTTTCATTCAGTCACCATATACTGAGTACTTTCTGTGTTCCAGGCACTGTGCTAGGCTCTGGGGGCAGAACAGGAATGAGGTAGCAAGTCACTGTCCTAATGAAGAGGTAGGGCCAACACACACACACACACACACACACACACACACACACACACACACACTTCAGAGAGGGAGTTAATGGATGATGGGGAGAAGTGTTGGTGGGAGGTAGGCAGCTGCTCAGGAAAGGGCCTGCTGAGGATACCTGCTAAGCTGAGGTCTGAGGATCAGCATAGTAAGATAGAGGGAACTGCAAGTGCAAAGGCCCTGAGGCAGGAACAGGTGTGTTTAAGGGCCAGAAAGAAGGCCAGTGTGGAAGAAGCAAGGGAAAGGGGGCTCAGAGATGATGACAGAGGGACAGGTAGGAGCCAGATCAGGCAGGGCTTTGAAGGCCAGAATGGGCAGCTTCCAGTATATTCTAAGAACCCAAGGAAGAAGCAGCTCTGGGCTCTGAATGGAAGAGCTACCTTATCTCTGGGGAGCACCAGGGCTCCTAGGAGGACCGTCACCCCTACCCTGGGAACCTGGCTGGTCTGCGCAGAGCCTGCGTCACACACCTCCCTGCACATGCTGGCTCGTTCCTGCCTTCCCACCTTTTCTCAGGCAGGCTCCTCTGCCTGGAGCGCCCTTTCCCTTCCCCTAGTTGGTCCTACTCCTCCTCAGCCCGCCCTTCCTGGGAGGCCCTCCCCGACAGCCGCAGCCCACGGGGACCTCTTCCTCTCCTGGGCATCTCGGATCCTGAAATCCCTAGGGGAGCTTTGTTGGTAATATAGATTCCCGGTCCTCCCCAAAGTTGCTGATTCAGGAGGGTGCGGTCAGGCCCAGGAATCTGCATTTTAAACAAACCCCTCAAGGGGACTCCATTACAGGCCCTTGGAGAGACCCAGCGCCAGCTCCGGCAGGAGGGTGTGAGGGGTTTGTATGGAGATGGGGGTGAGGGGAGGGGCACTAGTCAGCGAAATCGAAAGACTGTATGTTCAAATCTCAGCTTTGCCCCTTATAACCAGCTGGCTGCCCTTTGACAAGTGCCGTCACCTCTCTGAGCCTCAGTTTCTTTATCTATAAAACGGGGATGGTCATATCTAACTTGAAGTGTTGTGGACGAGATGACAAATTTGATGCCCCTCGCCCAGGGGGTGGTCCCCGCCCCACAGCTGCTCCCCGAGGACCTGAATCAGAAGAGCTACGCTCCAGCCTGAGGCTCGCTGTGCGCCGGGCAATGTTCTCGAGCCCAGGGGTCAGCACACTTTTCCCGTAAAGGGCCAGATGATGCATATTTCAGGCCGCGGGCCCTGTGTCTGTCACAGCGACTGCACTTGGCACCAAAGCACAAAGGCAGCCAGAGACAAAGCGAAACAAACCGGCACGGCTGTGTTCCAACACACCTTTAGGGGCGGACACCGAAACTCCAAGTCCACATCATTTTCACTTGTCCTGAAATGGCATTCTTCGTTTGATAATTCTCAATGCCTTGGGAGTGTAAAAGCCGTGGGGAGAGCCTGCGGGCCATACAAAAACAGGGAGAGGGCTGGATTTGTCTCGTTGGCCCAGGTTGGCTGACCCCTGTTCCACACACTTGGATTCGCGCCTGGGACCCTTAGGAGATGAGCACGTCATTACAACCTTGGTTTCAGATGGGGAAACAGAGGCTCGGAGAGACTGAGACCCATGTGCAAGGTCCACTTGGCCTGGGTGGAGAGCGACAGCGGTGAGGTCTGCAGGCGGCAGAGCTGGATTCCCAGCCCGCGCTGTGCACCGCGGCGCCCTCCTACCTTGCTGAGGTCACAGCAGCCTCAGACGCAGACACCGCATTTCAAGCACCAGTGACCTCTCTTTGCTGAGAAAGAACGTTGATATATATCGTTTAAGTCACTGCTGTTTGAGTCTCTATTGCAACAGCCAAGTCTGTATCCTAAGTGATTCTGAAAATGACCGAGGGTCATACTAAGTGGGGTGACCAATAATGGCCTTTCTGAGAGGAGACGTTTGAGCTAAGATCTAACTGTGTAACGGAGCTGCTTATGAGAAGAGCCTGAGGCAGAGAGCCCCAGGCAGAGACCTGTAAGTGCAAATGCCCTGGGGTGAAGGACGCCCCTTCCCCGGGGCTTCTGTATCTGCCAGTGCACATCCCACCAACAGGCTATGTTATGATCTATGGGGTTCTAACGTCTGTAACAGGTGGCTTGACTTTGTTGAGCCTTCGTGTTTTCATCTAAGAAATGGGATAAACGGTACTCTTTTTGTAGGGCTTTTGTGAGGATTGATTGAATCAATGTATATAAAGTTCTTAGTAAAGTGTCTGGTGCATAATGGGTGCTCAGTAAACAATGGATCCCTTTACTGTCTTCTCTGAAAAGAGATGGTGTCCTAACTCCATGCTTCCCAAGGTCAGAGGGGAGCTAATGTGCAAGGACAGCTTCCTCAGATGGAAATTATCTCTCACACCTCTTATTTCTTTTTCTACTTTATCCATCTATCCATCCATCCATCCATCCTTCTTATCCACCATCTATCTGTCATTCATTCATCCACCTACTTGTCCATCAATTATTCATCTATCCACCCATCTACATATCCATTTATCCATCCACCCATCCACCTATCCATCCACCCATCCACCCATCCACCCATCCACCCATCATTTATCCGTTCATCCATCCATCCAGGAAGCATTTATGGAGAATCTGAGCTAGATTCTGGGGATGCAGAAACTAAATAAACTCAATCTATGCTCCTAAGGAGCCCAAAGGCCCTGATGCAGGATAAGTACCTAGGTTGCCTTATAGAACATGACAGAGAGTGTAGAGTTTGAACCCCAGTCTGCCACTTCTCTCAAATGGCCTTGAAGTAGTGACTTCTCTCAACCTTAACCTTCCTATTAGTAAAAGAGAGGTGATCACCTCTACCCACAAAGATTAGATGGGATCAGGAAGTTAAATTACAGAGCTTGGCACGTAGTAGGCATTCACAATATGGTTCCTGTTACTCTAGTGGATTCCACAGAAGGTTTCTTGAAGGGTTCGGGGCTCGACAGAAAAGGATGGAAAGAATTTGGATACGTGAGGGTGACAGAGGGGAAAGGGACTCCCAGGCGGAGGGCACACCAAGAGTGAAGGCAAAGAAGCAGAGAAGTTCAGGGTTCATAGAGGGGCCAGCGGAAGAGCAATGTTCTGGTTTCCTTCTTCCAGTGTTCTCAGGGAAGTGGGGTCCCCAGAACTGAAAAGGGGGGCTGGGTCGGACAGGCTCTGAGGGGTGAGGACTTGCAGTCTGGGTGACCCAGATAGCCAGAGGCAGACAAAAATGGGTCATAGGAATTAATCTATGCCACAAGGCAGACTCCCCTCCACCGTCTGGGCTGGTGGGGCCTGGCTGGGGGGGGACATTTGTTTGGACACTTGGATGTCCCATGGGCTTGTCAGACTTAACAAGGTCAAGTGGAGGGGGCTCATGGCTGACTCAGTCAGTAGAGGACGTGACTCTTGACTTTGAGGTCATGAGTTCAAGCCCCACATTGAGTGTGGAGACTACTTAAAGAAAAACAAACCGAAAACAAGGTTAAGTGGAATTCTTGATCTCCTACCACCTGCTCCTTACTGAGTTTTTCCTGTTTTGGCAAAGGCAGCTCCCAGATCCTGGGCCACAAACCTGAGAGGCCTCCGCGGCTGTTCCCTGTCTATCGGCAAGTTGTGTGGGCTCCGCCCTCAAAACAGATCCAGAGTCTGACCACTTGTCCTCACCGTCACCTGGTCCAGGCCACGGACATGTCCCACAAGGACTAGTGACTGGCCTCCTCACCAGTGTCCCTGCAGCCTCCCCCACCCCTACCATCCATCTCCACAGTTTATTTATTTTGAGAGACACAGAGAGAGAGAACACAAGTGAGAACAGAGGAGTGGCAGAGAGAGAGGGAGAGAGAGACTCCCGGGCAGGTTCCACCCTGTCAGTGCAGAGCAGAGGCGCAGCTGAGCTCTCTCCCTGGTCCCCTTGCTCACGATAACTCCAGCTCCTCCTTCAAGGTCTCTTTAAAAATCACTGGGGGCTGGAGGGGAAGGCACGTGGGTGGTTCAGTCAGTTGACCATCCAACTTTGGCTCAGGTCATGATTTCGCTGTTCGTGAGTTCGAGCCCCACATCGGGCTCCCTGCTATCAGCCTGTCAGCACAGAGCCCGCTTAGGGTCCCCAGTTCCCCTCTCTCTACCCCTCCCCCACTTGCACTTTCTCAAAAATAAATATTAAAAAAAAATCACTTGGGGGCACAGGGCTGGACCTGGCTGGCAACACCCACTTCCTGAACTACCGAATAAAAGGACAGAGCCGGGACTGGCACCAGTGAAAAAGCAGACGCTGTTTGGGGCCCTGTTCAGACACCTTGCATGCTTTTCCCATTGCATCTTGCTCCAGCCCCGAAAAGCAGGTGCTGTTCCCGCTGTCACCCCTGTGAGCAGTGACGCAGCTGCCCACAGCTCCTCAGGGGCAGAACTGAGCTCCATTTGGGCAGAGCCCAGCTTTGGCCTTGGGCCAGGCTTCTTGCTGGGTGGTGTTTAAAATGCTCCACTCCAGCCACAATGACTTTCTTGATGTTCTCCTACTATATTGAGCCCATTTCTGCCCCAGGGCCTTTGCACTGCAGTCCCTTCTGTCTGGAATGTTCTTCCCCCATTTTGTGATGCTATCCTTAATCAAACCGCAGCTTCCAGGAAAGGGGTGGGAGTTTGTAAGAGAGAGACTGTTCCTCCCAGACCTCAAAACCCCTCAAGGGCTTAAACAAGAGTTTTCATGATGAAGACACAAGGTTACTCACTGAACCGCAGCTTAGTAGATCAGAAGGTCTGGGAACACCCTCAGTGTCCATCAAGAGGGGAAAAGTTAAATCAACAGTGGGCCATCCGCACAATGAAACACGATGCAGCCATAAAAGAACGAGGTGGCTCAATACGCATCCGGATCCGTAGGGAACAATTCCCGAGACGCGTCATTAGCACACAAAGCAAGAGGAGAACATTATGTACAACCAGCTCCCATTTCAATAAAACAAAGAAAGAAGAATGTACACGCATGGATTTGGATTTACTCCTATATGGATACATTGTTTCTGGAACGGATCAGAAGGCATTGGTAACAGTGGCTGCCTTGGAGGGCGGGGGGACGGGGGTGGAGAGAAAGACTTTTCACCGTGTGCCCTTTTGACTTTTATACTGAGAAAATATATTACCTATTCGCAGAACTGGCGTTCCAACATTTTTAGGATTTTGACCTTATCTCTAAGTGGGTTCCATACACAAACAGGGACAGAGACGGGGACAAGAAAAGGCTGGGTTCATGGAGCCACGCCACCCCTACATTCTGTTACTGGCTCCTTCTGAGAACACCATGAGTTTCAAATATAAATGGACAAATAAAACAAATCCTGCAGTTACCCTGTGAGCCTCCCGCTTCTGTGTTGCATTGTAACTCCATGCAGGTGGGTCAAAAGCATGAATTTGGTCACTTGAATATTTTAAGTGGACTTTAGGGATGTCTTCTTTTTTGTTTTGTTTTGTTTTTAAATAAATTAATATTCTGGGAATCTCAAAAAATAGAAGCCTTAGAAATCTCCCAGGCTTCTCTTGGCCTGAGGGGACCCTGTCCCATCCTCTTCAGGGAGAGACTGGGAGGCTCAGAGGACAGAAACAGTAAATCCGCGGTTCCACATTTAGCTGTCCCTGGGGGGCCGCGGCAAGTTCACCGGGGCGCAGAGGCAGGGCCAGGCCTGCCCCTGGGAACGTGGCTCCTAATCAACGTGGGCAAGAGGGAATTCCCAGCTTAGAAGGCCGGTCCTACGCTGGGGGAGGGGGAGGGGCCATCTGTTGTTTTTTAGCTGCTGCTTCTGGAAACAGCCCCTCACAGTATGGAGCCAGAAGCGCTCCTCAGTTCTGTACAAATCCAGGGCCTCTTAGCCACCACATCAAAGTGAAGGAGGCTGATTAAGCCATGACTGTAGCCTGACATGAGCCAAGGTCAAAGTTTCCCAGTGGAAATGATCAGAAAGAAGGGCCCTACTAATGGTGTATAAGAGTTTGACCCATTTGTGAATGTCACCCCTTGCTGCCTTCGAAGCTCACGTCCAACCTGCATCTCACTGGATTTTCACGACTACTCCAGGATGTGGCCTCAGAGCTCCATTATACAGACAGGAAAGCTGAGGTTCAGAGTGGGGAAGGGACTTGGCTGAGGTCATACAGTTGGGGAATGACATACATGGTTGGGTTTTCCAGTCCAGAGTTCTCTCTAAGAAGGGGAGGGTTAGCTTGGCGCCTTGGCCCCGGGGCATGGAGGGGAGAAGCCGCCTCTCATCCGGTGGGCAGAGGCCAGATGGGTCCAGCCACCTGTCCTGCTCAGCCTGGTGATGGGGGAGTCATGCGGAGCTACCTACAGGGAGTCAGAGAACACAGACCCAGCAAGATCTGTCAGATCTGCCTCCAGAAGGCACCCGGCACACACGTGCCCACCTCGCACCGCAGAGAGCCCCTGGGCCAGACCACCATCCTCTTCTTCCGGGAGGAATGCAGTCACGTCCTCACTGTCTTCCTACTTCTGTCCCCCACCATAAAAACACAGTCCATTTTCCACATTCCTGCAGAGGGGTCCTGCTAGAGCCTAACCCCCATCACATAACTCTTCTTTGCTCAAAACACCCCCACATCTCCCCATGCATTCAGAGCAAAAGCCAAAGTCCTGACAATGGCCCACAAGGCCCTGTAGGGCCTGGCCACTCCGTACCTCTTTGACCTACCTCTTTCCACTCCTCCTTCCCCTCCCTCCGTTCTAGCCACCCCGACCTTCTTGCTGCTCCTGAAACATACCCCGCACTCTCCTGCCTCAGGGCCTTTGCACTTGCTATTCTCTCACCCACATGGATATTGGGCCCCTTTCTTCACCTCTTTTACGCCTCTGCTCAAGCGTCCCATCCCCAGAAAGGCTTTCCCTGGCCCTCTATTTCAAATGGCACCCACGCCAGTTAATATTTGCACCCTTACTTCTGACATATTACATCTTTGGATAGATATATTTAATCATATCTTATTGTTTATTGTTCTTCTCTCCCTTCTGGAATGAACTGTGGGGTCTTCATGACCTGTGCGGTCTCGGTCTTTTTCCTGACTGTTGTATCCTCAGTGCCTAGCAAGGGGATAGTATACAGTAGATACTAAATAAGGATTTGTTGGAAGAAAACTGTGTGAATTCCAGGTCTCCACATGAACTCCACTGGGCTCTGACTGGGCCAACAGGCTCTGAAATGCCTCATGGATCTTTCTCTCCAAGAAATGCAAGCCCAGCTTCCCACGGAGGTCGGGCAGTTTGCCTGCTGGCCACGTGTCTGAGACCACAGTGACTGTACCAGTCAGTATGGTTTTTGTCTTTTCTTTTTTTAATATAGTTTATTGTCAAGTTGGTTTCCTTGTAACACCCAGTGCTCATCCCCACAAGTGCCCTCCTCCATGCCCATTGCCCCCTTTCCCCTCTCTCCCACCCCCATCAGCCCTCAGTTTGTTCTCAGTATTCAAGAGTCTCTCATGATTTGCCTCCCTCCCTCTCCACAACACTTTTCCCCCCTTCCCCTCCCCATGGTCCCCTGTTAGGTTTCTCCTGTTAGACCTATGAGTGACAACATATGGTATCTGTCCTTCTCCGCCTGACTTATTTCACTTAGCATGACACCCTCGAGGTCCATTCACATTGCTACGAATGGCAAGATTTCATTCTTTCTCATGGCCATGTAGTACTCCATTGTGTATATATACCACATCTTCTTGATCCATTCGTCAGTAGATGGACATTTAGGCTCTTTCCATGATTTCCATGATTTAGGCTCTTTCCATTGTTGAAAATGCTGTTATGAACATTGGGGTGCCCTATGTGTGCCCCTATGCATCAGCACTTCTGTATCCTTTGGGTAAATCCCTAGCAATGCTATTGCTGGGTATGTTTTTCTGATTGGAGGCAAAACACACTCTGTTTCTTCAAGGTAGTCAAACAAACACAACAAGAACTTTCTGGAGCTCAAGGTGAAATTTGTGGAGTGAAATCTAGTTCCAAATGTGTGCTTTACAAGGAAGCCAAGAGGACCCAGGGATTATTTCTTTGTAAATAACAAATGAGATCTTATGCAAAGTTGGCTTCCCTTGGGGTGGCTCCCATTTCCAAAAAAACACCCCATTATTATGCAGAAAATAATCGTTCATAATGAACTGAGCAGCTATTATGGGGGGAGGCACCGTGGACTGCTTTAGGTGCACTGTCTACTCAGTCCTCAAGATACCCTGGAACCGCATCCCTGCCGGGACAGGAAACCAGGGCTCGGGGAAGCGAAATGCTTTGCCGGGTGTCCTGCAGCCCTCACAGCCTGGTCTTCTCACCCCGAATCCAAGAAAAGGTCCTCAAAGGACCCTGGTCCTGGCAGTTTGCTCCTCAGACAGCCCATGCAGATAAGCGCTGGCCTGCTGACCAGGGCTCAAAAAAAATAAGAATTCCAGGTCATCCAAACAGCCAAGTCAGCCAGTCGCGCAGCACTGGGTTTGGGCTGGGGTTACGCCTCACTGTGGGGCGTTCCTGGAAGGTATCCAGAGAACTCTGGCCATTTTCTCCTAAAAGCTCCAGTGAAAGGCGAGGGAAATTGTGTTTGGGAAGCCTTCTCTGGATTCCGTGAAGCGGGTGCTTAGGGGCTGAGAGCAGCATCAGGAGCTTTGTCCCACCAACTCAACCTGAGTCTTCCTAGTTCTTTTCAGGCCCAAGGCTGGGCAAGAAAGCCTGGATTTCCAAGTACACAGCCCCTTGGGGGTGGGGGCAGGGGCACTGGCCTTGGGACATAGGACAGACAGGGTAAGGACTTTCTTCCGGCTTGGCTCATAGGGCAAAATGGAGTTTGGCCCAAGTCAGCTTTGGCTGATAGGACGTGGTAAGGAATGTCTTGTTCTGGGACAGGCCCGTATGGTTGAATAGGCCTGTGGAGCATTTTCCTCCCAAACCTCTCAACCTCCTGTCGTCACTTTCCAGCCACGTGGGCCTTAAAACGTCACCCCCACATTGCCCACCACTCCTGGATCAGAAGGTAAGGGTTATGCCCCTTCGCCTTGAATTTGGGCTCTGCAACCGCTCGCTCTGCGGACCGTGGCGGGGATGCAGTGCCGGTTTCAGAAACCCAAACCGTGAGAAGCCGGCATTTCTCACCTCCTGTTTTTCGGTCGGATCACTCTTGGAACCCAGTCGCCATGCTGCGGGGAAGCTCAAGCTACTCCATGGAGAGGAACTGCCAGCCAGGAACAACGGCCCGTGGTGTGGGCGAGGCCCAGGTAATGCACCAGCAGCAGTGAACCAGCCCCGCCCAGCCCTGCACCTGCTGCAGACCTATAATAAGCGACTGATGTTGTTTCAAGCTGCTGAATCTTGGGGGTGGCTACATGTTACACGGCAATAGGTAAGGAATCCCTGGGTCTTGCAGCAAAACCCCAAATCCAGATGTAGGACTTTAATGATAAAAGGTCGTTTGAAGGAAGGCTAGTAAATCAGGTTGGAAAACCTCATCTCCTCAACTGGAATGGCCAAGAATAGCCTTGGGCTCTTCCCTATTTGAGTTAGAATCCTCGGTCAACTAAACACACCTCTAGATCCTCTGTGGTGGGGGGGTGGGAGGGGGGAGGTGACAAAGGCAGAAAATAGAGGATGTCCCTTAACTCAGGATTTTAGATACTTTTCATGGAAGTCTCCGGCAGCTAGCACCCTATTTGGACTATCAAAGGAAATAAGGCCACTGGACAGGGGAGCACCAGAAACCTTTCATTCGGCTCTTCTAACGGCTGCGTGGGGCTGCCATGGAGATGGGACTGGGGAGAGCTTATTAACTCACTGTGCGTGCCTCTGGTTTGGGGCTTGGCCTGGCTCCCTGAGAGTGGGTTTGTCATGTGGTACAAAAAGGCTCCAACACTCTGCCTGCCAGACTGTCCCTCTCTCTGAAGTTAGCTAGAACTCCCAAAAGGGCCATGACAACAGGCCGGTGCCCAGGAAGCCCCGAGAGAGGGATCCGAACGCAAACAGTCAACACCTGCTCCGTGACAGACAGCGCCCAAAAGCTTTCATCAACATTATCTCGGAAAATCCTTCCAGGAACCCAGTGGGGGTGACTGGATACAAACTGTGGTCTATCTGGATGTAACACCACTCAGCCCTAAGCAGGAGGGAACTACTGCTAACCGCCACCGCATGGACCAACCTTCAGACAGGACGCTGAGCGGAAGAAGCCAGACCCAAAGGGCCACGCGTTGTATGATTCCATTTCTACAAAATGTCCAGAAGAGGCAAACCCATGGAGACGGAACAGATTGGTGGTGGCCTGGGGCGTGGGAATGGGGAGTGAATGCCCACAGGCATAAGGTTTCTTTTGGAAATGTTCTGGAATTGGATTATAGGGATGGCTGCACAAACTGTAGGTTTACTGAAGAATACGGAATTATACACTTAAAATAAATGAATTTCATGGTATATAAATCATTCCTCAATAAAAATGTAAAAAAAAAAAAGAAGCTAGGAAGTCAGAGGGAAGAGACGGAGGTGGATGCTGGTTTTTATTTTTTTTTTTAAGACATCCTGGAACATAGGAGAGAAATTGATTGTCTTGTCACTACCTGGGGAAACCACGGAGCAGAAGACCTCTGACTTCCTACGAGTCAGAAAGAGGTTGTGCCATGAGCAGGATAAATGTGGAGGATCGTAATGATAATGGCTAACACTTACTAAGTTGTGATTCTACGCCAGGCTGTGTAAAGCATTTTATAGGTACGGACCCTTTTGCTCCTCCCACCAGCCCTATAAAGAGATGTTGGAGCCCATTCTCCATGGGCCTCTCGAAGTCTGCATGTCTTCTGAGCAGGAGACAATGGGGGGCTTTGCCCTGGACTATCTTCTTAAGATTGTTGTGTAGCAAATAGCCCTGGAACAGAAAACTGTATCTTCTTCTGGCGTAGAGGGCAGAGGGCAGAGGACAGAGTTGTTGCCAAATCAGGATAATAAAGAACATCTCTCTGCAGGGCAAAGGCTGGGCAGGTTTGCCAGGAGCCCCCCTTGTAAGACGGAGGATTTCCTAAGCTTTCGGATCCCCAGATGTGGAAATCAGGTGACGTGTCATCTACGTGGGGTGCTCTGCGGTGCTCCCGTGGACCTTAGGGTCAAAGAGAACTGATGTGAACGTGAATTCATTCCACCTGCTAGACTATGAGTGATAAAGCCCTTTGTCTCTGACCCAGGAATCTCGTGTTTTCTGCCAACACTTATGAAACCAGCAGGCTCCCCTGTTAGCTTGTAGGCAAAGTAAAACCTCAGACCCTCTGCATTTCTTTTTCTTTCTTTTTTTAAAGTAGGCTTCATGCCCAGTGCAGAGCCCAACATGGGCCTTGAACTCATGACTCTGACATCAAAACCTGAACCGAGATCAGGAGTCAGACGCTTAACCGACCGAGCCACCCAGATGCCCCTGAGACCCTCTGCATTTCTTGACAGTCAGCACTCACATCACCCCCATTTTACAGATGAGGATTCGGAGGCCCAGAGAACTGAATGGTCTTGTTCAAGGTCACACAGCTAGCAAGTGACAGAGCTGGGACTGAAACCCAGACAGACTGGGAAAGTCAGGAGACCTGAGGAGGGGATTGGTGGAGGCATCAGCTGATACTGAAGAGAGCTCCAAAGATACACAGAAGGTCGTCCCTCTCAGCCTCCTCACCCCACACACCCCCAGATGCTGCCTGTCCCTACATCCGGCTGCTGGGGCTGAGCAGCCAATTCGGGACGGCCGCGATATATTTAACGGTGAGTCACGCTCTCCCCCAGCAATCAGCAGTGGCAGGCTTGGAGGATGCAGGGAGCATCTCTGGGAATCCATGCCTGAGGGTCGCCATGGCAACCCCACCTGACTCGCTTGCCAGCAGCCGGGATGCCAGCGCCTGAATCAGATGGAAAATAGTCTCATGGCCGAGTGTGGCCAAGGACAGCGGCAGGCCTACTGCACACCATCACCAGTGGGGTCACTAGGGGTGCTGAGGGGTCGTGAGGACTTGGTGGTAGGGAAGTCTGGTAGGCATGCTGTGGGCTCAGGGCTGGCCCGTGGAGGCCCAGCGTCCCTGGCTTGCTGGGATGAGGGTACTTGACTTGAGGGTCATTTTGGTGAGTGCCATCTCTTTTTGCCTTGGTTCCTCTTGGGTTGTCTGTCCCTCTCATTCATACTCACTCTGACAAAAACCCCTCCCCATCTGAGCCTTCTAACCAAGCACCATCACAACAGCTAAAGACTAATGGCAACTTGGAATGCTGACCACAGATCTATCTTCCCAGGGTGATTCAGAAGAGTCCAGAACGTATGACCAATTAGCCACCCTCGCACCAAGTATGAATATTCCAGCGAAAGCAGTTTCATCCATCCTCTTAATTTTTCCTTCTGAATTATATTCAGGATCCTATGGGCCGTAAACAGAGCTGGGCTTGGTTATCTATCTTCGTCTCCTTCCACTCGCCCCCTCTCTGACTCGTCTCTAGCTCACGACCCTGGCTGCTGCTCCTTGAACATACCAGACCCTTCCTGCCACAGGGCTTTTGCACTTGCCCTACCTGCCGGAACCACCCTACCCTCAGATAGCCACAGCCTGAGCGCCTTACTCCCTTTAGGTCTCTGCCCAAATCTCAGAGAGATACCATCCAGACCACCCTAGGAAAAAGCACCCAACCCAGCCCCAGGGATAAGGCCAGATATACACACAGTATGATGCAGATCGTGACTTCGTTTCTTCTGTTTATGACAAGGAGAGGGAAATGGAAAGTTAGTGACATATACATTGAATATGCTCCACAGATATGTTCTGTTTTGTCTAAATGGTGTTTTGAAAAAGTTGAATTAGTTGCTAGCATTTATACAATTGGGGGATTTTACTTTTAAATCCCACTTTTCAACTTGTCTTGAAAAATTGGAGATTCAAGGTACACGTCCGTGCGTTTGTAACAGCACCTGGCTGGTCACCCCTTTCGACAAGACGTGAGCATTCCGGTCTGCCAGGGGCCCCACTTGGCCCTCATCATTCATTTATATGGACGCAGACACCTCTGACACTCTGTGCCTACGGTCTGGGCCTCCAGTTGGGGGTCTCTAAGGGTCTTTGGTTTGGGATGAAAGGAGTAGAGAGCATGGCAACTGTTTTGCTTCAATCAGAAGAACTGAGTTTCTGGACTCAGCCAGGCATTCCAAGCGAAGGCCCTGGGTAAACCAAAGCCTAGAGGTGTGAGAATGTAGGGCAACCAGAAGACGGCCAATAAGTAGTTTGGAGTGGGAAGAAGCCAGCAGAGTCATTTGGGACCAGAAAGCCCTTGACTATCTTGATAAATCACTTCAACTTTTGAGGATAATGGGGAGCCGCAGAAGATTCTGGAGCATGGAAAGAGACACAATCAGAGTTAGCAGTAAGACGGGGAGGGGGAATGAGGATCGCCCTTGATATCAAGTCTGGCTCAGGGTTCTCCTGGGGCCACACCCCAGGGCGGAGAGCATGCAGGGGTGAGAGGGGCTGTGTCCCCCACCACGCACAGCTCCCGGCTCCCGCCTGGCTGTCTTATAATAACAGTGTTTTCAATCCGGACGTTCTGGGTCCCCTGCGGCGGATCTCAGACATCCTTCCAGAGAGAAAACAAAAAGCACTGTTTTTCCGTGTCTATTTTAGGCTGCTGCCTACATCTTTGTTCTTCGTGAGGAACACACACTCCTGGGGGGCCCCGTTCTCAGCTGTGGCCCGGCAGCCAGGTCTGGACCACCAGGCTGGGTTCTGTGACGGGAAAGAACCGGCAGATGTAATGGGATCATGCCAACGAGGCCGGAGCAGCACGGGGACGGCGGGAGTCACGAAGCCCCCGAGGCGCGGAGGTGAGCGGCAGGCCGCTCATTCCGGTCCACGTGGCCCTTCTAAGCAGACGACTTTGGACTATTCTGAGCAGCTGGGACGAGCCCACCCTCTTCGTCCCCCGAAGAGGCTGCCTGGAGTTTGGGAGTCTGTTTCGTGTCATGCATTCGTGCGCCTCTTGCTGAGAGGAGGAGATGCACCCGCACCTGGATGAATCCAGCTGACTCATTTTACAGAGGGCAAACTGAGGCCCGAGCAAGAAGCACGGTCTGCTCAAGACTGTAGACCACGACTTGTGACCGAAGAGATCGGGATGCAAAATCTCAGAGGGCATGCACGGTGTCCGCCTCGGTCACAGCTCCCTCCCCATCACGTAGCACCTGGCACACGGCAGGCGCTTGGTAAGTACGCGTTGGAAGAATAAAGAACACTTCTGCAGCTGCTTTCAGCTTTTACGAATAACTCTCACACACGTTCCCATGATTATCTTTCAAGCCAGGAATGACACCTGCCCTCAGTTTACAGGTTCAGAGAGGTCTGGTCGCCTACCTGAGATCACACAGCCTGGAAGTGGCAAGGGCAAGGTCTGAATCCACGGCACCTGACTACGAAGCTGGTCCTCCCTTGAATCTTCAGGCAGAGACCTAGGAACCCCCAGCTATGAGGTCAAAAGTCAGATCCCCGAGGGCAGCTCTGGTCTGAATTCTACCAGACAAGCTCTGGGGGGAAGCGGGAGACAAAGAGAGCAATTTCCCAAAATGCCAACCAGAGTCGCCCTCTGACCCAGCGACCCCACTCCTGGGTCCCTCCCCAAGATAGCCACACAAAACCTTGTTCGGAATGTTCACAGCGGCACCACTCAGCGTAGCCGGGCAGTGGAGACAATCCAAGTGTCCATCAGCAGACGAAGAGTGGACACAAGGTGGTCCGTCCACACGGCGGAATCAGACTCCGCCGTCGCCACGCAAAGGGAGGAGGCTCTGACACCTGCTCAACATGGACCAGACGTGCGCACGTGAGGCCGGGTCGGAGAAGCCAGACGCAAAAGGCCACAGAGGGTACGATTCCATTGATGTGAAATGTCCAGAAAAGGCGAATCTCGGAGACAGGAAGTGGGTTGGTGGTTGCCAGGGGTTGAGGGGAAGTGGGAATGGGAATGACTGCTAACGGGTACCGGGCTTGTTTTTGGGGTGACCAAAATGTCCTAAGTTAGGTCGTGGTGATGGCGGCACAACCCTGTGACTACGCCAAAAACTACTGAATTATACATTTTATTATTAAAAAAAATTTTTTTTAATGTCTTATTTATTTTTGATACAGAGATAGACAGGAATGAGAGGGGAGGGGCAGAGAGAGAAGGAGACACAGAACCGGAAGCAGACTCCAGGCTCTGAGCTGTCAGCAGAGAGCCTGACACGGGGCTCAAACCCACGAACGTGAGATCTGACCTGAGCCGAAGTCGGAGGCTTAACCAACTGAGCCACCCAGGCACCCCAAATTATACCTTTTAAATGGATGAATTTTATGCCCTGTGAATTATGTCCCAACCAAACTAATTCTTAAAGAGACCCAGAGACACATTTCCATCACAACAGAGTTTTAGAAGGGGGAATTCACAAATGAGAAAATGTCCCGTGCTGTCTTCCTGGGTGTCTCAGGAAGCCCAGGCCCCAAGGACTCACCTGAGGGCTTGTTCCTAGAGAATTGAGAATGTGCAGGGCACCTCTTCCAGGAAGCCCTCCCAGGTATCCCAACTAGGGTCAAGAAAAGGACCCCAGCATGATGACCGGCATTGCTCGGAGTCCAGGTGCTCTGTTGGTGATATTTTGCTGAAGCCACGTGACAGCCTTGCTGTGTGCAAGGCAGTGTCATCACCCCCGTTATCTCAGCAAAGAAAGAGAGGCTCAGAGAGAGGAAATGACTTGCCCAAGGTCATAAGTGCTGTGACCTTCACTGTCCGGGTAGGGGTTCAGTCAGATCTGCCACTGACATAATAGTTCTCCACATTTCATCAGATTTCATTTAAACAAACGCCTTTCCCAGGGCCCCACCTGCCAGGGATTCTAGGCTTGCTTGTGCTGTTTTTCTTGACTCTATCCTGCTGACGTCTGGTGTGCTGCTGTGCGCCATGGACTGTCACCACGTCTCAAAAAACCCCGAGGTGGGGTTCAAGGAAGAAGACAAGGTTGCTGCCTTGGGGCGCATTTGCAGGATGTAACTGTTGTGTTGTCTCCTCAGCACTAAAGGAAATGAAGTCTCTCCCTCCTTCTGATGCCTTAGGCTCAGCTTTGGAGTTTATAGATCTGAGGAGAACTGGCCACCGAGGTGCACGTGCAGAGCTGTAAACACACACCCTTTCACGTCGGCATCTGTCCGTCCATCCATCCATCCATCCATACATCTGTCTGTTCTTACATCCATCCATCCATCCATCTGTCCATCTGCCCATCCATCCATCCATCCATCCACCCGTCCATCCATCCATCCATCTGTCCATCTGCCTGTCCATCCATCCATCCATCCACCCGTCCATCCATCCATCCATCCGTCTGTCCATCTGCCTATACATTCATCCATCTATCTGCCCGTCTGTCCATCCAGCCATCCACCTGTCCATCCATCCATCTGTCTGTCCATTCATCTGTCTGTCGGTCCATCTGTCTGTCTGTCCATTTGTCCATCTATCCATTTCCCCAAGTACTTTATTCCTTTATTAATTCAACACCGACCGAGGTCCTACTATGTGCCAGGCACTGGATTGGCCGCTGGACATAGTGGAAGAAAAGATAAAACAAGCCCCCAGTCCTCATGGAGCTCACAGTCTAGTGGAGGAAGACCGGCCTCAGTAGACACACGAAGTGTGAATACACATTGGGATGAATGTCACCAAAGGAAGTTCTCAAGGATCCAACTTCTCTACCACCTGCTCTACTGTCCTCTAAGGATTCATTCCATTCCCAGGCCAGCTCACCCTATGGACCCAATGTGGCTGCCATTGCTCAAACCATCACATGATCACACCCAAGAGCAGGGAAAAAAGATCCTCTCATTCTCCTATTATTTCCAGAGTTAGAGGAAAACCTTCCGAGAAATTTCATGGAAGACTTGGTATCCATGTGTGAACCATCACTGGTGAAAGGAATGGGGGCACCATGATTGTCTCAGACATGCAGTCCTTACCCAGTGGTAATTTTTCCCTCCAGGGAATATCAGGAGACATTTTTGGTTGTAATAGTTATAATGCGTGTGTGGGGGGGTTGGGGGGTTGGTTTCTATTGGTATCTAATAGGTAGAGGCCAGGGACACTGCTAAATATCTTACAGCACACAAGACAGTTCCCGTGACACAGAATGATCTGGACGTTAACAGCACCAGGGTCGAGAAACCCTGCCTTAGACCAATCAGAATCAAATCCTGAGTCACTGGGGCATCGGATAGAAGCAGGCACGAGGACTGGTTGGGAAAGGCTTCCTAGAGGGTGTAATAGTTCAGCAGAGTCTAGAAAGATGGACTTTGGCTAAAGCAATCCAGGTAATGGGTCAAGCCTACCACCCGGCCATGTAGATGGGCAGAAATGCAGAAGACCCCCTCCATCTCTGCTGCTTTTCCGGGGGGACGTGAGCCCACATGAGCAGGGACCTCTCCTGTCCCAGCCCCTTGTGTATTCCCACTCCCGTTCAGAACCCGCCACAGCAGCTGTTCAACACACTGCTGTGAAAGAATAACTAAGTCAGATGGCGGAGACCCACTCTTGACAGAGAGACCTCGACTCAGGAAGCTCCTGGGTGTCACACAGAGTGGATGCTGTGGACGCGTCTGGAATGAACTTCGGAGGAGCCGTCAGTCGGCACCAGCAAGGCTCCGTCACTGCACAGATGGGGTGCCCACGGCGGAGAAGGGGAGGTCGTGGTCTGAGACTACTCGGCAAGTTGGGGGCAGGTGCAGGGGCCGGAATTCACGTGCCTCCTTCCTAAACCTGGGTCAGCACCAACCGGTAGGTCCAGAATGACTGTTTGGAGACACATGATCTGGTTGATCAGTTTCTAGTTGATAAATCTAAGTCTGTTTTGAGTCCCATCTCCTTACAAAGCTTTCTAGACTCCCTTCCCTCATGACCCCAAAGGGATGCTGAGTGGGCTGCCATTTTGTCAGTGACATGCCCTGCTCAGACTGCAAAATGGCAGCCAAGATGGCTGGCCCATGAACGTGTTTTGTCTGGCCCATCCAGTTCAAAAAAATGTATTATTTGCCTTCTTTGCCAACAATAAAAATAATTGGGACAGTGTGCCTATAATCCAAATTTCCCACTTCTCTTGGATAATCAGAAGGTTTGGCAACACTGTACCCATTTTTCTGCATGGCAGCCATTTGCTGGAGCTGGGTAGCAGGTGCCCCTTCAGTAGGGATACCAATACTCTATTCTACCCCAGTGCCCTCCTAGCACTCACCCATGAACAGGCCTACCCAGGCCCAGGGGTATTCTGAGACTGCAACCCGGCCTCCGTTGATGGAGTCGGACATGAGTGGCCAAGGCCACGAAGCGACCCCAGGCAGGACACTCTCCCCGTCTCTCAGAAGGAAGCTCTTGGTGGCCATGGCAACACGTTACCAGTGGTAAACACACCTTCCACCTGAAATGCAGAGATGACAAGTGCATCTCCCTCCTCCGCTCAGGCAACATCAGCCCCTGGCACCCCAAAAATCTCAGGCAAGAAGGGGGAGGAGTGTGATCTGCCTTCTCCAATCTGGCCGCCAAATGCAGATGCCCTAAACACCCCCACGTGTTCAACCAAACCAGAGTCGGGGCGTTGGGGGAAGGGGGTTGTTTTAGATTCCATCTTACGTAAAAAGACCAGAAAATGTTTGATTAGAGACAGAGGAAGGCGTGGGCGTCTGAGCTGGGGCTCTGATTCTGGGCAAACGTACACACTCCCCATCGACACCCTCCCCTTCACTTCCTCCGGGCTAAAGCAGACTTTCCTTGCGGCTCAGGCAGCCAGCTTCCCCTCAGCCGTGACCCAGCCCTCTGTGGGCACCCCGGGGTCCCCAGCGCATCGGCGTGTTTCTGGGCTGCTTACACAATCAGGAGGAAATAAAGGAATGACATGAGAATCAGCCAGAAATAAGGAAATGCCCCACGCACAGCTCCCTTTGAAACGGAGAGGCTGAAACCGAGCACAGCAGCAGAAACTGGAAGGCTCATTGAGAAAAGGCGCACAGAGAGGAGTGCCAATTAGCACCCAGGTCCCCTTCTGAGCGTGTCAACCATAAATATTAATGGCCATAATCATCTGGTATTAGTCATAATGCCGTGTAAATTAAGGTCATTTCACTGGGGGGAAATAGCCGCATTAATGGCACCAAAAGAGAACAGTGCCGCTGGCTGCTGGCCAGGTGTGGCCCTCCGAGGCCACGGCATAAGGCAGAAGTGGGGCAGTGGCATCTAGGGCAGGTAGGGTGCGGGGGCAGCAGGCGTGGTGGGCCCTCTCTGTGTCTGCAGGCTCCACGCGGGGCCCTGGGGCAGGTCTGATCCACGAGGGCAAAGCCTCAGGCGAGCGATGTCTGGAGATCAAGAGACAGGGAGGCTCCTGGGAGGGGTGAGGCTGGGTGGGCAGGGAGAGGGGGTCTCATGGGAGCCAGCCCTAAGGAAGCAAAGGCTTGGGCTAAGGACAGAGGGCGGGAGTTCACGTTGCTGCCCATTATTTTTCATTTTGCAGTTCCTTGCTCCTCTCCCTTCTTCCTCCCTCCTCACCCTCCCTCCCCTCCTCTCCCCTGCCAGGGCCCCGTCTCCATTAGGCACAGGAGACACAGAGCCTAGAACTCACAGACACCTGGGTCCCCTCCCCAATGTTTTCATTTCTTTTATAATTAGAAGGGGGGAAATGAACTTTTACACTGCAGAAAATATTTTGACACATAGTATCAATATATTTATCTTCATAGCAATGTAACTATAAAATATAAGCTTTATTTTTTTTTTTACTGTTTATTTATTTTTGAGAGAGAGACAGGGATTATGTGTGCGAGCAGGGACGGGGCAGAGAGAGAGGGAGACACAGAATCTGAAACAGGCTCTAGGCTCTGAGCTGCGAGCACAGAGCCCGACGCGGGGCTCGAACTCACTAACCGTGAGATCATGACCTGAGCTGAAGCTGGACACTTAACTGACTGAGCCACCCAGGCGCCCCAAGCTTCAGTGTTTGTTATGGAGGAAGGCACAAGTGTCCCAGGACCCGGGAAATTCATTCTGGGTCCTGCTTTCTGCTGCGCCCTCCTCTCCCATGCCTCCATTCCTTCTCTTTCTCTATCTCCTCCCCCTCCCGCCCCTCCCCCTCCTCTCCTAACCATGGGTTCTCAACCAATCAGCCTTGCTTCATGGAGTCTCCGTTTCATCCTGTGCAAAACAAGCTAATAATAATAATTAATAACAGTGACGATTGAGTGAAATAACGTAAGTGGGAGCTTTTGCCACAGAGTGGAATTCAGGGGAGTTACTTCCCTTCCTTTCCGGAAGGTTCTGGGATCCTGGGAGTCAGAAGCATGATTTATTTGAAAATCTCAAAGGAAACAGAGTCTCCAGTAATGTTGCCCCTCAGCTCCCCCTGCTAAGTGCACCATCAGAGCCTCTCCCCGCTCTCTCCCTGCTCGCTGGGCTCTCTGGATCCTCTAAAGGGTAAATGCTTTTCTTGACCTTCTGAGAAAACTCACAAGGCACTTGATTAGGCTAGATACATCAAACAGCGTGCCTCAATTCCGTCAGAAAGAGACCATCCATTATGGGTGGCTTGGGTGAGGGAGGAGGGGGGCCCAGCTCCTGTTAGCCAGGACTGGATAATTGGCAGAACCCCGTGCAGAACGAAAAGGTGGGGCGCGGGGCCCTTCTGAGCCCAGAGCCCAGCGCTACGATAGGGGTTGGGCGTCTTTGACAAAGCCTGACAGCAGGTGCGGCAGAGAGACAGGGAGGGGGCTACCCTGAGGTGACCCTGGGGCCTAGCATGGTCCCTGGCTCATAGCAGGTGCCCGTCAAGTCCACTAACTCATGGTTCATTCGCTCATCGCTCTAGCGTTTGGGCCGCCATGTCAGATGAGACCTGTGCTACCGTGGACATCTGGCCAGGCTTGCCGCCTGGCGGGTGGGCTAAGCCAGGGGCTGTGCCCTGGACCCTTTCCCTGTTCCCTCCTTCCACCTCCTCTGGACACAATGATCCCTGCCTCTAAGTTATGCTGGCCAGAAGCTCCCCCAACTACTGCTGACCGCAAACATCACAGACCGGGAGCAAAAATAAAATGGAAGCGTAACAGTCAAAATCATTGGACCCCAGCGTTCTCCGGCACTCATGAGTTGCTCGTCTAAGCACTCGGTATATCCTGGCCTATTTTAATGCTCACACCAGCCTTCTGAGGAGGGTCCAGGATTATCTCCTTCGGGCAGAGGAAGAGACTGAGGCACAGAGAGGTAAAGTCACTCGCTTAAGGCCACATAGTTAGGAGCAGCAGAGTGGAGGTTCAATGAAGGCTATTGTTGGAACAGAGCTGGGAAAGGTGGGGGTGGGGGGTCCTGTTGCCTCTTTTGAGGCAGGAGACCCACAGACCCTTAGGGGATGCTTTCTCTTGGGAATGGAGTAGAGAGCGTGGGTGACAGAAGAGGAGCAAGGCCCCTGATGCAGTGCTAGGCTGAGTCCTGAGGCCTATTGTAAACCCTGTGTTAAAACCCGGGTTCTACCAGTACCTCGACCTGGAAGGTCCTGTACCCTGATCTGATCTGCGGGCTTCACCTCCTGCACCCTCCCCTCCCTCGCTTCCCAACCCTCTGGCCTCCCTCGTGTTCCTAGAATCTGCCAAAGGCATTCCCACCTCAGGGCCTTTGCACTTGCTGCTGCCACTTCCAGGGCACTGTCATGCAGCTATTTGCATGGCTACTTTTTTTTCTGGTTTAAATTCAAGGGCCACAAAGCATGTGTGTGTTAGGGGAGAGGATATGTCTTCACTGATGGCCTCGCCTGGTGATATACGTAAGCACCACTGAAGTGACCAGCACTGTTAACTGTCGTCTAAATGTGCAGCCCCTCCACCGGCACTCAGCTCCACTTCCTTCCTGTTTTTCTTCATTGCATTCGCCCCTTCCTGAGATTATCATACAGGTTTGCATCCATTGTGCCCTCTGTCTCTCCCACTAGAGGGTGGGCTCCATTGGGCTGGCACTTTGTCAAAGGCACTTGGGACCCCCGGAGTTAGCACAGGGCTCAGCTGGTGTGCTGGGCCAAGAAGTCAGCTCCCTGAGCCTTGCTTTCTTCACCTGTACAAAGGAGGTATGGCTGCCCCCACAAAAGCCGAGCAGAAGGACGAGGAAAGGCCCTGGCAGGGTCCTGTGATGCTGGGGAGGGAGCCGCAGTGTCCCAGGTCCTAGAGCTTAGCCCTGAAAAGCTGGCCACAGGTGCCGGTCGGTGGCCCGCACCCGCCCAGGATGTCGGGACTTGGCGCCCACCAGGGCTCTTCCCACCCAGCTGGCCATCAGCTGCCTGAATCAGCACAGAGGGATGGCCTGGCCTGACTCAGGGGACTGTCCAGCCTCCAGCAACATCCTGGGGGTCACCCTGGCTCCAGGCTTCAGCCCTGTCCTAGCCCAAGGGGCAGCTGAGGGGGCTGGGCTGCTCAGACCCCAGTATGCACCCTCACCTCACAGCACATCATTAGATTCACAGGGAAACACAAATCAAAACCTCTAGGAACAGGGGCGCCTGGCTAGTTCAGTCAGGTAAGCATCCGACTTTGGCTCAAGTCATGATCTCGCGGTTCATGGGTTCGAGCCCTACGTCTGTGCTGACAACTCAGAGCCTGGTGCCTGCTTCTGATTCTGTGTTTCCCTCTCTATCTTCCCCTCCTCCACTCATGCTCTGTCTGTTTCTCTCTCTCTCAAAAATTAAACATTAAACATTTTTTAAAAGCTACATCTACACAAAAACTTCCATACAAATGTTCACACAAACATTATTCATAATAGCCAAAAGAGGAAATGACCCAAATAACCATCGAATGATGAAAGATAATCAAAAAGTATGATATCCATACAATGGACTATTATTCAGCCATAACAAAGGAGCAAAGCACTGACCTATAACACGGATGCACCTGGGAAACATGATGCTAAGAGAAAGAAGCCAGATATAAAAGATTACATATTATATCGTCCACTCATACGAAATGTCCAAAAGAGGCAAATCTGAGAGACAGAAAATAGATTAGTAGTTGCCTGGTGCTAGGATGGTGGTGGGGAAATGGGGAGTGATTACTAATAGGTATGGGGTGTCTTTTGGGGGTGATCAAAATGTTCTAAAGCCGATTATGGTGACAGCTACACAGCTCTCTAAATACTAAAAAGAACTGTATATTTCAGATGGTTGAATTCTATATCCCCACCCAGTAATATCTAAACAAAGCTGTTGTATGTATGTATAGATAGAGATAACATGTTTGTAAGTGTCTACTGAGTCAAGTGAGCCAAACAAAATAAGTCCCTTCCTTGTCAGGAAGTTAACAAGGAGGAGATAAGAGTACATAAACTCGTGATAAGAACAATAAAGCAGGAGGGGAATAGTGTAATGGACGGGGCTGAAGCTACTTTAGACATCGGGGGGAGGCATCACGGTCTAGGTGACATTTGGATGGAGATCTGAATAAAGAGATAGAGGGAGCCACAGACACCTGGTGAAAGAGTATCCGGAGAAGCAGCAAGTGCAAAGGCCCTGAGGTGGGAGCAATAGGCCAGTGGGGCTGGAGCATAGGGAGCCAGAGGGAAGGCGGTAGGAGATGAGGTCAGAGAAGTGTCAGGGGACGGATCATGGAAGGTCCGGTAGCAACTGTTATTCTGTGAAGTAGGGGCCCCAGGAGGGTTTTAAGCAGAAGAGGGACGTGTTTTCACATAAGTGTTCAAGGGATCCCTCTGGCTGCAAATGGAGAATGGACGGGGGAGGAGGTGGGCAGGACGGAAGGCGGCAGACCACGGAGGAGGCCACCACAACAGAGAAATGATGGGGGCTCGGCCCCGGGGGTGGAGGTGGAGATGAAGGTGTGGAGAAGTGGTCCGCAGACAACCCATCTGTGGTCTTTGCCCCTCTCCCCTGCCCCCCACAGACCTGCTGCTTGCAGGGGACCTTGACCGCCATTTGCCGGGAAGCCAGCTTTCAGCTGGGAGCAGGGCTTCCTATCACAGTCCAAACTCCTCCCACTCTCCAAGGTCGATCCCGTACCCACAGCTCCTGCCCAGAACTCTGAAAAATCCCATAGATTTGTAGACTCCAGATCTTTGCTGCTTCGGCCCCTGCATCCAAGTGTCCTGGCCCATCCATCCGGGCCCTGGTTCGGCCCCCACTATCAATTTCCAAGAGAAACCCAACTACACCCAACTCTTGATCCTTCTGGCCAACTTCAAGACTCAGCTGCTAGATCTATAAAATGGGGATAATCACAGCAGATGCCTCCAGTGACTGTTGCCAGGGTTAAATGAATCCATGTACATAAAAGCACTTAGAACAGTGCACGGCACTCAATAAATGTTGCCTGCTATTATTATTGTCTGGCTGTATTCCAATCAGTGGTGAAGGTACTGGGAGGTCCCCAGGCGAGGGGTGTCATGTAGTGAAGGACGCCCACGGAGAGCAAATTCTCTTCCCTTACCCTAGTCCCACCAACAGATTCTTCTCTGTCTCCGGTAGCACAACCTCGCCCCCTTTTTTGGGAAGCACCGGCCCCACCCACCTGCGCACCCACACCCCTGAGGCGCACTCATTTCAGGACATCTTGAGAAGCCATCTCTTCAACATCACTGGGCCCCTGGGAGGACTTCTCCCGCCAGCGGCTAAAAGAATAGATTTATCAGCTTCTTGTTCATGGAGACGGAAGCACAGAAAGGGGGAGAAATAGGCCCAAACTCACAAAATTCACATCTGACAGAGCTGGGAATGGATTGCTGCAGGCAGCAGACGCTAAGTGATTAAAGGCCACTTAGGTGGAAAAATCCAAAAGGTAGAAAGGAACATACAGTGAAAGGGTGATCTTTCTTCTGTCCCCATCCTTTGTCATGCAGCTTCCCTCCCGCCCCCCCCACCCCAGGCAGCTACCGGTCCCACTTTCTCACGAGTCCTCCCAGTGATGGACTACCCAATATTCTGCCCAAGATCCATCCTCCACCTAAGAGAACCCTAATTTTGTTCAGGCGGCAATATGTCCAGATTAAAAATACTCATGTTGCCAGACTCTCTTGCAACTAGGACAGCCATGTGACCCAGCTCTGTGCAATACAATGTAGGTGGCAAGTCCCTGCGCAGGGCAGTCCTCTCCAGTCCCCTCCCCATAACACAAGGCAACTGGAAGAGAAGACTTCTGTCTTTTCCTTTCGCCTTTCCTTTTTCTTCCTGCCTGGAATGTGGACTTGATGCCTGGAGGCAGAGCAGCCATTTTGAGGACATGAAGATTGAAGTCCTATGCTCAGAATGGTGGAGCGGGAGAGAGGAGGATGTCCCTGTCCTGGAGCAGCTGTGCCAGCACAGGTCCCCCCAGCTCTGGACTTCTTCTTGGGTTTGTTCAGGCCATCGCTTGTTGAGTTTCCTGTTCCTTGCAGCTGCGTGCCTTCCTAACTGACGTGCTGTGGGTGTGTAACCATTTATATTAATCTACATTCTTTCTTCCCCACAAAAATGGTAGCATACCCTAGGCTCACCCTTCAGGATCTTACTCCTTCACTTAATGTCTGTTAGAGTTTGTTACCAATCGGTACACACAGAGCTGCCCAAGCTTTTTAATTAATGTGTCAAAGCCTTTGTACAGATGCCCCAGAGAACCTCCAACCAGTCCGCTCTTGGGTCCCATTTGGATTGTTCTCAAATTTGTGAAGATTATCCAGGTACATATTTCATTCCTCCCATGCGAGGGTTTATCTAAAGGAGTAGAATTGCTGAATGAAAGAGGCTTGGTCTATTTGCATTCACCAGCAAGGTGCTCGCCCACCTACATATCGTGTCAAAACCCTTCAATAGCAAAATAGAATAATGCTCAGGGAAACCCTTCAATAGCAAAATAGAATAATGCTTCGGGAACTGTACGTGGCCTTCCCAAGGGCACTGCAGGTAACTGGTGAACCTGGGATTTGAACCAGGGTCGGTCTGACGTTGAAGCTGTGCTTAGAGATGCTTCTACGACATTGCTTCTCATGTGGGGTGGATTCCAGGGCTTTGCAGCAAAGGGGGAAGCGTGAATATGACTGGGTTTTGGTCTTCACCCGGGAAGGACCTTGAGAGTGGAGTTGTGGAGAGGTCCGGTGTGTCCTAGGCTGGCTGCCAGCTCAGGTCTGCCACCGCCTTGCCGTGTGAGCAGGTCCTGCCTCCTCACTGGGCTGCAGTGTCCCCATCGGTAAAATGGACAGCTTGGGGCTGTTGATCTCTAGGACCTTTCGGGGCTCAGCCTCTGGAAAATCCCCGCGCCTGAGGGTCTCCCGGGAGCTGCTTTTCAGCCCCTAAAATGGAAACAGTCTTCTGAGTGACTTTTCCTCCATTCCTGACCCAGCAGAGGTCAAGCGCATCCAGGGGTTCTATTTCTATCTGTGGACTGTGGCCACAGTCCCCGGGGGAGGCCACGCTGCGGGAGCAGGGAACAGCCGGGCTGCCCTGTTCTCCGCGGGTCACATCTTCCTCCAGCTCCCTGACACCCAGACGCGCAGGGCTGTGATTCCAAGTATGGTTTCATATATGGAGAGCTCGCGTCGGTCAGGCCCTTGCCAAAATGCTTTACGAATACAATGTGTATAAATATGAAACAGAGGGACTCTTCTTATCCCCATTTTACAGGTAAGGCAAGAGAGGCACAGAGAGGTTAAGCAACTTGCCTAAGCTCACTCAGCCAGCAAGCGGCAGGCCAGGGTTTGGACCCCAGAGAGTCTGGTGCCCTTAACACAGGATTTCTCCACCATGATGGCACTGGTGACATTTGGGGCTGGATCACTCTCCGTCATGGGGAGTGGTTTTGTGCACAGGATATTCATTTATTTATTAAAAAAATTTTAATGTTTATTTTTGAGACAGAGACAGAGAGTGAGTGGGGGAGGGGCAGAGAGAGAGGGACACACGGAATCCAAAGCAGGCTCCGGGCTCTGGGCTGACAGCTCAGATGTGGGGCTCAAACCCATGAACCGTGAGATCATGACCTGAGCCGAAGCCGGGCGCTCAACCGACTGAGCCCCCCAGGCGCCCCCACGGTAGGATACTTAGCAGCGTTCCTGGCCTCCACGCACTAGATGCCAATAATGCCCATCCTCCTGGCATGACAACTAAAAATGTCCCAGACCCGGCCGAGTCTCCCCAGGGCTCCAAATCGCCCTTGGCTGAGAACCTCTGTCTAAGCCACAGCTCTGGAGGAATGGATTCGGCGTCCTTTTGGGGACTCCTAGCCTCCTGAGCCCAGCTTTGGCAACGGGGAGGCACTGCCAAAGGCTGAGAGAAGCTTGCCGGAGGACCACGGCCTGTGGGGACGGAAGTGTCACAGGGCAGCCTTCTCTGGGGTGAACGAGGGGGAAACTCAGTGAGGAGCCCCAGCGGGCAGCAGGGAAAAGTCGCAGGTGGTAGGTGGGTTTGGAGGTCAGCTGTGTGACCCAGATGACTGTCTTAGCCTCTCTGAGACACAGTCTTCTCAGCCAAAATCAGAGATAACTGCTCACAGAGTTCAAGCGTGAAGCTGAAGTGAGGTGTCATCACTACGGGGGAGGGAAAACGAAAGCCAGAAACTGCCTCCGTGCACGGTCTAGTTAAGTAAGTTCTGGTACATCCGCAGCATGGAAGGCTGTGTAGCCATCAAAACAAATGAGGCTAATGTGTTTTTGCTGATGTGGAAAGATCTCTCAGATTTATTAGCTTATTTATAGTTACAAAGCAAGGTACGGAGCTGTGTATATGACACAATCCCATTGGTATCAGAAAAAAAATTGAGCTTTCAACATATCCTTGTTGGAAACCTGCTCCTGGCCACACGGTGTTCTAAGCAGTGGGAACAGCATGGACGGAACAGACACAAATCCCTGTTTCCAGGGGCGCCTGGGGGGTTCAGTCGGTTGAGCGTCCAGCTTTGGCTCAGGTCATGATCTCACGCTTCGTGGGTTCAAGCCCTGTGTCGGGCTCTGTGCTGACAGCTCAGAGCCTGGAGCCTGTTTCACATTCTGTCTCCCTCTCTCTCTGCCTCTCCCTAGCTCACGCTTTCTCTGTCTCTCAAAAATAAATTAAAAAAACATTTAATGGGGCACCTGGGTGGCTCAGTCAGTTAAGCCTCCGACTTCGGCTCAGGTCAGATCTCACGGTCGTGGGTTCAAGCCCCGTGTTGGGCTCTGTGCTGACAGCCAGCTCAGAGCCTGGAGCCTGCTTCCGGTTCTGTGTCTCCTTCTCTCTCTGCCCCTCCCCCTCTCATGCTCTGTCTCTCTCTGTATCAAAAATAAATAAAACATTAAAAAAAATTAAAAAAAACATTTAAAAAATCCCTATTTCCATGGAGTGGGTGGAATGTGACTATAAAAATGCAAACACAGGAAGATCTTAGAAGGGTACACAAGAAAGGCTCCTTTTGAACCTGGAGAAGTGACGGTGAGGTTTCTACCTTTCCAGGGCAGACCCCTGGGTATTGTTTAAACCAGTCTTCCCCATCTGCATGCATTCAGTTTAAAAAATTTTTTTAATGTTTTTTATTTATTTTTGAAAGACAGAGAGAGACAGCACGAGCAGGGGAGGGTCAGAGAGAGAGGGAGACACAGAATCTGAAGCAGCCTCCAGGCTCTGAGCTAGCTGTCAGCACAGAGTCTGACACAGGGCTCGAACTCACGAACCGTGAGATCATGACCTGAGCCAAAGCAGGACACTGAACCGACTGAGCCACACAGGCGCCCCTAATTTTCAGTTTTTAAAAGACAGCATCAAAAAATAATTAGAGGGAAGGTCAAGTGCAGCCCCTGGTCCGTTGGAAATGGTTGCTTTCAGTACGATCTCATATTCAGTAACCATTCCTTGAGCACCTTCTATATGCAGGCGCCGTGCTGGGCGCTGAGGACACAGCAGTGAGCAAGGATGACAAGAAACTGCCCATCAATCTCAAAACCGATTGAGAACTTCCAACCAACCAGGCACTCTGTAGGCACTTTACATGTATTAGCTTATTTAATCCTTACCATAACCCTATGAAGTAAATACTATTTTTGTCCCCATTCTACAGACAAAAAAGCTGAGGCACAGAAGGGATGAGTAACTTGCTCAGGGTCACACAGCTAGTAAGTGACAGACCAAAACTGAAACCCTGGTTGTCTGCTCCAGACTTCATACCTTAACTACTGCTTTCCTGACTTGCTTCTACTTTTCCTCATCTTCCCTGCTCATCAGGAGCAGTCCCCTGTCTCCACACCCTCCCCCAGACATGAGGAGGGCCTTCTGGTCCCACCTCCGGCAGAACACGCAGGAACTGGGGAACAACCCTCTGCACCCGCTCCTGCCCTGGGGCTCACGAGGCATCTCAGAGGGAATAGGGATGGGCAGCAACGACCAGAAGCATGCTGGCCCCTCTGCCCACCTGTCCTTTAGGGTTAAGGACCTCAGTTGACTCTTATGGCCGAGGATCCAGACTGAATGTAACTCCAGTCCCTGAATGAGCCCTGACCTGAGACTTCATTCTGGTCATACTGAGTCCAGACTCTGGCCACAGATTCCTTCATGACCCCAGTCCTAGCCTAAACCCTGACCCTGGCCAAAACAGAGCCCTGACTTTGGTCACAGTCTGAGCTCTAGTCCAGGCCACAGACCTGATCCTAGGCTGAGTCATGGTCCGGGTCACACACTAAATCCTGACCCTTCTCATTGGTTGAGCCCTGACCCTGATCACTTATTGAGCTTTACTTTGACCTCAGATACACAGCTGTCTCCAAATGCTGCTGTCCATCGTCCAGGGGTCTGGAGAACTCCCAGAATGCCCTCTTCCCACCTCCTCCAGAGCCTGGACCAGTCATCCCCTCCACCTGTGCAAGGACGGTCCAGTCTGCTGCCTCCAAGGGCCAATCTGGGGGGCCAGGGGAGCCCCGAAGGAAGGCATGATTTACACAGAGCTAAACTCTTGGGAGGCTCCTTTCTGTCCAGAGGATCTCACACGCCTATTTCTCTCTGCCCATCTCCTTCTGCTGTGTATTTATCCCAAAATAAAATCCATCAGCGGAGTTCTGTCTTTAAGGAGGTGGGGGTCAGACGGCACCCCGCCAGCAGCTGGGCAGGATTCTATCAGGAGGAAGTGCCTGCCCAGCAGGGAAGGACTGTCGTCTCCCTCCCAGCAAGGCATTACTCACTCTGCCCCGGTTCATTCATTCTGAGGGACGGAGGGTTCCCGGTGCGGGAGACGTGCTGACCCAGGAAGCCTGTCCTCCCAGTGCGGCCGTCTGCCCTACCCCCGTCCTGGGAATCCGCCCCAGTGTCTAAACAAGTATGTCGAGATTCTGCTTCCAAGGATGACATCAGGAAAATGTCCTTGTGGCGTCCTTGAGGAATGAAGTTGCCTCGGGACCCCGGGGTTTTGTAAATGGGGCTGGGGGATGGGGTGAGGAACACACACGCATCGCGCCTTCCTTCCCCACACAGAGGGCACCCATTTGAAATCGAGGAGACTGAGCCGATGATAAACTTTCTACCCAGCTCCCCTCTCGTCTCTGGAAGGGAAAAGACTTTAGCTCCTGGGTTGGGGTAGGGAGCATGGAGGGAAGGAGAGAAGCGTGGGGGTGTCCAGGCGTCCATCATCCACGCCCTACCACTCCCTAGGACAAGCCCCTGGGCAGTGTCCTCCTTGGGGACTCAGGAGTCACATATCCAGGGAGCCAGCCAGGAGGACACCGAGACAGAGAAACAGCCGGTCAGCCTGTCACCCTCTTGTCAGATACAGAGAGAGGTGACGGCCAATCACTCATCCATTAATCGGACAAATGGTCGGTCAGTCAGCCAGACAAAGAGATGGACAGACAGACTTTCTGTCATCATCTATTAGATACAACAGACAGCTGGCACGTGGCATCCTGTCTGTCAGACATGGAGACAGCGAGCCGCGGGCAGACCAGGAGATGGAGAGGTAGGCTCTAGCCCTTCACCTAAGTACAGACAGCCAGATTGCCAGCCAGTCGGACAGACATGGAGACAGGCAGTTGCTCAGTCATTGGGTCAGACAGACAGATGGTCAATTAGACATTCAGAAAGGCATTTAAACAAGGAAATGGGCAGAGAGGAAATTTGTTATGCATCTAATTAGTTAGACACAACAACCAGTCAGATAGGTAGACAGGCCGTCCATCAGTCATCCATTCGGTCAGACAGGGAGACAGACAAACAGCCATCAGCCATCCAGTTACTCATCCAATAAACCATCTGGTCAACAAAACACCCAGGAAGGAGGCCAGGCAGACTGACCACAATCTAGGCAAGTAATCAGTTCGCTAGTTGGACAGACCATCAGGCCGGCAGCCCCCTGGCCAGTCACCCAGTTGTTCTTTATGATGACATCCAGGCTGAACAGAGTTGTACCTGGACCCTGGGAGGGATGCTGGGAAATACGACATGTGGTCCTGAGCTCACAGAACAATTGGCGTCAGAACACGCCTCTCAAGAGTCTGATACAGCGCTGTAAGCAATCAAAGAAAGCTTCCTGGAAGAGGAGGTAGGAGGACCAGGATCAGCTGGCAAGAGCAAAGCATTCTGGGTAGGCTAGCTGCCCCAACCCCAGTCAGGATTTGAGGCAATTTTCCTGTTTGGGCCCTAATTTCCTTAACCCCAGTGTTCCTTTAGCTACAGGGTTGGGGTCTACACACATTCCCCCACCTCTTTACCCACAGCATGCCTGCCTGGCCCCAGCAGCCACCCCTTCTCCCTCTAAAGTACACAGACCCATGGCGGGGGCCTGGGAACACCACAGAGGCTTGTGATTTTTACAGGCCGCAGGACTGGAGAAGGGGCTGTGGTGTGTGTGTGTGTGTGTGTGTGTGTGTGTGTGTGTGTGTGTCTATTGGGGGCTGTATATAGAGTCCTTGGTTAGGCCCCCTCCTTTCTCCCAGCTCTGCCAAGTTCTGGCTTCCTCCCACCTCCACTGGAGCTGGGGGTTGGGAGGCCCTCCCAGGCCTCTTCCCATTTTGGGAATTGGGCTGAGAACTATGCAAGGAGACAGAAATAATTCCTTTTTCGAGCCTGGCCAGGGCCATAGCAGCCCAAACACTGGCACAAAACCAGTGTGGGCTGGGGGGGTGTGGGGGTGGTGCTGTCCAGGAGGGGGCGGGGCTCAGCCCGGGGCCCAGGGAGACAAAGGCCCTGGTGTCTGCAGAAAAACTTCCTCACCCAGCCCCAAGGCTGGATACCAGGAACCTGGAAGGTTCGGCAGCTCCCAGTGGGGACCTGCCAGCCCATTAAAGGGTGGGGGGTGGGGAGCTGGAGACAGAAAGAAAGAGCAGAAAAGGAGTCACACAAGCCCCAGGAAGGTAAAGACAACTTGAAAAATAAACCATTTCTGGGAGCCAAGAAGGGATCTCTAATATCTCCTGAGAACATGGGGACATCTGCAAAATGGGGCGGACCCACGGACCACTCAAGGAAAAGATGGTCGGGGGTCCTGGCGGGGGGGCGGGGGGAGCGCAGAGCACACAGTAGATGCACACTTAATGCAAGTGTCCTGATCAGAATTCAAACCCAGCCAGCTTCACGCCCCTGCTGCGCTGCCTCCTGGTCCGTAACCCTGCGCAACCCACTTCCGTCTGCTAGGTCTCCTGTCTCAAGTCCGTAAACCGGGAGCAAGGACAGAAGTCACTCGCCAGGGTGGCCGCAGGTTTAAGTGACAGGAAGACGTAGGAAACCTAGCACGGGGTAGGTGTGCAATGCTTTCTGGTCTCTCCTCCTTCCTTTTCCTTCTCACAGTGCTGTTACTATTGCAGGGGGTCTCCGTCTACACTTTCCAGGTGACGCCCACCTGGAACCGGCCTCTTCTCTCCGAGCCTCAGTTGCCTCCTTGCCAAACTAAATGACAGTGAAGGACAAGAGGAGACACTGTGAAGACATCCTGGATCAAATCTCCCTGGGCCTTTCAGTTATTCCAGCCAATAAATGCCCTTTATTGTGTAGGTCCGTTTGACTGGACTTTCTGTTTCTTGCATCCAAATTCACCCTTGAAGACCTATCTCCTTTATCAAAGTTTTTCCCCCTCCCAGTGTTAACCCTCATCATTACCCTTCTGAAAAGATGTTATTGTTCTTCTCAGCTGAGAGATGAGGAAACTGAGGCTCAGAGAAGTGAAGTGACTTGCCCCAAATTTGAATCTGGAAATGTCTTATGCTCCTTTCCCTTTAATGACCTCCCATTTCTCATCTAACTCCAAGCAAGCGAGAGGGAGAAAAACACTAACAAACACCACCACACTCCAGTGATAATTGTCCCAAGGAAGACAAATCCCGTAAAGTCAAAGCCTGGAGGAAGCTTAGAGATCCTCAAGCCTCCCATTTCAGAGATGGGGACACTGAGGCCCATAGTGAGGAAATGGTACAGAGAGCAGGAAACAAACTGGAAGCCAGGACCTGTGAGCGCAGAGGGCTCCTTTGTGATTTCACGCCTGTCTGGGGACTTCCTTCTGGTAAAAAAAAAAAAAAAATCCTCTCAAGCTTTTGGGAAACCATCCCTCCATTCTGGAGCCACATGGCCCCGCCGGAAATTAACCCTGGCTCTAGCTCCAGGCCTGGCCAATCAGAGCTGCACATTCCCCTGCTGATGCTGATTGGCTCAGTCCGGGCACAGAACTAAGCCAATCAGAGTGAGTCCCGGGACTCGGGCTGGGAATACGCGCAAGGAGATTCTCGCCAGCCTAACCATGCTCTGTTTTTTGCACAGAAAATAGGCTCCAGGTTCAGAACCTGTGTCAGGCTGCAGGGGCCAGTCACAGCTTGACCATCTCGTTCATTTTCATGGTATTCTTTTTTTATTAAAAAAATTCTTTACATTTATTTTTGAGAGAGAGATAGAGGCAGGGCACAAGTGGGGGAGGGGCAAAGAGAGGGGGAAACAGAATCCGAAGCAGGCTCGAGTCTCCGACCCATCAGCACAGAGCCTGATGTGGGGCTCAAACTCAAGAACCGTGAGATCATGACCTGAGCCAAAGCCGGATGCTTAACCGACTGAGCCACCCAGGCACCCCGGTATTCATTTTTTTAAATGTTTATTTATTTTTGAGAGAGAGAGAGAGAGCGAGCGAGAGAGAGAGAGAGAGCACCAACTGGGGAGGGGCAGAGGGAGAGAGAAGGAGAGAGACATAGAATCCATAGCAGCTCCAGGCTCTGAGCTGTCAGCACAGAGCCCTACTCGGGCCTTGGCCTCACAAACGATGAGATCATGACCTGTGCAGAAGTTTGATGCTCAACTGACTGAGCCACCCAGGCGTCCATCATGGTATTCATTTTTAAACGTATCTTCCTTTTAGGTTGACGGACTCAACCTGGTTTGCCAGGACCATCCTGATTTTAAAACAAAGAAGTTCCATGTTCTGAGTACCCAGGCACCCATGTCCAGTTCCCAGGCAAATGGGGGTAGGGACAGTTGGTCGCTCTATCTCAATTTATGGGTATCTGACACCAGCTTTCCACTAATGGTAGGTTCCTTTCACAACAAACTTATTTAAATTTAAAAATAGAGCCGGCTAAGGAGAAAAATACTAACAAAATAGTATACCTTTAGTGAAAGAAAATGGCAAAAAAATCATGAAAGCTGCCTGTGGGTGGGAATCGCCCTTGGGAGATACACATTGCCTTGCTCAGTCCGTGGGTCAGCGGCCCACGGGCTGTTTGACCCTGGGTAACTTGCTCACCCTCTCTGAGCCTTCGGGTCCTCCCCAGAAGCAGGAATGGTGTGGGCAGGCAGGCTCTGTTAACTCACTTTGCACAGAGGCTCTTCTCAGGGCAAGACCTGTAGCCAAGAGCAGCTCACAAATCCTTGGGGAGGCCTGTCACCTCCCCACTGCGCTTGGCTGATGGGGCCATGTCTGCAAATTAGCCGCCATTCAGTAGAGACGCCTTTTTGAGATGCTAATTGCCTGGTGCCCATGAGTCCCCACCCTCCCTGGCCCAGGCGTCTGGCTGTCAGTCCCCTGCCATTATCGTCTGATAGCAGTGCTTGATTTGTCTAAATAGACCAGGGTGCGGGCACGCCATCGCCATCTAATCACGGCATATCCACGGAAGGCGGTTCGCCGGGGCTTTGCATGTGCATACAGGTGCCAGCAGGGATCTATTTCTGTGGACAGATCTGTGGACACACGTGACCTTCATGCGTGCCTGCTTAGGGCCCAAGTATGGAAGTGAGTCATTTGTGTTTGTGTGCTCCGTCAGCCACTCACAAGCCTCCGCAGCAAGAAGCCCAGACAGGTACGCACAGGACCGTGTGCATGCGTGTGCATACAGACAGGCTCCACGGGGCTGCTGCTGGATTGAATGACAGGTGCCTGCAGGTGCCAGAAACAGCGCCTGGCATGTGGCTAGTCAGCTCTCAATAAATGGGATCTCTTATTGATCATTTCCCCCCCAACACGCTCTTGTTTATTCAGGTACGATTTACACATAATAAAGTGTCCAAGTTTTAAATGCTCAGTGCAACGCCTTTTGATAAATGGAGACACCTGTGTAACCACCACCCCAACTAAAGTGTAGGACACTTTTCCCTTGGGCCCCCTTCCAGTCAGTATCCCCGAAGGCAACCCCTGTTCTTTTTTTTTAATGTTTTTTATTTTATTTTTGAGAGACAGAGAAAGATATCATGAGCAGGGAAGGGTCAGAGAGAGAGGGAGACACAGAATCCGAAATAGGCTCTAGGCTCTGAGCTAGCTGTCAGCACAGAGCCCGACTTGGGGCTTGAACCCACGAACCATGAGATCATGACGTGAGCCGAAACTGGATGCTCAACTGACTGAGCCACCCAGGCGCCCCTCAGGTACCATTTTATAACTTTCCTTTTTTAATTTTTTTAATGGTTTTTATTTTTGAGAGACAGAGACAGTGCGAGCAGGGGAGGGTCAGAGAGAGAGGGAGACACAGAATCCGAAGGAGGCTCCAGGCTCTGAGCTAGCTGTCAGCACAGAGCCCGACACGGGGCTTGAACCCACAAACCGTGAGATCATGACCCGAGCCGAAACCGGACGCTCAACCGACTGAGCCACCCAGGCGCCCCAGACAACCCCTGTTCTGATTCCTCACCCCGCAGCCTCGTCTTGCCTGCTCTTGGAGCTCACATAAATGGAATCATACTGTATGTTCTTCTGGATGAAAACAATCACACATGCTCAAATGTGGGCAAGCGAGCGTGCATCTGCACACGTGTGCCCAGGAACTCATGGACGCGTGCATGTGCACACTCAGTGTTCCAAGCTGTAAATCTCTTGGCTTCAGTCTGCAGCTCACCAGGCTTCCAAGCGGCTAAGGGAACAACAGAGCTCCCATCCCTGGGTCCAGACCCTGGGGAGGCTCCTTCAACTTCTCCTTCAGCTCCTCCTTGCTGGATGACCTCACCCAAGTACTGAAAATCTTAGTTTTCTCCTTTGCCAAATGAGATGATGAACAGCTGCTTCATAATAAATACCTTCCCTGGGTTGAACACTTACTATTCTGCCAGGCATTGTTTTAAGGGCTGTGCCAGTCCTAACCCATCCTTCCGGCAACCTTAGCATCTAGATGCAGTTAGGAGCCCTCTCTTATAGGTAAGGAAGCCGAGGTGCAAGGAGTTCCGGCAGCTTGTCCCAGGTCACATGGCAGAGCTGCCTAGGAACCCAGTCTGGCTCCAGAGCCACCACCTGCCACCGTTACAGTGTCACTGCTCACACGGAGGCTCTCAGGGTATTTTCCTTGCCCGTGCCTGGGCCCATGGCAGGTGCTTAACGAAAGTTTGATATGGCTACTACCAAGAACATTTGCCTCCACTATCTCAGTAATGCCTCAGAACAACCCCATTTTGCGGATGAGGAAACTGAGGCTCAAAGAAGTCAAAGGCAAAAATTCCAGACCTTCTAATTCTGAATCCCGCATTCTTGCTATTTTCCCCACAGGTGATGTTCTACCCAGGAGGGAGGGATTGTGCCTGTTTCCCTTCCTGCTAGGTTCCCGGCACCTTCGAGAGTGCCTGGCACATACTCAGTACTCAGTAAGTGTTCTTCCAGTGACTGGGCACAGCAGGGAGCCCAGTGCCCTTCTTTACAGCAGGAAGACCTAAGACTCGGAGATGGGTGTGACTTGTCCAAGGTCACACTGTGCGTTAGCACCACTGAACCTGTCATTTTCTCCCTGCCTGGCTCACCCTCGCTACCTCCTGACCTGAGCCCCCGAGGCACTCTCAGAGGGCCACATTGATGCGAGGCTGGCATGGAGCCTCCCCCAACTTCATTACACCGTCCAAAGTCGGTGTGGAAGGCTGCCACACTAACCGTCAGAAAATGCTGGTCAAAGAGAAACAAAGCCCCCCTGCCAGGGCTTCTCCACTGGAGGGGGGGGGGCATTTCTGGCAGAGAGGGTGGGGAGGGAGGGCCAGGCCAGCCTTTAAAAGCCCTCTGCAAACACATGCTTGGACTGCAGCCCACTCTGGCCATGGTCCCCACCGAGTCAGCAGAAGCAGCAAAACTCTTGAGCCCTGCAGGACACTCAAGTGCACGCAGCCCGAGGTCTGTGCTTGTGGGGACCTGGTCAGTAAGAGCCCATCCTGAAGATGGAGGGGAGGTGGGGATGCTGGGGGAGGGGACAGACTGCCCTGGATGGAGGGTCACTCTTAATTGTCAATCCCTGGCACTTGAACATGGATGTACGTTTTAAACACACGGATCATTTCCTCTCGGGAATTAGGTGGATGCTTCCAGAAGCAGAGCCTGAGGCGAGCATTGTCGAGAGGCAGGTGCCTCAAGGAAGTGCCTTTAGGAGAAAGTAGAGTGAGGAAGCCGGACCCGCCCGGGCAGGACCTGCATTGGGAAGTGGTGCCAGCAGGCAGCTCGCCTCGGCTTGACCCTGCGCGGGGAGCTCAGGAGTGTGAACAGCACCTGGAGTTGGTCACACCTTAAAGGAAGAAGCTTCCACACCCATGATTGGGTGAGTCACTGGCTAAGGCCACCTGCAGGGAGGTGGAGCTGTTGGGGGCTGCAGCCCCCCAGGCAGGCCACTCCCATTGGCAAAGGACACTGTGAGCTATTAGCAATCGGTGGGGTGTGACAGCCTGGAAAGGGGATGTGGGTGAGGCCCCCCTCATTGCATGAATTCATCGGTCCCTACACCTCCCCACCTTAGGGCCAACCCTCACGAGAAAGGAAGAAAAGACTGACCAGAGATGGTGCTTATTTGACCACCCTCCACGGTGGGCCATTGCCTCCAGTGTTCGAAAAACAAACAAACAAACAAAGAAATAGCACTTCACACATCCAGGCTAACTGTGCATCTGCGGGATTCTAGAACCCTCGAGGCACTAGGGGCGGCACATTGGAACCGTGGCCTCCAGCCTCTCTGAGCTGATACGCTGCTGCAGAAGCCTGACCCAGGACAGGATGGGGCCCGGCTCCAGGACCAGGCAGGGCAGATGAAGTTACAAGGTCAAGAAAGACAAAGCGGCCTGGCTGGGCCTCAGGGGAGGCCCCAGGACAGTCCATGGGAGGGTGGCCGACCTGACCCTGTGGGGAGGTAGTATGGCGGTGAGGAGAGGAGCCGGGGGGCAGGGGGTCCTTGGGAAGGTGAGAGCCTGGCCGGCAGCCCCCGCCCCAGCTGCGAAAGGCACCAGACCGTTCAGCCCTGAGCAGGGCCTGGGGCAGGGCCGCTCCTCCCCTTTCCCTCTGCCAAGCTGAACCCCCGTCCCCGGCCACAGCACTCCGCAGCGAGCAAAACACCTATCAGCTCGGCATGTTGAGGCGGGCGAGCCAAGGGCTCAGTACTACACACGGGGAACTGAGGCTTAGAGAGGCACACAGGGACCCCCTTTGGTAACAAATGTCGATGAAGCACCTACTGTGTGCAGGCACTCTGGGAGTTTGTGCAGCAAACAGAAACCCTGCTTGTGAGCGGCACGTATCCAAGTGGTTCAGGGGTGCGGAAAGCAAGAAGGTGGAAAAGTAACAGTAAAGCAGGGAAGGGAGAAGGAGCACCGCCTTAACACCGGACGGTGAGAGACGGGAAATCACCAGCTCTGGAGTCAGGCAGGTTCAGTGTTCAAATCCCAGCCCTGGCAGAGTCTTGGGCAAATGACTGGACTTCTCTGAGCCTCAGTTTCCTCACTCGCAGAAAGGAGGCTGTTATGAGGAGGACGCGGCTTGCATGGACTGCACCTCTGGATAAGGCGCTCTTGTCATGAACCTAAGGCACGGGACACACGCTTTTAAAGCATACTTTGAGGGCCTTCTGCGTTAGTATCAGCTGAGACCCTTGTTAGAATGTAGACCCTGCTGCACTAGAGACCTCCAGGCTGTGGTCTGGGGGCCAGACCTGGGAATCTGGGTTCTGCTAGGGTTTGGGAACTCCTGACCTCAGGCTTGGGTGTGGGGTTGGCCGGTGGCTGCCTCCCTGATGAAGACTCACAGGTGCCCAAAGGGGAAATGCCCTTAAGGATCATGGGGCCCAGCCGTGTGCCCCCGTGATGCCAATGAGGAACCTGAGAAAGACCAGAGAAGGTGAGTGACTTGCTCAAGGCCACACAGCTCATGAGCCTCAGAGCTGGGTCTGAGATGGTTGACGGATGGACGGAGAGAGGTAACAGTGGTTCAGGTACCAAGCGGTGGGTCCCAGATAGAGGGGTGGGATCAGTGTGAGCGCGGAATTTCCTCCCGGGAATCTAATCCTCTGGGCTGGGAGAAAGACACACACTTCCTTCCCATCGGAGGGTGTTAAATGACCCTCGCTGGACTCCTGCTCAGTTCCTTCCTTGGAGAAACAGGATCCTACTCTCTGTCACACTCTGACCGGCCCAGGGCACCCCAGTCTCCCAGCGAGCCCCCTTCTGCAGCCCAGTGGACCCTCTCTGTGCCAATGTGGGACACACGCCATCAGTGTGAGAGGCACTGAACTCTGATTTCTCCACCTCACTGCATTGTGGAATCACCTTTCGAGCTTTGAAAAATTCTGGTCCCTGTGGCCCGCCCCACAGATTCTGATTTAATAGGACTGGGGGGTGACTTGGCATTGGGACTTTCAGAGATCCCCGGATGATTCTCAGGCTCCAGCATCTGGCTGGAATCTCACAGCATGATTTATAACTGATGGTATCAACTCTTCATAATGGCAACCTTCCCCTTCAAACAACTTGATTTAAGTAAAATAAGTGAATTAATTTGAAGAAGAATGTTAAGCGAATTCTATTTCAGGTATTTCCCTGGGACCCAGTAGTCTCTGACCCAAACTGGTCCCCTCACGGGTGTCCTCCTCCAGCCGCAGGAATTGTTTCAGAGGTGAGCACATGGCGAAAATGCCTCCACTCAGAGCCAATTCTGGAACTTTTGTTGGAGTCGCCAGGAAAAAAGGCCTCTCTTTCTGCTGGCATGGGTGCTTGTGGGATGGAGTTTGGAGGAAATGTCACTTCAGAGAGGGGATAGGACTGGAACTGAGATCTGAACCATGTCCCCAAAGGTAGTACAGCTTTCTTATAAACGACATTTCTGGGGAATTCACTGGGATCCTGCAGAGCTTCTGTGACCTGGGTTTAGAGTCTTTATACGCAGCATTTGTTTAATAAAAGTTCAAGAGCACCCGAGTAGGTACCTTTAAAAAGCTGATAAAAGACACTGCCATTATCTTCAACACATTCTGAGCACCAGACGAGATTTGGCTATTTGTAATGATATTTGTCAACATATTTAACACCCTTGTTCCCTTCAGGGTTGGGTAATAAGGAACTTCCGGTTGGAGTCTCAGCTAGACATTTCCGACTATCTCACCCCCACCCCCAGGAGTGTGATGTTTGCTTTCTGCCTTCTGTGGTAACCTCTGAATCCATCCATCCATCCATCCCTGTCCATCCATCCCTCCCTCCCACCCTCCCTCCATCCATCCACCCCAACCTCCATCCAACACAATTTTCCAGCACGCTTCCGAGGAGGGAGGCACAGGGCCAGGTGCCGGAGAGACACATGAACTCACAGACACGTCCCGCCATCAGAGCGCTCACCGTCCCCTCTGAGTTGGGGAGGGCAGGCAGTGGTCAGATAATTGCATACATGAACGTGAAATTACAGTCGGAACAGGGCAAACACGGGAGCCACATAGGACTTTGAAAACCATAACCGGGGATTTGGCTTATTCAGAGATGAGAGAAGCTTCCCGGATGAAGGGACGTTCAATCTGAAAGCGTCAGAATGAGCAGGAATAACTGGGTGAAGAAGAGAAAAGCGCTTCAGGCAGAGGGAACAGCAGGTGCAAAGGCCTTTGGTGAGTACGTGATCAGTGTGGCTGCACACAGGAAGCCAGGAGGTGAAGTCGGGGGGTGGGTGCTGGTCACATGGAGTCTCTCGGGCCCCTGGGAGCAGATGTACCCCCTTCCCTCACCCCATTCTCCTGAAGATCAAACAGAAAACCCCCACCTTTCCCCTCCTCCCTCCCTTACATCATAAAGATGTGAAAAAACAAATCACAACGCTGCCCCTTATGATTTCTGGAACTTGAGTAATACAACGAAGCATCCACATGACGAGAGGGAGTTTGGGTCACTTACAGAGAAAAGGGAAAAGAGCAAAAAGAGACAGACAAGAAGTCTGGGAGTGAAACAAAGAGAGGAGGGAAGCTCCAGGAGGCCAGGAGGGCGGGTACTGGTTCGGTGCCCAGGCTCAAGTCTGCGCCTTTTAGCTGCATTCTTACATGTGTCACTCAGCCTCCCTGGGCTCAGTTTCCTCATCTGCATAATGGGGGATGATAACAGTACTTTCCTCTCAGGGCGCAGTGAGGGCTGCATGAGTTAAGGTGTTAAAGTCTGTCTGTAAAGAGAGATGTGTGAGTGATAGGTGGGTGTCAGGGGGGTGCTGTCAGAGGCCCCAGGACAGCTGGAGGGGGAGAAGCGGGTGAGGGGACAAGCCTTGGAAGGCAGTGAAGAAATCTCCCTGGGAGACCAGAACCTGTCCCTTGAGTGAGAGCAGCTCATGTCTGGGAGAAGGGCCGGGTTCCGCAGTCTTCTGAGTAAATCAAAAGGGCTCCTGCCACTTCCCTCATAAGAAACCTGTAGTTCAGGGAAGATTATCCCCACTGTTGAACTCTACGATCCAAAAGCACTGTCCAAGGGGGTCTAACGACAAATTCTTAGAAGAAATGCCAGGGCCCATCATGAGGGAAATGACATTCAATTTGGGAAGTCAGGAGGAAGATGTTTATGTAGAGACATAAAAGATGAGTTAAGGAGACCAAGGGGCTGGGGTGCCTGGGTGGCTTAGTCGGTTGAGCGTCCGGCTTAGGCTCAGGTCATGATCTTGCAGTTTGTGGGTTCGAGCCCCATGTTGGGCTCTGTGCTGACAGCTAGCTCAGAGCCTGGAGCCTGTCTTCGGATTCTGTGTCTCCCTCTCTCTCTGACCCTTCCCTGTTCATGCTGTCTCTCTCTCTCTCTCTCTCAAAAATAAATAAAACATTTAAAAATAAAGACCAAGGAGGCCAGGGTAGGGGCTGCAAGATTGTTCTAGTCAGCGCAGCATGTGCAAAGGTCCTGAGGTAAGACCCAGAATGGAGTCCTGAGGATCTGAGAAAAGAGATAGGGAGCCATTTAATGTGTGTAATATGAAGGCAGGGGTAGTTTTTATAGGCCCTCAGTGGCCAAATAAGGGTTTTGAAAATTATCCCGAGAGCAATGAAAAATCATGGAAGGGTTGATGCCCCTCCCTACTACTACTTCCCCTCATCCCATCCAAAAACTCTGTACAGATAGAGTAGATGAGACAGGAGGCAGGCTCTGCGTGAAATAACATGAGGCTTAAAAAACTCTCTAAAGTATCTGAAGTGGCAACGGTTCACTCATTCATTCACTCAACAAGTATTTATTGAATAACTACTATGTGCTAGGCAGTTTTAACACTGAGAAGACCCAAGCAAAACCTGAACACGTCTCTCTCTGATGGAGCTTATAATGTAGCAAGATGAGTCAGACCAACATAGAATATACCAGGTGGTGGGAGAGGCGATGAACAAACGAAGGGAAGATAAAGGAATGGAGGGTGAAGGTCGGGGAGGGGGGCACGTGAAGGTGGAGGAGGGGCACGTGAAGGTAGGGGAGGGGGCACGGGAATGTAGGGGAGGGGCACGTGAAGGTCAGGAGGGAGGCACGTGAAGGTCGGGGAGGGGGCATGTGAAGGTCGGGAGGGGTGCTCTAGCATTTACTAGGGGATGAGACCTAGTGACTCGTCCCCACCAAGCACCTTCCCACTGAGTGCCCATCACGTGCCCGTGCACGTCGTAAGGAGAGTGTAAGGGCGATTCCACAGCGCCTGTCCAGTCCACCGGCACCGAAGCTCCCCGCCCAGCTGGCACCGGCAGTGCATTTGTGGTGTGACCATGGTGACCAGCACACGATGTTACTTCTCCACACGCTGCTGCCAGCGACAAATCCCCAGGGCCGGGAAGCCACAAGCCCTTGGCATCCTTTCGGACCCTTGCCTGAAACTGTTTGCCTTTCTCTGGATCATAGGAGGGTGAGGTCATCCAGGTTCCCCATCCCCTCCCTGCTCCCCTGGGGCTGGCAGGGCTGCTCTCCTGGGCCAGCTCCAGGTCAACCAGCAAGAAAAAGCAGATTAAAGGGAGTTGACAACAGGTCAAAGGTCTCTGGCTGGGGAGGGGGCAGGGGAGTCATTGTGCAGCTGCCTTCCTGAGGATCTGTCACTTCTCACAGGCACGGCCTGAGGGCATGGGCATCAGAAACAGGAAGAGAAAGAGGGATACGAAAATCTCCCTGGCGAGATGGAGGTTTGGGGACTTTCTGTGGTTGGCATTTCTTCAGGAACTGCTGCCTGGAGGTGGATGATGAAGCGTTAATGACACACATAAGGGATGAAACCCACAAAATAACGAGTCAGGAACAAGAGTTCTGACTCCCAACACTGGTGTTCTGAATGTGCCTGCCAGAATGCCAATCCCGAACACCCCTGAGGTGTCCTGACCTTGACCTTCAAAATTCAGACTCTGAGCATCAGTTCCAACCTTGCCCACAAGAGTGTCAATCACGGGTAGCGATACTCTGGCCACATACTCCTCGGGTCCAATTATAGACTGCGGATTCTGACAATGGACGGCAGCCTTCCCACCTTGAGTCCCGGAACTGTGACCCTGGAGGCCGGTATCGTGACAATGAACATCGCTGCTGCGATCTTGAACAGCGTAATTCCAACCTTGAATATCAGAATCCCAATCTCGGGTGCCCAATCTCTACCGAGAATTCCTGAATGTTCAAGCTTCCCAGCCTGAGTCTGTGGAGCTGACGTTACTTTGCAAGGATACAAAGTTTAATTCTACACAATAAACTCTTCCGGGAGCCCACGGAATGAGCCCCTAGAAATGAGCCCAAGGCTTGGATAAGGAAGAAAGGAAAATGAAAATAATAGTAAAAATAACACCAGCTTATACTGGTTGTATGTCAGGCACTTTGCTGAGCACTTTACATGCTTTTTCTCACTCAATTCTCCAGACAATCCCTGGGAACTCTTTATTCTCATTCTACAGATGAGGAAACTGAGGCTCAGACCCAATCCAGTTTGCTGACTTAATGGCCAGTGCCAGCCATTATAGTAGCTTTTTCTTCCTGCTCCGGTTGGAGGTTGGGTAGCAGATGTTGGATCCTATTAGCTAATTAGTTAAGGATTTACCTGTGAATTTCCCTGACTTGTGTTGGCATCCACCAGGGATGACTTGGGTTTTAAAGCCAAGTTCCAGCTGGGTGGGACAGTCATTCATTCAACAAACGCCGGCCACGCTATCTTGTGCTTGATGCCAGGGAGTAAGGAAAGGGGAGGCGGAGCTGTTGCTTCTGTCCCCCAAGCCCTACCCTCACCTCCCCCTTCTAGAAGGGAAGGCCTCAGTCACAAGAAATGATGCCTCCTCCCACTTCCAGCCATCAGAAGGCTCTGTGCTTCACGGGTCCAAAAGTGGAGCCCTAAGGGCTGAAAGTGGCCCAGAAGACTATTCTGTTTGGCTCACTCAAATGTTTTTAATTTTTAAAAAATTACTTGCCAACATTAATAACTGGGAACGTCTCACACGAAAAATAAAATCTCTGGGCGGGCCCAGAACCCAGCCTGGAGCTGAACAGCAGCTGCCTCTCTGGATGGGCGGACATAGGGACATACGGACATACGCCACAGTCCCCACCGCTCCCTGCTGCTCCATGGCGCTGAGGCTGTGCTAACCGTCTTGCTCACTGAACTGGCTCTAACGGCCTCACTTGTTAACACTACCCGCCTAGCCTCTGTGGCCATCTGAGTTCAAGGCCCCAGCTCTGGCCTCTGTGTCCCAAGGCAGAGCTTGAAGGGGTACTTTTTCCTTGACGGAGTCACCGGGACTGAAGGGCTTTCCACCTGTCACCCCCCAGGACCTGGGAGTCTTTCTCCCTAGTGGGCAGGGCTGGCTTCATGGGGGTGGGGGGTGCGGGATGCAACCTGCATGATCCCTTCTAACCGCAGGGCCCCAAGCTTGGCTGCACGCTCTGCTGCCACCACCTTGAAATTCTTACAAATTTCTGAACAAGGGGGACTACATTTCATCCTACAGTGCACCCCCCCACCCCGATTCTGCAGCCAGCCCTGCCCGCCTATCAGTCAACAGGGCATTCGACGGGCGGGCACGCACGCACGGACTTCTCAAACCTGTCTGGAAAACTACCTCTTTGGATTGATCTATTCTCTTAATCATGAGGCCAGCAAGCATCTCAAATTTTTATGTACTGGTGGGGGGCGTGGGGGCAGCAACCTGGAAGGGGAGGGAGGGGGACTAGGGGACTTGCCTTGGGGTGTGTGTACAAAGAGCTATATGTAAGACAAAGCTGCCTACCCTCCAGCCACTCCTTGGCACAGTCATTGTAGAAGAATTCAGGCCCGCAAGGTGTCAGCAGAGGCCTCATTAGGGCCAGGTTGGGGGTAGACTATCTTTCTTCTCTCCCTCTTGAGAAAGGGAGGCAAGGTGAAAAGCAACATCACGAGCAAAGCACCTGCGTTCGGCCCAGCTCAGTGCAGTCACTGTGGTGCAGAAATCTTTCCTGCTTGGTGACACCACACCCATTTCTCAGCTGAGGAAGCTGAGGCCAGAGATGAAGGGTCTGTCTGCCCAGGTTCTCAGAGCGCATATGTGGCAGTGTTGGGGTTACGAACCCAAGCGTCGGAGTTCTTTCCCCTTATCCTACCAGGGAGGTGGCACAGGAGATGAGGGAAAACAGCAGTGAGGGGCAGGTGCCCTCCCCCAGGTGGGCCTAACCTCAAAATAAACCAGAGAGACATCTTATCGCGGGAAAAGTATAAATGCCATCAGGTCCAAACTGGCCATTCAGGGTCAGGAAGGGCCTTTCTGAACAGGTGATATAGGAGCCAAGACCTGAAGGATGAGAAGAGGTGGCTGGTGTTGCCAGATCTGGAGCCAGAGGACCAGAGAGGTTAAGCAATTTGGTCAAGGTCACACAGCTAGCTTGTGCCTTCTTCCCTCCCTCCGGCCATCCAGCACTGACAAAGCCCCTCCTCTGCATCAGGCCCGGAGGCAGACTTTTCCTGGAAATGCTATTGTTACGAAAAGCAGTTTCAGATAATTGGTAAATGAATGTGGCGGACGGTCCAGGAGAACTTTATTCATGAAACATGCAGCCCACCCACTGGCGTTAGAACACAGAAATGAATAGGATACAGTCCTAGATTTTGAGAATTTCCTGCCTTTCTTGGGGAGATAAAACAAGTTCAGAAGAAAATAGAATCCCAGAGGAGCATGCTAAATGGCACGCGAGAGAAAGAACTTGCAGAAGAAAGATTGCTTCTGCAATTCGGGAAGGAGAGTGGTCAAGTTCAGGTTCTCAGAAAGGACCATCTGCCCTGTGAGGCCCTCCCTGACCACACCCTCTTGTTCTCCATCAAAACAGCTTCAGGGGCACCTGGATGGTTCAGTCCATTAAGCGTCCGACTCTCAGTTTTGGCTCAGGTCTTGATCTCACAGTTCATGAGTTCGAGCCCCGTATCGGGCTCTGTGCTGACTGCTCAGAGCCTGGAGTCTGCTTCGGATTCTGTGCCTCTGTCTGCCCCTCCCCCGCTTGCGTGCTGTCTCTATCTCTCAAAATAAATAAACATTACAAATTTTTAAAAAACCACTTTGCTTCTGTCCTTCACAGTTGTACATATTATGCTCTGTGATTATTTTCATTTACTTTTTTATTTGTTTAATGCCTGTCTCTCTCCAGGAGGCTATAACCTGGAAGGGGAGTAGATTATTTTTACTGCTTACATTATTTCCCACCCACCCCCATCTTGGTAGCACTTAATCTCTCCTTGGGGTGCCATCTCGGTCTCCTCCCAGCTTCAGTCACTAAGATGTGCTACACACTTGACAAGGTGACTGGCTTAGGCACAGGCCAACGAAAATAGCCCTGGGGTTTTGCTGGATCTACTTGGAAGGAAACTTGCTTCTTCCCCTTTCTGCCCCCACCCCCGCCTTCCCGCCAGGATGGAAGGCTGCAGTTGCTGGAGATGATCTTTCCAGCCATGTTGGTACAGCCTCCTGAAAGCCAGAGCTTAGAGGTATCAGAGACCAAGTATTGATGACATATTCAAGCCCCTGGATCCAGCTCTGCCTGAAGCCATCCCTAACCAGGGCTTCTCAGTTACATTTTTTGCTTAGGTCCGTTTGAGCTGTGTGTTTGTTACCTGCAACCAAAAGAGTCCTAACCAGTAGATACCCCAGTGCTTCCCAGGCACCCAGCTAGCATATAGTAACACCCCATAGATGCCTGTCACAGAAACAACTTTGTGGTATTGAACCCGCACCTCAAAGCATGCATGTGCACCCACATGAAGTTACGAGAACCAGAGGAGACCAGAATGGAAGCTAACTCTGAAACCAGGACTAGGAGAGGATGACTGAATTGTGGTCACTGTTTGAAAGAATAATAAATGACGTGTCCACAAATCCATAGCAGAGGAGATAGAGGAAAGTTGATCCCTTCAAAGGAACTGGGAATTCCAGGCATGAAGAGCAAACGGAAGGGAGGGTCAGCATCATCTCATCTCTGCCTTCTTTTTGCTTCGCACACGCCCCTGGCCGGGCGCCTGTGGCCGCCTCACTGGCACACATGGGTCCACGAGGACTCCACGAGGCAGCGCTGACCAAGGTCAAGGGCCCCGTGGATCACACGGGCCTTGAAAGACTCAAGGATGGACCCTGGGTAGCAATTAGTGAAATATGATAGCCTATTATTAGAAGCTGTTTGAGTCCAGGTCCATTACCTGGTGGATGTGAGTGGCGGTGTGGATTTGGCAAATGTAACGTTATTCTCCTAGACAGCGTCCGCCTGCCAGGCCACAGTGGGCAGTTCCGGGGGAGACCAGCCTTGTTGCGGAGCAAAGACGGGACAGTCAGAGCACGAGGAAAACACCTCAAGTGTCTAATTTACTTGTTTCCTTGCTGTGAATGGAAAGCCACAGGTTCACTTCTTCCTGGAACAGGAAGTATGGGCATGAGAGTGGGCAGGGAGAGACGAGGAAGGTGGGAGATGGAGGGGGTACACTTGAGAGACCCTTGCTTTGTGGGGGAGACCCCTCTGATCAATCGTCACACGATCATGCAAGTTTGCTCACTCATTCACTCAACAAATGTTTACCAACACTGAACTTAAGCAAAAATAACAACAATAGTTACTTGTACTGAACACTTGCTGAGCTCCCAGTGCTCCAGACGGAACTGTGGGGGCGCCTGGGGGGCTCAGTCGGTTAAGCATCCGACTTCGGCTCAGGTCATGATCTCAGGGTTCATGGGTTCAAGCCCTGCGTTGGGCTCTGTGCTGACAGCTCGGAGCCTGGAGCCTGCTCCAGATCCTGTGTCTGCCTCTCTCTCTGACCCTCCCCCCCTTATGCTCTGTCTTTGTCTCTCAAAAATAAATAAACGTTAAAAAAAATGTTTTTAGATCGAATTGTCACCCTGGCTGTCATGAGACTCCTCAAATTATAGATCAGGAAGTTGAAGCCCAGAGAAGTCAAGTCATCCCCCCAAGGACACGCAGCTTGAATCATCACTGAGCTGGGATTTGAATCCAGCCAGTCAGGATGCAGAGCCTGCTTTTTAAACCATTCCTGTCTCTCTGTGGGCCAGGCCTGGCATCCTCAGAACAACCCATAAGCTCCACTTTACAGTGTTTTGTGTGAGGAAGGTACGGACATCGGGTGTTTGAGGCAACGAGGCGGGAGCAGCCAGTGCTGCCTGAAGAGGCCGCAGGTGGTGGAGGGAGAGGAGAGACGCTGTGGGTAGACAAGAGGAGGAAAGGGGGCGAGGCAGAAGACTCGGCCTGCCCAGAAGTGTGGAGCAGGACTTCTGAATTCTGGGAACGCAGAACGGCGAGTGCGGTAGGAACAGAGAGGTCCTGGAGAGGGTGTGGGTGGCAGGCAACATGGAATGGTTGGCTGGAACCTTGAAGGTCAGGCTGAGGAATTTGGACTTTATTCTGGGAGTGGTGAGAACCATGGAAGGGGGGCTGTGAGCAGATCATACTTGAGAAAGAGGCCTCTGGTTCTCGGCAGAAGATGAACTGGCAGAGGAAGGCTGGCGATGGGGAGGCCAGTGTAGAAGCTCACTGGAAAGGTCAAGTGCCAACACTGACAGACGGGTCAGTGCTCTGATCTTATCTCCCCAACTACCCTGCTGGCTCACTCTGCTCCAGCCACACTGGCCACCTGGCTGTTCCTTGACTGACCCAGACGTGCTCCTGCCCCAGGGCCTTAGCACATGCTGTTTGCTCCATTAGGAATACTCTTTCCCCAAAAGTCCACATGCCTCCCTCTCTCCTCTTCTGATAGTCTTTGTTTAATTGGCATCTCCTTGGCAAGTGCTTTCCTGACCATGCCTGTGAACCCCTCCCAACACACCTTCCCCTTCCTGCTGACCTTTCTTCATAGCATTTGTTACCAATCAAAATATTACATTGCTTGATCTTGTATTCTTATCCCAAATCCTCCAGTTTATATCTCTAAAAGGTGAATATTTTAAAACAACCACAATGATATGATCATACCAAAAAAATGGCATTAATTTCTCCATAGCATCAAATACCTAGTCAGTGTTCATCTTTCCTGATCATGACATGCCTCCTTTTTCACAGTTTCTGTATTTGTTAATGCTTTGAGCGGTTTCACTCTCTCCCCTACTAGAATATCAGTGCCATGAGGGCTGGGATCTTTATTTTGTTCTCTGCTGTGTCCCCAGCACCTGGCACAGGGCCCAGCACACAGTAGGTGTTCGACAAATCTTGCTGAATGAACACAGCTAAGCATAATCATAACAGCTGGCACTGATCTTGTGGGCATTACATCTTTCTTGTCGTTATTTACCATATTACCTTGTCTAATCCTCACAACGTCTTTGTGCAGCAGGGGCTGTGATTGGGCCCATTTTACAGAAGGGGAAACTGAGCCATGTGGCTCAAGGACTCACAGCTAGAAAATGGCCAGAGCCTAAGACCTGAGACATGGACTGGGCGTCCGTGGATGCTGGTGGAGGCTGAGGGTTTGTGGCTGCCCAGGAACTGCCCCCACATCCCACATCCATCCCAAACCCACAACTCTTCACAGATTCCTCAGCCCCCACCCTCCCCCAGGCCGCCATCTTCTCTTGCTTGGAATGTTGCAACAGCCTCCTAGCGGCCGCACATCCTTTATTTCTGTAATGCCCACTTTGCAGGCGACATCCAGTGGCTGGAGGCCAGGTTTGCTGCCGAACGTCCCACAGTGCACAGGACAGCCCCTCACAACAAAAAATTATCCATCTTCAGATGTCAATAGTGTGAGGTTGAGAAACCAGAAGTGTTCCGCATCCGGAGCGTAGCAGAGTCTGTGCGAGTCAGACTTCCAAAAAATGTGTTAGTAATAACAATGAAAGTCCTGAAGTCGGTAAGCCAAATTCCCTTTTTCATCAATTAGTATGTTTTCTCGGTTATCTCTAGGATAACATCATTCAGTCCTTTGACAGACATTTACTGAGTGCCTACTCTATGGCGGGCACTGTTCCAGGCACTGGGGGCACAACAGTGAACAAAACGGACAAAAGCTCTGCCCTTTGAACCTTGTATCCAAGTGGGGAACAAAAAGTCATTGCATCATTAAGTAATTATATGCTATGTCAGGTGGAGGGAAATAAAGCAGGGGAGGGGAATGGCGAGGTGGCTGGAATGCTTCACTAAGATGACATTGGAGCTGAGATCTCACCCGTGTGGGCAGTGAGTCTTACGGATACCTGCGGGAAGACCACCAGGCAGAAGAAACAGCAAATGCAAAGTCCCTGAGGTGGGAGAGTGGTATGCCCGAGGAATAGCAAAGAGTCCACGGTGGGTGGATTGCAGTGATGGGGAGAGGGAGGCTGGTAGGGAAGGAGGCGGAAAGGATGTTGCAGGAGAGAGGAAAGATGCCAGACAAGGGCTCTGGATGATAGGACTTGAGCTTTTTCTCCGAGGGAGATGGGAGCCATGGGAGGATTCTGAGCCGGGGGGAGGGGTGGGGGAGCAGATCTGACTCATACAAGTTCCTCAGGCTCCATGTGGAGGACAGACTGTGGGGGTGTGGGAAGGTGGGGGCACAGACAGGAAGAGGCTCCCGCAGTGGTTCAGATAAGAGAGGATGGGGACCTGAGTCAGGAACGCTGCAGTGGGGCAGTGAGAAGGGGCCACGTTCTGGACAGGTGTCACCCATGTGTGTGTGTGTGTGTGTGTGTGTGTGTGCGTGCGTGTGCGTGTGTGTGTCTCACTCTCGCTGGGATTCCACAAAGCTTTCCTGAGTGGAAAAGGAGAATGGTAGGGCCATCCTGGGTGTGTCAGGGACTGTCTCTTATCCCTGTCAACGATTACCCAGACGGCACCTCCGACGTCCCCAGCATGGGGCACAGAACTCTGTCTGTTAGCGCCTCTGACTCTCCCGTCCCCAGGGCTCTCCTCAGGAGTCAAAGGCATCTAGAGCAGCAAACGATGCTGGGAAAGACTGGACGCCCACATGCAAAAGGATAAAGTTGGTCTCTTACCTCACACCACACACAAAAATTAACTCAAAGTGTTTCAAAGACCTAAATGTAAGACCCAAAAGTATAAAACTCTTAGCAGGAAAGATAGGTGGAGGACACTGGATCAGGCCACGACACCAAAAGCAGCGGCAACCAAAGAAAAAATAGACACATGGGATTTCATCAAAATTAAAAACTTAGATGCATCAAAGAACACAATCAACCAAATGAAAAAGCAACCTACAGAATGGGAAAAAATATTTGCAGATACACATCTGATAAAGGTTAGTACCCAGACTGTGTAAAGAACGCTACAACTCAACAAGAACAAACAAACCACTTGATTAGAAAATAAGGAAATTACCTGAAGAGACACTTCTCCAGAGAATGTGTGCAAATGCCCAGCAAGCACACGAAAAGATGCTCAACCTCACTCATCATTAGTGAAATGCAAATCAAAACCACAATGAGATACCACGTCACACCCCAAAGAATGGCTACTATCAAAAGAACAGAAGATACCAAGTGTGGGGGAAGATGTGGAGACACTGGAGCCCTTGGGCACCGTTGGTGGAAACGCACAACGGTGCAGCAGTACGGCGGTTCCTCAAAAAAGTGAAAATGGAATTACCGCACGATCCAGCAATTCCACTACTGCCTATGTGCCCAAAAGAATTAAAAGCAGGATCTTGAGGAGATATTTGTACCCCCATGTTCATGGCAGCATGATTCATGGTAGCCAAAAGGTGGAAGCAAGCCAACCATCCGTTGACGGAAGAAGGGCTGAACGAAGTGCTCACACATACCATGGAGTATTATTCAGCCCTAGAGAGGAAGGGAGTCCCAACACAGGCTCTGACACGATGAACTCTGAAGACAGGCTAAGTGAAATAAGCCAGTCAGAAAAAGACAAATACTGTATGATCCCATTCATAGGAAGTACTTAGAGCAGTCACGTTCATAGAGACAGACAGGGAATGGAATGTTATTGTCTAATAGATACAGAGTTTCAGTTTTGCAAGAGGAGAAGTTTCTGGTTGCACGGGTGTGAATATACTCAACACTATTCAACTATACACCGGAAACAGTTAAGATGGTGCATTTTATATGTATTTTGCCGTAAGTAAAACAAATCATGGGGGGGGCGGGTGTATTCCTATTGTGGGGCCCAGGCAAAAATGTTCTTCAAGACTCAAGGGACCTGAATGTGCAGCCAGGGTTAAGTGTCACCGCTCTGTGAAGTCTGCCCTATTTATTATGTCCCCTCCCCTGTCTCACACAGGTGAGGTGCCCCCTGCACTCATATAGTCAGGAAGCGGTGGAGGTGGGATTTGAACCCAGGCCTGTAGAGATATGTCTTGCATGGTAACATTGTGTCTTTCTTGTTATTTATGTCACCAAGGAAACATTTACGAGAATCGTGTGCTAGGTATTAACACGTGGATTCTGGCTCTGCCCGGTCATGTCCCCCTTTACCAGAGGCCCTAAAACCAAGAATCTCTCTCCCTCAGGGAGAAGGCAGGGCTTTATCTATTAAATTACCTATTAAAACAATGCTTAGTGCTAATCCTGGGTCTCCGATAGTCCTGTCCAGTAGCCTTTGGGGGCAAGGTCATTACGGACCAGCAGCCAGGAACACTCCCATGTGAGGTGGAGACTCTGAGTACATCTCTCCCCTCGCAGGATTCTCCCTACGGTGAGAAGGCAGCTGGGGACAGCATCCTAGAGCTCGCTTCTTCCTTCCGGAAGGCTATTCACACAGCACAGAGGCCAGACCATGGGCTCAAAGCCAGGGAATCCCCCTAATCCCCGCGTGACCGCGGGCCAGCCACGTCACCTCGCTGGGTCTCGGTTTCCATGGCTGTCACTCGAGGGCAATTCTCCCTCCCTCACCCGGGGAGGTGGGAATCAGATCCGATGGGCACTGTGCTGGGGACTCGGCCCTGCAGCCCTGAGCGGCAGCTATGCTGCTATTCCTTGTCATTTTATCCGGGAGATGGCCATGAGGCTGCGGAGCCCTGCTGGCCCTGGATTTGCTTTTAAGACCATCCCTGGCGGGGGTTTTGTTGCCAGAGGCCTTTTTGGCCCAGGAGACAACACCAGGATACTGAGAAGAGGACATTTCCCACAGGTCTTTGGTCCGCTCCCCCAGAATCAGATCTGAAGACAAGGATCAAGTGCAAGTAGCTTGTGTGGGAAGTGATTCCAGAAAACACTGGTAGGGGAAAGGAACCGAACGGGGGTATTATCATCCAGCAAGGAACTGCTGCGGGCACCTGGAGCTGGATTCTTCTCTGGAACTCTGGGGCCCAGTGTAGACTGCGAAGCTCTGAGTTACACCCCCTCCAGGGGCGAGGGGGCTGGAGTGTTTACACACCTTCCCCATCAGACAGCAGCTGAGGGTTGCTCTGGGTGGGGCTTTAGGTCCTGTCTATACTGGACTCCACTGGCCAGAGGAAACCCCTAAGGACAGCAGGTGCTAGCAGCCAGGAGCGGGCTAGTGGCCCCGAAATGGTAAGAGCTAAAAGGATCGGGGTAAGGACATTGTATCTCCTCTATCAGGGCTGAGTCCGCCCTGTTCTGCCCCAACTGCCCCTCTGGATGTTGAGCAAGTTATATAACCTCGCCTTACCATGAGCATGTATCATTTTAAAAGAAGAATCATGTCTTCGAAAGATGATTTCTCTGGCAGGGTCATCAGGAGGATGAAATGAGACAATGACAATTAAAAACAAAACAAAACCCCCTAACAGTTACTGAATGCTTTCTATGTGCCAGGCCCTATTTGAAGTGCTTTTTGCTTGCATTAGTAACTCATTTAATTTGGTAGCGATTCAAGGAGGCACTGTTACTGCCCTCATTTTATGAGTGAAGGACCTGGAGCACAGAAAAGTACAGCATTTCATCCCCAGTCCCACAGATCGTGAGTAAAGGAACCAAACTTTGAACTCAGGCAATCGAGCTCTAAAATCAGGGCTCCCGTCCACGGTACTATCAGGTCTAGGAAGTACACAAAGTGTTGGGTACGGCACTGGTGTTTATTATTCTCTTTCAGTTAATGACGCTTTGGCCACTGTTCATTTGGCCAACACTTTCCTTCCTAAGCATTTTCACATTTTCACATCTTGTAGCCTTTCAAAACCCCGAGAGACCTGCTGCCAAGGTGCAATCCTGGTCGAGCATCCTAAAGGGATGGAGAGATCTGTGAGCCTCGATGAGTGGACCAGTGAGGTCAGAAAGGCCTGGAAAGGGTCCCTGACCTTTCACCAGCTTGTTGTGGGACTCAGGCTCATTGTTGAAGCACCTTCCGTGTTTCCTTGTGTCAAAAGGGGGTGCTGGATTTCTGAAGCCCAGCCTCAACGCCTTACATCCACTACCTCACTTAATCCCTCGGGCAACTCCGTGAGGTGGGTTTATTATCATCCTCATCGACAGATTAGAAAACGGAAGCTACAGCTGGGATTCAACCCAGGACTGTGTGACCCCATAGCCAGGATTCTGGATCTCCGCAATGTCGTCTCCAGGGTATAAATACAGACATCTAGGGTGACTGACCTGGGGCTGGCAAGAACCTCAACCAGATGACTCACAGCACTGAAGGGGTCCCCTGGATTCCTTCATTTTTTTCTTAATGATCATACACGAACACCCCTGGCTCAGGTCGAGGAAGCAGAAGCATCATCACATTAGAGGCATGAAATCCCAAAGGGGTGGGCGGTGACCCAGCAATTAAGCACACTAATAGAAGAGGCTGCCAACCAGGGGTGTAGCTAGCATAGAGGAATTCCGTGATAACGTGAATAATCGTGTCATTTATCAAATGCTGACCTGTGCCAGACACTTTATGCAGATTCTCTCTTCATGGCCCTCTGAGGTGGGCTCCATTATAATTCCCATTTCCTAGATGGGGAAACTAAGAAGCACACAAGGAAAGGACTTGCCCAAGGTCATATTCCTGGTAAGCCATGGAGTTGAGATGGAATCATATCTACTGGACCCCAGACATGATTCTTTTTTTTTTCTTAAGATTTTATCTTTACATAATCTCTACACCCAATGTGGGGCTCAAACCTACAACCGTGAGATCAAGAGTTGCACACTCCCTGGATGGAGCCAGCCAGGTGCCGCCCCCACCCTTTTACCTGAGATGATTCTTAATCAAATCTGTGGTGAGCAAAATACTGATCATTGTCATTACATAAAGACCATTCCTACTTTTGAATATAATAATATCTCATGGTTATTATTATTCACATTTATAAAGTACTTTCCATTTGCAAATTATATTCACATCTGAAATCTCACTGAGTCATCAAAACAGCCCCAAGAGGGGGGCATGGCTTTAAGTACCATTTGGCCGATGAGCTCACTGGAGCTCTGACAGCTGGAATGGTCCAGCCAAGACTTTAGGATTAAGAAACACAGGCTGGGAACCAGACCAAGCTGGGTTCAAACCCTGGCTCTGCCATTTTCATTCCTTCCACAAATATTTACTGAGCATTTACTCATGTGAGTTCCAGCAAGTGACTTTACCTCACAGAGCCTCCATTTCCTCTTTGTGAAAGAGTCTTTTTTATTTTTTTATGTTTATTTTTGAGAGAGACAGAGCATGAGTGGGGGAGGGACATAGAGAGACAGAGACACAGAATTCAAAGCAGACTCCAGGCTCTGAGCTGTCAGCACAGAGCCCGACACGGGGCTCGAACCCACGAGCCGTGAGATCATGACCTGAGCCGAAGTGGGACGCCCAGCTGACTGAGCCCCCAGGTACCCCTGTGAAAGAGTCTTAATATCATTCCTCAAAGCCATTCCTCCTGAACCTCGAAATGCCAGACTCTTGCTTCCCCAGGCTTTTTTGTGGTGAGAATATGAGCATGTGACCGGATCATGGCCAGTAAGATGTGAAAAGAAGTCTCATGGGGCCTCCTGGGAACAGACTGCCTCTCAGGAAAAGAGGGGCACATAGGAGGAAATATCCCTCTTCGTGGTTGGATCTCATGGGTCTACATTAGCCGTCCTGTGACATGAGGCATCAAGCCTGAGGACCAAGCCAGCTGAAGGATTCTCGACTCTAGAATCCCGACGGCATCATGGAGTCATTAACCAGAAACCAGCTATGTGAGATGGTGCATCTTTCTTCTTGTAGAGGCCACTTTGAGTTTTCTATTTTATTACTTGCAGTCCAAACTGGCAGATTATCCGATAGGATTGTTGAAGGGATTTCACTGAGCTAGGACATAAAAAGTGCCTCTAATCAGTGCCTTGCACAATGAACAGTAGCCAATCTGGAAATCAGGAAATTATCTCAGACTGAGAGGCCGTCAGACTGATTCTGCCAGGGAGGGCAGACACTTCTGGCCCAGCAAATTATTTCCCTCTTTCTCTCTCCTGCTGAGGAAAGCCTGTAGAGTTTTCCGAGAAAGCAGAAACCCAGGGTGGCCCAGGACCACAACCCTGTCACTCCGACAGGGCTGACCCCAGCTTCCAAATAAGAATCAATCACACTGCCTTTCGCCTAATGGATTTTGATTTTCACTCCCCTGATGGTGAAGGCTGTACTCTGGTTTGCCTCCGTGTTGCCAGAACAGCCCATCAATTATTAACAGCATCAGCTCCGTCTCCCAGGCCTGCTATCACAAGGAAATAGTTTGTCGCAACTCAGCCCACCCAGTCACAGAGAAAGGACTCTGCTCTTCATTATTTATAGCAACGAGCCCCACCTACTCCTACGTGCTAGGCACTGTGCAAAATCTTGACAAATGCGATTTCTTGATGACCTTGCAAGGTAAGCCTTTTAGCTCCATTTTATAGGTGAAAGGTGAGGGCTTGCAGAGGTGAAGACCCTGCGTGAGGCCAGAAACTGGGGAGAGGGCGGAGCTGGGCCCAGACTCCTGGTCTGTCCTTGTTCTAAGCATATGAGGTCAGGTTGTTTCTGTATCATTCAAATGGGATGATCCACCATTTGACCCTCTCATTCTGTGGTCTCCAAGAAATTTCCCCAGGCTTCACTGTTCTGACAAGCAAGGCATCTAAGTGGGCGGATGGGCAAAGTGTAGATAACTGAAGGAGGCCAGAGGCCTGGGAAGCTGGGCTCCAGGCAGGCAGGGAGGAAGGGGAGACAGGTCCCCAAAACCTGAGACGCAAGGACTGACTGACTGTTGGTTCCATCATTCATTCCACATGTAGTTACTTGGAGCTCCTCTGGGCCGGGTTCTTTGATGGGTGCTGGGAATAGGGCAGCAAATATAACTCATGACACTCACACTCTTGAGGGGGAGAAAGGAAAGGAAGCAAATACAGTTTCAGATGATGCTGAGAGCCTATGCAGGAAAGACAATGAGTGCGGCTGCAGAGAGTAAGGAGGAGGAGGCTGTTCTAGACCAGGGTTAGGAAAAGTCTCTCTGCAGAGGGGCTATTTGGGCAGAGACCTGCTCAGAGGAGGAACGAGAAGCAGCTGGCCACGGGACAAGTTGGGGAAGTGAATAAGAGGAGATTCAAGGGTTGAACTCAGAGAGGACATGGGGACTGCTTCAGTAGGGCCTGGTATGCCCTGGTGGAGGACTTGGATTTTATTGAGTGTTGTGGGAAATCTCTGGAGGATTTTAAGCAGATGAATAATGTGATCCAATTCATATTTTGAAAAGCTCATTCTGGCTGCTGTATGGGCAATGGATCGCAAGGGGCAAAAGTGGAAGCCAGGAGACCAGGGAGGAGTCTGTGCCCCTTAATCTTTATGGAAAGAACAAGGTCTTCAAAAATCACACTTGGGGGGCGCCTGGGTGGCTCAGTCAGTTAAGCCTCTGACTTCGGCTCAGGTCAGATCTCACGTTGTGGGTTCGAGCCCCGCATCAGGCTCTGTGCTAACAGCTAGCTCAGAGCCTGGAGCCTGCTTCCGGTTCTGTGTCTCCTTCTCTCTCTGACCCTCCCCCTCTCATGCTCTCTCTCTCTCTATCAAAAATAAATAAAACATTAAAAAAATTAGACAAAAATCACACTTGGGTTTGCATTTCTGGCTACTCCTATTTGCCTGCTGTGTGACCTTAGCCAGTTACTCAATCTCTCTGAACCTATTTGTGAAAGGTGGAATAACAACAGAGAGCTGGTATAAGGACTAATTGCGTTGTTACATTTTGTACACAATATTTGATCAACGGCAGTCGGGATTTCTGCTGAGGATCAGTGAGCCCGCCTGCCTCCCCATTTCAGTTCTGCCTGAAGAATATCCTAGACTTCCATCTGCCAGGAATGGGAACTGACAGCCTGAGCCCGGGATCACGGAGAGGTCAGGAGGCTCGTCCCTGCGAGTGGATTAACCCGAGGGCAAGATGAGGCTGTTTACTGCCAGACAGGGCCTTTTGCAAGCCTGAGCTCCCCTATCTTGCTTCCAGACTCCAACCCAAACACAGCCCTTTGCTTGCTTCTTCTGTGGGAGGGTGACTCGACCCTCCTGGCCCCTCAGTCTCATGTCTTAGGGACAGGACAGGGAGGAGGAAGACTCCTGTTTGGACCTAAATAGGGTGTGTGTAGGAGGAACTCATGTCAGTCCCGGAAATAGCAAAATAAGTCTGCTGATCCTAAGCTGGTTAAGAGTGAATGACTGTCTTAAGAGGGAGGCTTTCTGGACACGAAACCGAAGGCAGGATTATGGCCAGAGGCGGCCCGCAGAGGAAGAAGCCAGGCCTAGAAACGTCTACATTCTCCTTAGGGTTGCTAGGGAAGAGAGAAAACCTTCAGACCTCCCTCCAGCTTCCTACCAGCCATCTCCTCTCACACGCACCCTCATAGGCCTCTTTCTGGGCAGCCAGATCTAGGGAAAGGACCCAGCCTTGCAGGTGGACCTTCAGTGATGGGCTAACCAAGCCAGGGGGACCCCACAGGGAGAGGCCAGGCCGGGCGGGCGGCAACCTCAGCAAATACATGATGCTGGTTATATATGCTTCCTCCTGCCTCTTTGTTTTTGCCACGAATACATTTACTTCCCTGCTCACCCCACCCGCCACCCTCCTCTTAGCCCCACTCTTTGAAAGTGAGTTATGGCCAACATATCTTTCCCAAAGTGGTCTTCCTGGACTTCAACGTCAACACTTCTCTTTTCTGGCTCCTTCTGGACCTCACACACCTCTTTTAGAGTGCTGAACACACTGTGTTGTCGTTTATTCCCGACACCCACCATGCTGGCCACCTGAAGACAGGCCCCGTCTTCCGAGGCATTCCTGGGAGCCAGCTCCACACAGAGCAGCGTTCGTCAACCTCCTTCCCTGGCCTGAGCCCCCACCCAAGTCTTTCTCAGTCCGTATAGCCTCTGCCTTCACCCGACAGCACACGGGTCCGCTCCGCATGATCGCAGCCTTCCTGCCTCCTCCTGCTTCATTTTTCACATTGCCTCATTTTTCTCTCTTGTTTCGAAAATCTACATCCTCTTCCGACAGCCAAAAAGCATCTTTACAAGCTGCACCAAATCATTCTTGGAATAAACTCACCAAATAAATAAAGAACGAACAAACCAGGGGTGACCCTTCGCCCACAAGCATCCACAGCCAGATGTGTGCGTCATGCATGCACACACCCACCCCGGAGTCGCTTTGCCTCATTTTTCTTACTTATGTTAAAACTGCCTGACGGTATCTCAGTGTTCTCCAGGCATGTCTGTAAGCTGCTTTCATTCCTTCTTTGGGGCAAAGTGGGGTTATAAGTACAGGGATAAGTATTAGAAACCCAGGCGACAGCCCCCCTCCAGTCTGGGTCTAGGGCTCCACAAGGGGGCATTATGTATATACACCACACTCCACTCCATCCCAGCAAAGCTGTAGCATCGCTCTGCGCTTTCTTATTTACAGTGTCCACCTCCTTGCTGTGGATTTTTATGCCTCCACAAATCCTTGTCTCCCACAAAGGCGAGGTATTGAATAATGAAGGGATGAGGTAACCAATGCAAATAGGAACGATCCGAAAGGGTTGTCCTCATCGCTGAGGTCTGGCCCATAGCCCCTCCCCTTTCTGGTCTCTTTTGGGAACTAAACCAGAGGACACCCCCCGCCCCCCCCAGGCATGGTCCTCAATCTGGGGCCACAGGCAGAGCCATCGATGCAATCACCCCCAGATCCCAGACGCACCTTGGCAGCCACGGAAGAATTGGGCTTCTCCAGGAGGTCCCAGAGCTTTTTCCTCTTCTCCGCACAGCACGTGTTATCGAACTCCTCCCCCTCTCGCTCCCTCAGGGTCTCTGCCTCCCGCTTGAGCTCCTCGTTCATCTGCTCCTTCTTCTGGTGGTAGCGGGCCTGGCAGCAGGACTCCAGGTAGATTTCGTCGATGCCCCAGTAGTCAAGTTCTTGGCTGAAGCTCAACGCGCACATCTCCTCCATCATGTGCAGCCGCCCTGTGCGGTAGAAGTTGAGGATGGACGTGAAGGCGCCTGGATGGCGGTCGAAGAAGTATTCGTTGTCGTCGAGGCTGTAGTCGTCGCACACCTCGAGCAGCGAGTCGTGCGTGTTGCAGTCGCGGAGCTTGCCCAGCCGCGTGCGGGGCAGGCGGTCCAGGGTGCGCCAGAGCACCTCGTGCGCCAGACCCCCGACGTTGAGGCGGACGCGCCTTGAGCACGCCTTGCTGCGCACGATCTCCATGGGCTCGGGCGGCAGCGAGCTGGTGGAGCGGGAGCCATGCTTCGTCATGCCCGCCGGCATCGCTGGTCCGGTTGCCCCCGCCCCCCCTGCCCCCCCAGGCCGCTGTCACTGGACGGCAAGGCCGGCCGCCGCGGGGGAGGGGGGCAGGGAGCGCTGTGGGCTGCTGGGGGTGCAGGGGGCCGCGCGGGCGCGCGTCACGGCCGTCTTCTCACCTCCATCCCGACCGCTGCAAGGCAGGAAGCCGACGCGGGTCAGCAAACACAGAGCTGGGCGCGGGCCCTCCCCACCCCTCCACCAGGACCCCAGCTGGCCTTGACCTTCCCCGTGCGTAAGCGGCTCAGGGGTAGGGGGGTGGGGGGAGGCTGAAAGGCTTGGCGCTGTCCCTCCCGCCGGTGCTGAAGTCCGCCCCACCCCTTGGGTGCAGGGAGGGGCCGCTCTTCGGGGCGGGGAGAGGGCCCCCAAGAGGCGCTCAGGGGATCCGGGAGGCCCCACCCCGGGCTTCTGCCGCCCTGGCCCGACCCAGCCGCCCGGGGCGCTGTCCTCCCCTTCGAGTGCTGAAACTCGCCTCTTTCTGGGTCTCCCCGTCGAGTCCCGCCCGAACCAGGCCCAGCAATGGGCAGAGAGGGGCGCTGCATGAAAAACTTTTTTTTTTTTTTGAGATTTCTCATCTTTTCCTGCCCCCGCTCCGAAATAATTAGAATTTGAGTTCTAGGGGGGTGACAGTGGGTTTGCTTTTCCTAAACCTTAAAAGATTTGGGGGGATTTTTTGGTGGGGGTCCAGGTGCCCACCTGTCGGAGGTCACAACTGATGGGGTGGTCGAGACAGCCTCGCTGTTCCAGAGCTACCCCTCTCCCTAAACCACGGGGGCATCTCTTGAGGTCGCTCTGGGGACTAAGTGATCTCTGAAGACGCCAAACCAAGATCTGCTCGGAGCCCCGCCCCTCCCCCTGTGCCCCCTACCCCACCGCAGGAGGGGCACGCAGAGTCCTGCGGATCCACCTGCTCCATCCTTCCTTTCCTCCTCCTCCCCCCACCCCCCTCCTCCTCGCTCCTCTCCTGCGATGGCTTTTTATAACTCCGGGTTCTGCGCCTTTCCCGGGGCTTGGAAGGGAAGGGGTGGGGGAGGTGGGAGGCGGGGAAAAGAGCTGAATTTTCTGGCCTTTTCAAAACGTGCCCTCCTCCCGCCGCGCGCTGATGATTTCAGGGACAGCCCTGAGCCCCCCCGCATATGAGCCTGACGCCCTCTCCCCTTGCGTCTCCCCAGGCCCCAACCCTTGCCCGAAGAACCCCCCAACAATCCCCCTCCCCGGCCTGAAACCGCGGGGCCCGGGTGGACCAACAGGCCGTGCCGCGGCAGGCTAGCCCCCTTTCCGTGTCCCCCCCGCTGGCCTCGAGCCTCAACACTCACCCCCAGGGCGGCCGCTTCCCGGGGCCAGGGACCGCGCATCGCCCCGGCCGCCCGGGCGCCCCCGCCCGCGGGCAGCGGCGGACCCCGGGCCGGGCCGGGCCCGGCCTACAGCGGCCGGGCAGGCAACGCGCTAGGGCTGCAGGCGCCGCGGGGCCGGGGCGCCCTCTCCGAGGTTGGGGGCGCGGGCGAACGCTGGGGGCGCGGGTGGCAGGTCGGCGGTCGGGCGGCGCCTCCTGCTCCACCTCCTCCTGCTCCTGCTCCCGCGGCGGCGGCGGCGGCTGCTGCTTGAGCGAGATCAACAAGTCGGGGCTGAGCTTCGGCTCCGCGCTGGCTGCGATTCTGTCCCGCACTTCGGAGCGCCCGGAGTCAGGCACAGAGGCGGGACGGCGCCACCTGCGGGTCGGAAGCGTGCTCACCGCTTAACTCCTGCCTGCCCGGCCCAGCCTCCAGGTGAAGCTGGGGGCGGGCTGGGGCTGTGGGTGAAGGAGATGCACCTGGCGGTCTGGCCCATCCCACCTGGGCTGCCTCCCTTGGCTGAGTCGCAATCCCTCCATCTTTTGTCAGGTCAACAGCGTGGGGGTGAGCGCCTTCAACGGCCTAGGCACTAGGAGGAGCGTCTGAGAAACAGCTGTGAGCCAAACACAAACGTTCAGCCCTTCTAGAACTGGCTGGAGACCGACAAAAAAACAAGAAAGTCAAGTAATATGTCAGACAGTGATAAGCGCTGAAGGGATAAGGAAGCAAAGAACACGGAGGGAGGCAGGGGTGGGGTGGGGGCAGACTGCAATTTTAAATAGCCCTTGCTTTCATGAGCTTCCATGCCAGATGCTAAAATCTAATTCTAGAATGGAATTCTGGATTCTAGTGGAGGAAGATGGACAATGAAATACATCAACAAATAAATATGCGATGTGGCAGCTGGTGGTAACTACTAAGATGAAAAATAAAGTAGGGTGAGAGGAAGAGGAGAGTGAGGGGTCAGCTGGTTTGTATAGTCTGGTGATTCATTCATTTATTCATGTTACCTTGGGCAGCTGGTTAGGAGAGCGTTCTGTGTGCCTGGCCCTGTGCCAGGCTCCGTAAAGGAGCCACTCTCCCCTGGATCTCCTGTCCAGCAGAGGAGACAGAATCCATCAAATAATGTCCAGAAATGAATATAGAACCAAAGGAGTTACCTGAAGAGATGAGAAAGGCTTCCCTAAGAACGCTATAGTTGGGCCGCATGTTTACTATTTATCCTTTCCGACACAAATTTACTGCATGAAAGGTAAATAGGTTCTAGGGCTACACAGTTAGCCCTCTGCTTTGAAAGACAAAACTGACTAAAGCCATAGGGCCCCTTCTCCTCTCTGGCTTTTTCCTTCATTTCTAAAATGAAGGGATTCGTTTCCATAGTATTGTGCATTATGTTACTATATTTTTCAAGTTTGTTTACTTCTCATCACCTCCATCATCATGATCCTTGTCCAAGGTGTCATTATTTTGTGGGCTGAGGCCAGGGATGCTGCTAAATATCCTCCAGGTGCGTAGGATGGACGGACACTCACAATAGATGATTCTCCAGCTCTGAATATCAATAGTGCCAAGGTTGAGAAACCCTAGATTAATTTAATAGAAGGCAAAGGTATTCACTGGTCTGGAAATGCTATTCTCCCAACCAATAATTAGTGAGCACCTCCTATATGCCAAACACTGCTCTCGACGCTGGGGACACAGTGAGAAGAATAAAACAGGCAGTCCCTATGTTCATGGACTTATATTCTCGTGGGGAATACAGTTAATAAACAAGCTAAATAAATAAACCAGATCCCTTGGATTGTGATAAATGCCATGAAGAAAAGTAAACAAGAGAAAGTGATAGAGCATTTCTGAGAGAGGTGCCGGCAACTTTAGATAGAGTGGTTGGTCAGTCAAGGAAGACTTCCCTGAGGAGGTGATATATCGAAGCTGAGCACTGAGGTCAGGGACAAGACAACCATGTGAACTTCTGAAGCAGGCGGGACAGGCATGGGAACAAAAGAGAGCAAAGGCCCTAAGGTGGAAATGACCTTGGGAAGGGAAGTTAGAGAGGTGGACGGGTCGTGCAGAGCCTTGTTGGGATTTTATTCTCGAGTTTAAGGGAAAAGTTTGAGTTTTTCTCTCTTTTTTTAATGTTTTATTTATTTTTGATACAGAGACAGACAGAGCATCAGAGGGAGAGGGGCAGAGAAAGAAGGAGACACAGAACCGGAAGCAGGCTCCAGGCTCTGAGCTAGCTGTCAGCACAGAGCCTGACGCGGGGCTCGAACCCATGAACGTGAGATCTGACCTGAGCCGAAGTCAGAGGCTTAACTGACTGAGCCACGACCTGAGCCGAAGTCAGAGGCTTAACCGACTGAGCCACCCAGGAGCCCCCGTTTGAGTTTTTCTTAATCCTGATGGGCAGCCATGAGGACTTTTGAGCAGGGAAGTCCCGTGTGCTGATATATTTTTTGAACCGACTCTTCCAGACGCTGTGTGCATAATGAAGTGTTGGGAGACAAAGGCGGCAGGAAGACTCCTCGTGAGGCATCTGTAATTGTCCAGGCCAGAGGGGATGCGGCTCGGGCTGGGATGGCAGTGTAGACGGCGAGGCAATTTCACAGCCACAAGGCTCTGACCAGGAAGATTCTTCTCCAAGCCCAAGGCCAGTGCTAGGCGTTCCATGTCATTCAGACTCTTCCCTCTGGGTGGCCCATTTCCTGCAAAGTTTGGTTCTGGATTTAGATAAAGAACATCTAGACACTCGAGACACGCCTGGATCTTGGAACTGCAGATAGTTGAATAGCTGTGTCTCTGTTTCCTCAGGCTCTGCGCTGTACCCAGTTTAGAATTTTTATTTTCTGAATGAAGACCGTAACTATTTGGAAACATCTGGCCTTCGTTTCCTAGAATTTTCTGCCATCATAAGAGGAGAGACTATCTAGAAATAAAGCTAATTCAGGGGAAAGAAGGCTCAGAGATTGAGATACTGAGTCCTGACAATATCATTAGAATTTCTGAATCCAGCCATGCCTGAAGGCATTACCCCTGGATTTTTTTTTTTCCAGCTGTGTGAGCTAGTAAATATTCCCTTTTTTACCTAAGCCAGATTGAGTCATGATAGTTTCCTTTATGTCCCAAAGAGTCCAACTGATAAAATTCTTTCTCCATAAACCAAAAGTTTATCATCGCCTTATAATGTACTTATAAGAAACAGGGGGAAAGAAAATGAACCTACAAGACACAGGGCAAAAAGAATAATAAAATTCAGAATGTTTTCCAGAGAAGGGGTACCCATGGTAAGAGTTTGAGTATAACCCTGTCATTTTACAGCTCGTCAAGGGGAACAGCATCCCAAAGGTCAAACCCAGAGAGTGGGCAGCTGGGTCCCAGCACCAGCTCACAAACTCGATCTGCTCATGCCCTCTTGGCAGACTTCCTGCTAGAAGGTGTTGAGATTTTCACCTGAGGCTGAATGATATCAAATCAGCCCAGTTCATCCCTGTCAATACAGATGAACCCCCTGTAAACTGTGGCAGCAAGAGATGTATCCACTTGAAGTCGGTTTTTCCTTCTTAAAATCCGTAATAACAGCCATCACTTATTTATAATCCCACTGAGTGTCCTCAGGTTTCTTGGCACTTCTGGGCACCAAGCAAGACTAATTTAGTCCCCTTCCCCTCTCCCCACAGACCCCTGGAAAGGAGCATTTGTTTTATGAGGGTAGTTATGGGGGCACCCAAAGGCACAAGGGAAATCATTGATACCTCTGAGTAGATGTCACTCAGACAACTGCTCTTTGCTGTGGCCTTGCCCAAACTTCCAGCAGCCCCAGGGAATTTTCCATCAGTTTGGAATCCAGTCTTCTTGCCTGTTTCTCTTTTGTCACACCCAATAATAATAACCATACTCATGAGTAAAATGGGGCTAATGAGAGAATCTACCTCTCAGAGTTGCTGGGGGGACTAAGGAGATAATGTATATGAAGTGCTTGGTACCATGACTAACACAGAAGTACACATTAATATAACGGGAGTGCCAACAGCTGTAAAAGAGCGACTAACCATATACCAGGCATTATGCTAAATGCTTTGGATGCGTCCAACCTCATTTAAGATTTTTTCTAGCTCTCTCACCCTCTGACTGAATATTCTACTATAAATACCTATTAGCTGTCTACTCATTCTTCTTCCATCTTCTGTCTACCACCTACCCATCAACTCAGCACTTCATTCAACCATCCATATACTATCCAACCATATAGCCACCAGACTATCCAACTACACACCCAACCATTTATCTACCCATCCATCTATTGATCCGTGTACTCACACACTCACACATCTATCTTTCTTTCTATTCATTCACATATTCTATTCTCTACCCATCTTTCTACCCATTCATTCACCCACCAACCATTTCTCCACCCATCTACCTATTCATTCATTTACCCATTCACCCACCCACCCGTCTACCCATCTACCTGATTACTTACCCACCTACTCATACATCCACAGATCTATCCACCCACTCATGCATCTACCTACCTACTCATTCATCCCCCCAACATGCTCATCCGTCCCAAATATCCATCCATCCTCCACCCACCCACTCACTTTGCCATCCCCACTCATCTACTACCTAACATTTTAAAGTGTTTATTACATGTAATGTTCTCGCTAAGCCCTGGCTCCCTCCCTGTGGCCTACACCCCCCGCCCCCCGCCAAGAGGGTCACACAGAGGGAGATAAGTGAGCCTGCACATAATCCATTGAACTCCTTTGTGGCCTGGACTTTGCCAAAGCCACGGACTCCCAGGGTCTGTGGCCAAACAATGATGAAATACAGGGCATGGATGGACTGAGCCACGGGCTTCCAGCAAAGCAATTAAAGGTAAACTAATATCTCTTCCCTGCAGATAGCCTGGGAATTCCAAGATGTGATGGAAAAGGAGCGAGTCAGCAAAAGGAGGGAAATCAAAGATACAGAGATCAAGAGCTAATGAACTGATTCTCGTAAGATAACATTTCTTTGACATCCAGATCTCCTGCCCTTGGGGACTGATGTCTCTTACCTCCTTTCCACTGCCCTTGTCCATCCCCTCCCCGTCTTCTCTGCCTCCTCTCTGATCTCCCTCCCCTAGTTGTATCCTTCCTCTAACCCAACCTCCCCCCAGCTACCAGGGTAGACCTTGAAAGACAGAAGTCTAACCATGTCACTCCCCTGCTTATAAACCTTCATGACTCTTCACAGGTCCAAGGTAAAGGACAAACTCTCTCACAATGAGGAAAAGGCCATTTGTTCACTCAGTGCTTATTTCTTGAGCACCTACTATGTGATGAACTTATGTTGCATGCTGGGAATGCAGAAGCAGTGAAGCCAAGCCTGGAGCTCACATTCAAATGAGAGACATAAACAGAGACATTTAAAAATAATCTAATATTGATCATCGCTGAGCAGGAAATGAGAAAAGCATGAACCATGGGAAGGAGGGGGTGGTGATGCTGCAGATGGGTGGCAAATTGGAGTAATCAGTAAGCCATAAAAGAGCAGGGGGAAGGCATTCCAAACTAAAGGTAGAAGGGAGAGCAGATACAAAGGCCCTGGGGCAGGAGGGAGGGTTGAAGGAGATGTAAGATGGTGGATGTGGCCAGAGCAGAGTTTGTGAGGGCAAGAGTGGTCCAAGAAGAAGTAGGAGAGAAAAACAGAATGAGAAAAATCATGTAGGCGAGGGCTGTGGGGAGGTATTTGGATTTTATGTCAACAGTGTTACAAAGTCTTAATCAGGGAGTAGCTGATTTGATTTTTACCTTCAGGATGTAAAAGACGGTTTTTAATGACTTCTGAGATTCAATGTCTGCTGTGGCAGAGGGAGGGAGACTACTGGCCTCTCTGACACAGGGCGGGTCCTAGATGGCCCCTGCCTATCACCCTCTTCCATGGAGATGGGGACGCAACTGGTGGCCTTTGGGGTTTGGGGAGAGCGTTGCCAGAACTGTGGTATTTCGTCTTTCTTACAAAGGCGGGGTGCTTCTCTTCCCCCACCCACCAACTTGGGGATTGCAGGACAATAGGAACTTGCATTTGACCCTTGCCCTGTCTGCTTTTCCAGCTTCAGCACCCACTACCCCAACCCCACATTTCAGGCAAAGACTTTCCCACCGCTGGCCTCTCTAGGCACATCTTACCCGGCTCCAGTTCACAGAGACTCTGGGCTTGGCCTTGTGACTTGTATTTGCCAGCAGAATATGACAGAAGGGATGCCATTTCCAAACTCAAGCCCTAAAGTTCTGACAGCACGCACTTTGGTGCTTTTGGGAGCTCTGAGCCATAAGCAGGCAGCCCCGATTCCCCGCTGGAGAGGCCACATGGAGAATGAGAAGCCCTGAGCCTACCTGAGAAGGGAGCAGCTCAGCCCTCCCAACACCTCAGCTGAGCACAGCCTGGCAGTGGTCCCTGCCACGTCACCATGTCACAGCCCCACCCGCCATCTGACTGCAGTTACTTGTGAGACCCTGAGTGAGACCAGCAGAACCACCCAGCTAAGCCCCAGCCAACCCATAAATCCATGAGAAATAATAAAACAACCTCATTTATTTATTTAATTTGGTAATCTCTACACCCAACATGGGGCTCGAACTCACAACCCTGAGATCAAAAGCTACATATTCTTCTGACTGTGCCAGCCAGGTGCCCTGGCATGGTTTCATTTCATTTTATTTTATTTTTTAATTCTTTTTTTTAATGCTTTTTATTTATTTTTGAGAGACAGCATGAGCAGGGGAGGGTCAGAGAGAGAGGGAGACACAGAATCCGAAGCAGGTTCCAGCCACTGAGCTCTCAGCACAGAGCCCGACACAGGGCCTGAACCCACGGACCGTGAGATCATGACCTGAGCTTAAGCTGGACGCTTAACTGACTGAGCAACCCAGGTGCCCCCAAAGTTTCATTTTAAATCCATGTTGGGATTGTTACATGGCAACAGATAACTGATAGACACAGGGCTTTGTTCACTGTGTTTCTGCTCGCCCAATCCAACCATCGCTTTTCCCACATGGTGGGCTCCTAGTCACCTGCCAACGTCCAGATTCGGTGTCACTTTCCCTCCTCCTCATGATCTGGATTAGTTTCTCTTTCCCCTGGGAAAGTCCATCATGAGGCTAACTTGATACTCACTTTTTTCTCTCTTCCACTGGCTGTGGAATGACAGTATGAGCGCATCTACTGCTCACAAAACCCGATGTCATTATTACCCATCATCCCTGTTTCGCAGGTGAAGGAACTGGACCACAGAGAGATGACCCAGATCACCCTGGTGTTGGGCGGCTCAGCAGAGAGTCCCACCCAGGCAGAGCCTGTGCTCTTAACCGCTGTGGTCCCTAAGTAGAGCCTAGACAGTGATGACATTGATTTTTCCATTTAACACAAAATCCAGAAGTAGGTGATGCCAGGGTCTGTCACAGCATAGCTCAGAGACCTCAGGATTCTTGCTTTTCTCCAAGATTCCCTTACCTTCATGATCACAAAATGGCTGCCATGGCCATGCCATGGGAACCCCAAGAGGAGGAGGAAGGAGGAACCTCTCCCACATTCTGAAGCTCCCTACAGACTTTCCTGATCATCTCATTGGCCTGTACTGGGTCACATGACAGCTGCTAGCCCAATCACTGACTAGAGGGGCCTGATGCCTGTATTTGGCTCAGCTCGATCTTGATTTGGAGGTTGGACCCGTTTTCTCTGCGCACATGGCTCCCTGATACGTGAAGGGAACCAGGGTTCTTTTCGCAGGGATATTTGGGGTTTGGCCCTTGGCCAATCAGTATTTCCCCGCTGTGGTCAGCCCTCAGGACCCCTGAAGTAAAGCCATACAGACAGCCTGTCCTTCACAAGGACCCACATGCCCCATGGGCTGCCTTCTGAGGTCTGCCTATGTGGGGACACCTGTCTTGTCTCTCCTGGGCCACGCAGGCCACACTGAGGTCCTAGGGGAGCTCCCAGGGCAAGTGGACAGCACGCCACCTACTCTCCCCACTCACTCAGCACCGCCCCCCCCCCCCCCCCCCCCCCCCCCCCCCCCCCCCCCCCCGATGCTGGAGTGACCAGAAGTGCCTGGTGATGGTGTGGCTGCCACTCCACCTGTGGTGTCCTGAATCTGCGTGAAAGGGAAAGAAATGTGTGTTGAATGTCAACATTTTGTGTGTAAAATGTTGCTATCTTACTTGAAAGGTCAATCAGAACCAAGTTCACCCCCAGTGAACCTGCCTCCAAGCCCCCTCGAGGACGAGGAACCCGATATGAGGGACACTGGCCTCCAGAAATTACTGTGTGTGTGTGTGTGTGTGTGTGTGTGTTTATTTATTTTTGAGAGACAGAGAGTGTGAGCAGGGGAGGGTCAGAGAGAGAGGAAGACACAGATCTGAAGCAGGCTCCAGGCTCTGAGCTGTCAGCACAGAGCCTGACACGGGGCCCGAACCCACGAACTGTGAGATCATGACCTGAGCTGAAGCCAGAAGCTCAACTGACTGAGCCACCCAGGCGCCCCCAGAAATTACTTTTTACTCAAAGATTTGAGAGAAAAAAGTCAATTTTTTTAAATGTTTTTTATTTATTTTTGAGAGAAAGAGAGAGACAGCGTGAGGAGGGTAGGGGCAGAGAGAGGGAGACACAGAATCTGAAGCAGCTCCAGGCTCTGAGCTGGCAGCACAGAGCGCAAAGCGGGGCTTGAACCCACCAACCGCAAGATCATGACCTGAGCCGAAGTCAGACGCTCAACCGACTGAGCCACCCAGGTGCCCTCAATCTTCTCTTTTTTTTTTTTTATCTTTCCCAGATCTAACTCATTTCCCCTCTTCTTTATTATATTAGGACAAGTGCATAGATTATGGTGAAGGAGAGCAAACCTCCAGTGAATTTTTAAGAGATTTTTTCCTGGTTGTCTTGCTTTGGGTTGTGAGCCCCCTCCCCAAGGCCTCTATGGGCACCCAGCCCTTTCCTGCCATCAGGAGGATTGTTGATAAGAAAGATCCTGAACACAGTCACAGGAGGCAGAGAGGCCTACACTCCACTCTCTACTGGCTACTAATTGCCCATGTGATCTTTCTTGGGCACGCTTCACCTGACAGCCGGTTTCTTCATCGACAAAAACGGAGATGATGATGGGTGGGGGGTGGCTGGAGGCATGACTTGGTTCTAAAGGCCGGGTCCCAGAGCCGGCGCACAGTAGGTGCTCTGTGCTCTCTCCCCAGCAGCCAACCTTGCCGTTCTGGTCATGGCCAACTCTCCACCTAAATCACACTCAGAGGCAGTTCGACAAACAAGGATGATTTAATACATTTCAGCACATTTCCGTTCAACATTATATGAAAACAGAACTCTTTATTACAACAGCAAGGCGTCATAATCACTGCTACTCCCGAAACACGAGGTTCATTAAAAAACCAAAGCAAAACCAGAACACGTTGAAACCAATGACTTGGCAAGACACTTCAATTCCCAGAGCCTGTTTCTCCATCCGGAGAACAGGCAGGTGGGGCGTCCCCAGCTCACTGTGGGCGGGGCTGGCTGGTGGCTCAGACACACACCCTGCCCCCTTCACCTCCTTCACGGTCAAGGATCAAGTCTCGGGTGACGCGGGCCTGGCTCTAATGCCCCTCGAAGGCTTCCCCGTCTCGTTTTGTGACAGAGAAGAGACAGACCTGAGGCTCTGGACCTTGGCGATGCGGCACGGAGGCCCTCCCCACCCCGGCACATTTATATTTCACAGCCACTTTCTATTTTTGGCAGCGAGAGATACATGTTGTCCGTTACTGGCAGCGATGGGATAAAGTTCCCTTTTTAAGCAAATTTTAGTGTAAAACATGAGTGTTTAAAGGAAAATATCTGGTAAACAACAATACAAAACATAGCAAAAAAAATGACAATGGGAAGAAAACACTTCATTAGGTCAACCTAAGAGCATTTAAAAAAATGTTTATTTTGAGAAAAAGAGAGAGAGGGAGTGTGTGTGAGTGGGGGAGGGGCAGGGACAGAGGGGGACAGATGATCTGAAGCGGGCTCTGCGTTGATGCGGGGATTGAACCCACGAACCGCAAGATCATGACCTGAACCAAAGGTGGACACTTAACCGACTGAGCCACCCAGGTGCCCCAACCTAAGAGCATTTCTAACATGTGTCCTGCAAGTCTGTGATTCTAAAGCAAAGTCTGAAGAAATACAATGATGTCCGGGTACCTTCCTAACTGACCTGTAGCAAGGAGCACGCACACACTCGTCTCTCCCTCTTTTCTCCATACCTTATATTTATATTGACCTTTTTTTAAAGAAGAAAAGGTAAAAAAGGGAAGAAGAATAAAGATTAAAACAAAGGAGGATTGAAAGCATCATCTCTAAGCTCTACTCCAACATCTCTGGTGCCGGCTGGGGCTACCTGGTGGGAGAAGCACCTCTTCCAAATGACTGGGGCTCTGAGGAGGTGCCACCTTTAAAAGGAATCGGCCTTTTGGGGACACGGGTGAGAATCTGGCCCCGGTGACCAAGTGACCACGCTGCCCTGATCTGCGGGGAGTCCTGGGGCATTCCCCCAGCGCACCGGGGTGCAGCCCCGCACAGATCTTGCCGCAGCTATTTCTGCCAGCCCTCTTCCTTCCCTTCCAAGCCAGGAGGAGGCAGCTACAGTTGCCATGGAAACCGGCTCCGTCCTCCCACAGAAGGCTGCCAGCCCTGATTTCCTGCGGAGTTAAGAAGCAGGCGGCAGCGGGGGTCACCCAGGCGTGAAGATGGGTTTCCCTGGGGGTACCCTGCCTCCTGCCAATCACAGCGCCTGTCTGGGAATCCTAGGGGTGCCTGGAGGCTGAGGGCCAGGGTAAGCCCCCAAGCCCCTGGACCGTCTGGAGACCTCAGGACCTCTCCTCCCTTTAGCTAGAGCTACAGAGACCGAGCTGCACACACATATGTGCGTCTTGTGTCTCGTGAGGTGCAGCCACCCAGAGGTGCCCCTGGCTCTGTCAGCCCTCTGATGCCCCTCCACCACCGCCTTGAGCCCCGGGAACGCGGAGCCACCCTCCTACCACTTGCTCCTGGGACAAGAATTCTGCCAAATCCTACCAAGCCACAGCACCTCTCTGAGCCCCTTTCCTCATCCCTAAAGAAGGCACAACCATCCTCTCTCCCCAGAGAGGCTGTAAGAAGTAGAAATACTGCATCTACCGTGCCTGCCTGTCCTCAATAAACAGGACCTAATGTTAATGATAATACTTAACATCATAGTAAAGGTTTCTAGGCAGTGTTTCTTGTTTTGTTTTTCCCTAAAGCTGATGTGAAGGCAAGTTTTCATCCTTGAGCTGTTAGTACGAAGATGGGTGCACCCAGGACAGGGTGGACCATTGGTCTGAGGACCAATTAGTAGGTTCCTGCCACCTCCTATGGTATTGCTTCTAAGAGTTAGAAGAGGGTTCTCAACCTGGAATGCCTTCAAGGGCCCGGGGATACTGGGAACAGAAAACCAGAAAAAATCTCCACCAGGTGGAAACCCTGGTGAGCCAGAATCCACGTGCCCCTGATTCTCAGCTCTGGCCAACAGCTGCCCGTGGAGATGTGGGCCCAGTGTGGCCAGATCATCCATGTTTTCAAGAGAAGCTGGTCATTTTAAACGGACTCTCCCAAGGACGACATGATGCCAGCTAATGTATATTTTCAGAAGTCTGGGCCAAACAAAACGGGTCTGCCAATGGGGCGTGCTGCAGCCAGTGCCTCCAAGCTAGAGTAGAAAACCAACACTTCCTCTTTCTCTGGCTCGACCAGGGAGCCCAGGGAGCCCTGGCGGGTTCCTTCCAGCGGGGCCAGCCTGCTGGGGCTGTCTTTCTTATTCCCTCCTGGAGTCTCGACACCGGGCAAGCTTTCCCACCTGGAGCCCTTCCGTCTAGAACAGAGAATCGAGCCCACTCTACGGGAGGTGCACGTGTCCTGCACCTTGAATGCATTCGCCTTTGGGAAAACCTTCCTGAATTTTCTCAAGCATCTGTATGAATGGAGAGGAGGCAGGTGTCTGGCAAAGCAGACAGTCTAAGAAACTTGTGTGGCTTTAGCTAGTTTAATAGTAATTCAGGGACAGAGTCTATTTCAATGGACACATGGCTAGGCCCTGATTGGCCTTCTGATGGCCGGCATCTGCTCTGCCAGGCTAAGGCCTGGACTACACCGTTGCCAAGGACTTGGCCCCTTGCTGGACCAAGGCAGAGCAATCAAGATGAGGGCTGGGGAGCAAGGTGAGCCGGGAGCAGAGACTCATTCTGGAACTCGACCAGCGGAGCAGGCAATCCACAGAGCTTCTGGTGTACCTTCTTTACTCACCCCCTCTCAGCGTCCCTTTGTTCCCCTCCCCTGGACACAGCCTTCTAAGGAAAATTCAGGAAAGTGTCCATGCTGGCACCGCGGAGTGTTCAGAGCTCCTGAACCCAGGGGAAGTGCCGACACAGAAAGCCTGGGGTGGGGGCGGCAGGCTGGGTGGAGGCAAGGGTGCGCCGGAGCCCTGTCTGCTCCCGGAGCTCACAGCCGGATGCGGTAACGGACGGGCACGTCGTGTTCCGGCTGCAGCAGCCCGAAGCCGTACCTGCTGAGGTCAAACTCGGGGATCTCCACGTCTGGGTTCATCAGCTCCAGGTCAAAGTGCACCAGCACCAGGAACACGAATCTGCAGAGAGATGGTGTTGAAGGCGTGAAGGTCTAGAAGAGTTGGGGGTCTCCCCTAAATAAGGCAGGAAGGCGATGGCTTCCTCCGGAGTCTGACCCCAGCTCTCGCACTGGGAGAAGTGGGAGGACAGCCAGGGAGCACGGGTGTTTCCTGCCCAAAGTCCACGAGCGCCTGCACATCTGCCAGCCCGTGGCGAGGAGGCCTGCCGACCAGTTCTGCCGACAGGCGGTGACCAGGGATGACGAAGGTCAACTCCACACCAAAGTCTGCTCAGCCAGCGCGAGATGGTCAGTGCGGTCTCTGCCGACGGCTGCGTGTGCCTCGTGCTGGGGTGGTAGAGCGGGGAGACAGGGAGAGCTTGGCCCCCGGGTCTCTGTATGGAGGGGAGGAACCCCCAAACCCACCACCTACTTCACAGGAGCAGGAACGACACCTCTGCTGTGGCCGGCCAGAGACTTGGGGGTCGTTTGTTACAGCAGCAGACTCAGTGGCCCTTTCTGACCCCCTGCCCACACCTCTCCCCACCCACTGTCCCCCACCCAACTCCCGGGCGCCTTCACTGTCTGCACTGGTCAGCGCTGCCGCTAAACCAGAGGCTCCTTTGTGAGCTCAGGAAAAGTCCCCCTGCCCAAGGCCTCTTACCGCCGTCCATGCGGAACTCCTGACGAGCGTACAAGCCAGGCCAGGGTGTAATCTGTGTGCCGGTAAGTGTGGAGGCAGCCCTACCCCGGCCCACCTGCCTCAGCTTACCTCCCGCCGCCTGTGTCAGCGGGGTCAGCACTGGATCCTCCACTGCTCAGTGTCCCTCCACCACCGCGACCCAGGGGCCAGTGTGGGGCAGAGGACGCTTTCATCTCACTGAATGGAGACGGGGGAAGGCGAGGACAGAGCCGAGTCCACGCCCCAGGCAGTGGAGCTGGATGAACTCAACTCTGCCTCTTGACCCTCACCAAGTTTCTTTCCCACCATGGGCCTCAGATTCCCTGTCCAGTCAAAGAAGGTCCAAGAGGTGGGACAGGTCCCTCCCGGCTCTGAAGCTGGGAGATGCTAGAGGTCAAGTTTATACGGGCGGGGAGCTCCGTGCCCACAGCTGGATTGGGGTCCTGGCACCTCCCCTCACCAGGTGCATGACCACAGTGGCAAATGATCGGACCTCTAGTCAGTATGAGACTGACCCCACCTAGCAGGGGTGCACAGCAGTGAAGGGAGACAAAAATAACCACAAATTAGCTAAGTCACTGAAATGTGAGGTGCAAGGCACTGTGCTAAGCACTTAGTAGCCATGATCTCTTTTTAACCGGTCTGAAAACTTTATAAGGTAACAACTGCAGTCAGTTCCGCCACAACACTTTTGAACGGGGGAGTCTGTTCTGACCTGATGGATATACTGGGGCCCCGAGGAGGCCTCGTGCAAATCCCCCATTTGCTTACGGGTTTCGTGTGCGAAAGGCACGAGGAGAATGCAGACCCACACCCAGCTGAACCCACTGAGCACAAACCCACACCCGCGCACCTGAACGCCCTCTGCGAGCGAGCTCAGCCCCCGGGCTGGCTGGGGCGCCACCCCTGATGGCAGGTGTCCGATTTCAGGGGACCCTCCTTCCACGTGTCACAGTGACTGCATAGCTACAACCCGCCCAGAACCCACCTCACAAACAAGCTGCGGGTGGTTTTCAAAGTCAAGCTCCACACTTATGGTAGCACCGAGGTTCTCTATCGGCCACAACACGTGTGAGCCTGCACGACCGTCCTTCCCCTGCGTTCTTATCTTGCATGTGTTACTTAGGTGTTTTTGACTGTTGGAGCCTGGCCCCATTTCCCCCACAATCCCTGTTGATTTTATTGTGTGGTTTCACATGGACGTGAGTTTTAGGAAGGCGCATGAAGCTGAGAAACAAAAGGTTAATGCAATGTGTCCATTCACTTAGCATAATTCATGCACATTAGCAATAGTAATATTAGTAATTATAGTAACAACTAACACTGATTAAATGCCTACAATGACCCAGGCAGTTGGGTAAGTACTTTGGAAGACCTAATTCCTTCGTTCTGGAGCCCCTGGGATACAAAAGGATCAGTACCCGCGCCCTGAACAGTTGAGGAAACAGGCACAGAAGGTCACCCAGCTTACAATGACACAGGGGCAGGACACAGATGGCATAACCCTGTTTCTGGTCCGGAGGCCAAGGCTCTTGGGATCCAGGGAAGAGAATTTACACGGCGCTCCGGCCCACAGGTGTTGAAATAACCAAGAGGGAACAATGACGTTTGGCCAGTTCCTGCCGAGAGGGCTCTGAGCACGCACAGCAGCTGCGGAGGGACAGCAACGGTCAGCTGCAAAGAACGCCCAGTGTTTGGTATTCTGGAGGGTTGGTATTTGGACACCAGGCTTGGAGGGAAGAGCTCATGGCCAGATCAGATTCCTTCAAAAGAGATCAGAAATCTGGCTTTTTCTGTGAGATCTTCGGAGTCTTAAAAGTTAGCACACATTTTAAAAAACACAAATAAACAGATCTGTGGGCCGGAGATGGCTCATGGGCTGTTTGGAGCCTCTGCCCAGTTTCCTGGCTGAAAGCCCTTGGTCTCCGGAGAGGAGGGTGCATGCCAACCAGCTGGAGCAGGAGCCCCCTCCCCCACAGCCTGCACCCGCCGCCCCCCCCCCCGCCCCCACTCACTGTTTGATGCTGCTGACGGCGTAAGCCTTCCCCAGGCACTGGTTGAGGCCAGCTCCCCACGGCATGCTGTAGTGCTTCAGTCGCTTCCCGTCCTTGTAAAAGTCTTTCTTCTCTGACCCATCAGAGTTCAGGAATCGGTTATACTTAAATACCTGAAATAAAAGGAGGTCCATTTCTGGCTCCACCCCCACAACATGTGCACAGGAAGAAAACTGTGAGGGCGTTCAGTGAAGCCTTGTTTAGAAGAGGGAAACACTGAAAACAAAGTAAAGGTGAATCAATAGGGCAGTGGTTAAAAATTTACTGCAGCTTGGGGTGTGTGGGTGGCTCAGTCGGTTAAGCGTCTGACTTCGACTCAGGTCATGATCTCATGGGTCGTTGAGTTTGAGCCCCGTGTCGGGCTCTGTGCTGACAGCCTGGAGCCTGTGTCCCTCTCTGGCTCTGCTCCTTCCCTGTTCATTCTCTGTCTCTCTCGCTCTCTCAAGAATAAATAGACATTAAGAAAATTTGTTTTAATTACTGAAGCTTTTTAGAAGGGTGAGCTTGGTCTGCGTGTGCTCACACAGAAAGGGTTCTTTAGACTGGCTGAGTTAAAAAGGTAAGTTTCAGACTAGCCTATATTATGTTACTCTGTTCACACACTATTTATTCATATGTGTGCCAGTGTGTTGTATGTGTTTGTAAAGGCATAAAAATAATTTAAAGGATACACTCCAAACCATTGTTAGGGAAGTCCGTATAAGTGGAGAGTAAAGGAAATGAAGAAAAGTTTTTACTTTTAAACGTACGTGTCTGTAGATATCTACTTTACAAGTATATATAACTTTGGCAGTGTAAAATTTAAAATTAAAATGATTTTTAGAGGTCCCTGGCTGGCTCAGACGGTAGAGCATGTGACTCTTGATCTCAGGGTCATGAGTTGAGCCCCTCCTGGGGCATAGAGATTACTTAAATAAAATTATTTTTTAAAAAGAGAACGTCCATTTCCTTTGGTTACACTGTAGAATGGTAAGGTGAAGACTGTGTCTGAGAACAGAGCCTGGTACAGAGTAGGAGCTAGATTAAAGATGGGTGGAAGGGTAAGTAAATGGACCAGTGGATAGAGAGATGCAAGACTGAGTGGGCGGGTGGGTGGATGAATGAGTGGGTGGATGGATGGAAGGATGGAAGGGTGGATGGGTGGATGGATGGATGGATGGATGGATGGATGGAAAAAAGGATGGATGGATGGGTGGACGAATGGATGGAAGGGTGGGTGGATGGGTGGATGGATAGAGAGGTGGGTGGACAAATGGATGGAAGGATGGATGGACGGATGGATGAATGGGTGGAAGGGTGGATGGATGGATGGAGATGGATGGGGGGATGGGTGGGTGGAGATGGATGGGGGGATGGGTGGGTGGACAGATGAGTGAGTGGGTAGATGGATGGATGGAAGGGTATGTGGATGGATGTAAGCACAGGGGCCTGGCTCCTGATAAGCACCCAAATCTGTTAGATATTGTGAAAGTCTGACCTGTCTCAAAGTCCGAGGAGAGAGAAAAGTGTTGAGAAGCTGACATGACATTCTGAAACAAGGAAAATTGCTCAGCTGTCACTTACAGAGCACTCCATGCATGCCAGGCAGTGTGAAGCCCTTCCTTACATGCTCTCATTTAATCTTTCTGACAACCCGATGAGGCAGGTGCTATTATGAGGTCCATTTCAGAGGTGAGGAAAGACCGAGAGAGGTGAAGTAATCTGGGCATGGTCACACAGCAAACAAAGAGCAAGGTGGACCGCCACTCAGATCTGGCTAGTCCTGAAGCCACTGATTTTTTCCCATGGTCCCTGGCATGCAACTCACCTCTGGGTCTGTGTAGATTTCCGGGTCTCTCTGGGGACTCAGGAAGGGAAAGAGGAGGAGGCGGTCGCCACGGCGCAGGCTGAATTCCCGCCCATCTGCCATGCGCATGGCCAGGTCCACCACGACCTCCCGGGTAATGAAGGGCGCAGCAGTGAGCCTCAGGCTCTCACTAAGGACGCTGTCTGCATGGGCAGTGCCAGAAAGGTCAGCAGCCATCCTCTTACACACGCAAATGCCATCCCCAGCCCTCATTTTACAGAGGAAGGTGGCCAGGCTCAGAGAGGGTGTGTAACTTGCCCACCATCACCAAGCAAGGCCAAATGATGAGATATGATTACTGCAGTCCTCAGATCTTGGGTGTATGAGGGGTTGGATCTGACGCTAGAAGCTGTGAAGGAACGTGGGAGCCAGGGAGACATCAGGGGAGACTAGCGAGAGCAGGGCCATCAGTACTGGTTGTTTCTGTTTGACCAGCTGACGTTCCGCATCTGGAAGCAGCTCCCTGGTTTTCCTCTGGAGACCGCCCCTCTCCCACCGTCAGAGGCTGTTGACCTTGCTGCCAATTCCATGGGCTGTGTGTGATTGGCCAATGAGAGCATCCCAACCCTCTGAACCCTGCAATTGGTTCAGGATGTGCATGTGACTCAAAGAGAGCCAGCCAATGAGACACAATCCTGGGACTTTGGGTAGAAGCATTTCAGAGAAGCACTCCCTCACAGGACTGACAGCATGTCAGCCTGGACCTGCTGGTGGCCATCCTGGGGACCCGAGACTGGAGCCAACCCAGCAGGGCAGGGCCCAGGGAGGGAGAGACCGAGTCCTAATGATGTTGTTAAAGCACCTGGGTCCACCTGTGCCTGAGGGTAGCTCTCCTTTTTCTGCTTCAGCCAGTTAAGTTAGGTTTTCTGCCACTTGCGACCCAACATCTACTGAGACCAAGTCCTGGGCAGCTGAGTGAGGGGCACAGAGATACGGGGTCTAAGAAGATAGGAGGTCTAGGGAGGCCCTAGGTCAGAGGACACTGATAGATCCTGGATGACAGGAGTCCATGCTGGGAAGGGCTTAGGGGCCCAGGATGGCCCAGTCTTTGGGGCTCATCCGGAGGGTCTGTCTCACCGAGCACAGGCATGCTGTCCAAGAGCTTCTGGGGGAGGGCGGTCATTTGCGAAACAGGTTCCTCTGCTCCAGACAGGAGCTGCTTGAGTTCCCCACGGACAGCAGCCAGGGCCCCAGGATTCTTGAGGAGGAAGAGCAGAAGCCAGAAGGCGGCAGGACCCATATTGCCCTGCAATGAGAAGAGGCCTGTTATTCCATCAACAGGGCCTACCTGGGACGAGAGCCGACCGGTCTGTGCCCGGGACACTGCCCTGGCCCAGGCACAGCGGTCAGCAGGCCTGGGTTCCCACACCTGCCAAACCTCTAGGCATGACTCATGTTTATCTTCAGCTCAGGACATGGCCCAAGTATGCTCTGGGGCTTTGGTGTAGACCAATGCCTGCTTTCAGGGCTGTTCTTGGCATCCCTGACCTTGAGCAAAATCATGGAGCTGAGCTCACACAGGGATCTTCACAGCTAATTGGCAAAGAAGTGTCAGTAGTAGGAACAAGGTGGGTCAGTGAAGATTGTTGTTAACATCTAGGATGACCGATTCTCCACCCTTCCCTGCGTCCGTGCCCCTTGCCACGGACTTTGGCCTGGCTTCCATCTCCGAGGCAGAGTGTATTTCCCCAGCCCTGAATGTGGGCTCTGCTGTGAGCTGCTTTGACCCACAGAACTGGCCAGAACTGACAGAGCGGCAGCTCTAAGCACGGGCCTTAAGAGACCTTGTGCGTGTCCACTTGCCTGGGGAAGTGGCCCCACGTGAGCCGGCTGTCCCCCTAAGCCTGCCCAGGGCAGCCGACGTCCAGCAGACCCGCACACGTGTGAGTTAAATACTCATCAGTGCGTGCCACCGAAGTGTTGAGGCTGTTTGCTACACAACAATACGATCTGATGTGATACCAGGTATCGACTTTCAAATGTTTGCGTTTTGTGTATGTGTGTCGCGAAAAAGCGGTAATCAACGATGACCCCGAAAGCTAGTGATTTCTTGAAAAATATTATGTAAAAGTCCCCAATAGTTCAGTAATTAGGAAAATGGATTAAATTTTCTTGCTCTAGGGGCACCTGGCTGGCTCATCGGAGGAGCATGTGACTCCTGATTTCAAGATTGTGAGTTTGAGCCCCACATTGTGTGCACAGATTACTTAAATAAATTTTTAAAAAAACTACAAAAAAGTTTCAATTTCTTGTTACAAGACTTTTCAGTCTTAGCTGAACATTTTAATATTCAGATATTTCACGCGGCTAAAATGTGCGTGGGGTGCCCTGAAATGTGCCCCAGGCACGGGCGGGATACCAGCTACCCTTGATTTGGGGCACAGTTTTGTCTACATCCCTTCTTGATGATAGTCATTAAATGCCGTATTTCCCCAGGAATTCTATTACAGACATAACTGCACACAGACAAAAGGACATTTGCACAAGGATATTGATGATCACAGTGCTGATGTAACAATGGAAAACTGGAAGCAAACCCGGTCTATCAATAGATCAATGAGATAAATGATGCTCCATCCATAGGACACTGAAACAGGAAGTCATTAGAAGGCAGCTGACTCTGTGCACGGACGGGACAGTAGCCAAGATGCGCTGAAGCACAGGGACGCGGACAGGGGTTCGCTGGGCTCCCTTCTGTGTGTGGGTTTGGAGAGGGATCCCGTGAAGCCGCACTGACCATCTCTACAAGGAGTCTCTGGGACCAAAGTGGGGAGGGCTGGGGGGGAGCGGCGGGTACTGATTCTCACTACATATGCCCTTTTACACTGTCTGAAATTTTTAAATGGATGCAGTGCTTTTAAGCCACACAAAAACGGGGTAATTTTTATACTCATCTGCAATGACATGGAGAAATGTTCATGAAACAATATTCAGTAAAATCAAAACTTGGATTTTAAAAACTGCGTGATCTTAGGGCACCTGAGTGGCTCAGTTGGTTAAGCATCTGACTCTTGATTTCAGCTCAAGTCATGATTTCATGGTTTGTGAGACTGAGTCCCGAATCAGGCTCTGTGCTGACAGGACAGAGACTGCTTGGGATTCTCTCTCTTTCTCTCTCTCTCTCTGCCCTTCCCCTGCTTGCGTGCACTCCTTCTCTCTCTCAAAATAATAAACTTTAAAAAATTAAAAAAAAAAACCTCCATGATCTTCATCACAGAAAAAAAAAACTACTAAAAAAGGCAGAAAACAAATGGACCAAAGCATCAATGATGGTGAAACAGATTTTGTTTTTTCTCTAGCTACGGTGAATTCAGCACCAAGGAGGGGGCACGTTTCCGCACTCAATTTTCCCTCAAGCAGGCAGCATTGTCACCCGTTTCACTGAAGTGGCAAAGGGGCTCAAAGCTACTTGCTGAATAAACCTCTATGTCCAAGGCAGCCTGGCAGGTGGGCTGGCGGAACCCTGGCCTGGATGGGGCAGAGTTGGGTTCACATCCCAGCTCCCCACTTTCTGTGACTCTGGACAAACCACTTCCCACTCTGGATCTCAAAACCTCCCTCCTGGTAAAATACGGTAACATGCTCACTCCTGCGGTGGCCACAGGGCTCACGGAGACTGGGTACAAGCGACTTCCACCTGCTGGGCACAGAGCAGGTGCTCAGAAGCCGTTTCTCCTCCCCGTGCCCCTCCTCTCCTCCCCTACCCCCTTTGAGAACAAGGTGGGGGCCTTGGACTCTGGGATTTCCTCTAGCACCTCAGGTCCTACAGAGACAAGCAAGGTCACTTGCTGTCCATCACTTAAATAGCCAGGGGGTGTAGGTGATAAATAATTCAGCCTGGGGTAAACTCCGTGCCAAGGCCATTTTGTCTTGCCTGGACAGTCTGATGGGGCCACTGCTTGTTACTCACAAAGCATGAGGGGAGCATGAGGCTTCTCAGTGATCTCTGCCTTCCAGAAGAAGCTGTGGCAAGTTAGGGAGGTGGCAAAGCCTGCCTTCCAGCCACTGCACAGACCTGTGAGTGTGCACGTGTATGTGATCACACCTCTACAAGGGATCTTGAATTCACCACCCTGGAAACTGAGCTTTCTCCCCCAGGGCCTTGCCTCAGTTTACCCAGGAGAACATGTCCTGTCTAGTCTCATCCCCTACCCCTACAGCCAAAGTCCATTCACCCAGGAGCACCGGTCCTCTGCTCTACCTGTTCTGTGAATAGCTGACCTCCAGGGGGCGCTCACAGGGCACGAGAGGCAGCACTGGGATCCCGAGCGCCACTCTGTGGCCACCTCACCACACAGTCAGTAGGAGTGGGGGACACATGCACCCTGCCGGCCCTGCATGCACTCCCCTGCCTGTGGGTACCAGCACCCCATTTTCCTACCTCCATTTCACTCTGATCATCTGGGGCTGATCCACGCCCTCCAGACCTCAGGTGTGGCCTCGCAACCTGGGCTGGGCCACTCAGTGACACACTCAGAGGGGACGTGTGACCCAGGCTGGACCAATGCGCCTCAGACTTGGGATTTGTGGGAGAATCCATGGGAAGAAGAAGCCCTCCTCCACGGGGCTGCTGGCACCCTTCACGGCCACCCTCTGCCAAGGGACGGGAGATCACAAGTGAAATCTCTTCATTTTTTGTTATTAAAAAAAATTTTTTTTAGGGTCCACATGGTCGACCCCCACCTAATGGCTCAGAGCCAGGAGGGAAGCCTGGGCTGCCAGGCCGTCGTGAACTGCTCTCTCTGCCCACCTCGCCCCTTCAGAGCCTGGACCTGGGTCTTGGATGGCAGCCCACCGGGCAGCCCTCTAGGCCCCTGGGTGCTGAGCCTCCAGACTCCACTCTGATCTGACAAGAGCAGCCACAGCTCCCAGCTCGCCACCTCTCAGAACTCCTTCTGCAGTGGGTCTCTGGGCGGCCTCCTCCCGGCTCCCCTGACACACCCCCAGACCAGTCCTCCTCGGTGGCCGTGCAGTCTCCTCTCCATCCTCCTGACCCCCACGGCCAGGGAGGCCGGGGGCTGGGTCCCCTCTCATCCCCCTGAACCCCTGCGGCCTTCAGTCCAGTGGCTGCCACTGGACCAACTACCCCAACAAGTCCCAGGCGCACCTCTTCCTCCTGGACCTCAACCTGAACTCCGTATCTTCACTCCAGCTGTATCCCCCACCCCCGCCCAGTTCTGTCAGACTCCGCACGTCCAAAACAACCTTCTGATTTTCTCCCCGCAAACTTGCACCTTTCATCATCTTGCTCGTTAACAGCATCTGCATCCTTCCTGTTGCTCGGGCCGAAGCCCGGAGGCCTCACTGTGGGTACCCTCTCTCAACGTCCCCCGTCCAACAGCAAATCCTGTTGGCTCTACCCGAAAATGTGTCCAGAATGCCCTCACTCTCTCTCTGGGCCTCGGTACCTACCCTGGTCCAGCAGCATCCTCTCTTGCCTGGACACGGCAGTGGCCTCATCTCTGGTCCCCCTGCCTCCACGTCCCCCACTACAGTCAACTCTCAGTAATGTAGCCAGAACGATCCCTCTAAAGCAGATGCAGGCCACGTTGCTCCTCCGCTCAGAGTCCTCAAAGAATCCCTCTCTCAGCATAAAAGCCAAAGTCCTCCCCAAAGCCCACAGGGCCCTGCTATCTATCACATCACCCCGATCCCCACCTCAGGGCCCTTGCACTTGCTGTGTTCCCTGCTTAGATGCCCTCGCCCTATGTATCTGTGTGGCTCCCTGGCTCCCTCCCTCCCGTTATATTTCTGCTCAGTTGTGACCTTCCTGGTGAGGTCTTCCCTGGCCACCTATAGAAAGCAGCCCCGCCCACTCCTCCCCCACTTCACCAGTTCTCCACAGAACTTACTACCTGGACTATAGTCTATATGCTTACTTGTTTACCAATTGTCTTCTCCCAGAATATCGGCTCCGTAAGGGCGGGGATCTGCTCACTGCTCTATCCCCGGCTTCTAGAACGGTGCCCAGCCCAGTGGGCATTCACTACATCACTGTTGAACACGTCTAGTGATTACAAGTTTTCCATCATCGCTTTCTCCCATCCTCAGCACAGAGCCTTGAGAAAGGTACTGACTGCCGTCTTCATTTACAGCTGAGTAAACTGAGGCACCAAGAACTGAAGTGACCGGTTCGCCAGGGAGTGGCAAAGTCAGGATTCAGACCCAGGCAGGTCGGTCACAGAGCCTGTGCCTGACACCACCTGGCTTCTCAGCAGCTTGGCTGCTCTCAAGACTCGAGCTCTGGAAGCATCTTCTCACCTGCCTGAACTCTGCACGCTGCCAACGACTCAGACTCAGAGGACATCCTGTCCCCAAGCCCCGCTCAGCTTTCCTGGCCCCGCCAAAGGCTGTTGCCCAGACTCTGCCACTCAAGCCCCCAAGCCGCATCCAGTTCTGCTGACAGAGATCATTCTGTAAGGGATTCTGAGGGCAGTGGGGAGCTCCAAGTCTCTGCCCATAAATATGTTATTAGGCACTAATGGGGCCCCAACTGCTGATTAAACCCAGCCTTCGCCCCTTGCCAGCCTTCGCCTGCAAGGACAGCTAATGGCTCCGAGAGAAAACTAAAAATAAGCTGCGAGTCGATGGGAAGGGAATTACCCAGAAACGTTGGGCTGTGCAGCTGTTACTGCTGAGGATGGGCCAAGAGAAGGTGCCGGACTCCGGGATCCAGGAGAGGGTGGGAACCAGCCCCGAGAGGGAGCATCCTCAGCCCTGCTTTCTCTCACCGCAGTATCTGGTCTGTTACCATATCCGCTGGCACTGTCCTCTCTGTTTCCAGAATTTCCTCATCACCGCCATGACCACCACCTGGTCCTACCACCACCATCTCATTGGTGTCCCTGCTTCTGCCTTTGTTCCTCAGATCCTGTCCCTCCTCCACTCAGAATATTCCCGGGCTCCCACCTCACCCAGAGAAAAATCCCCGAGTCCTTACTTACTGGGACCCGCATGCCATCCATGATCTCTTCCCTCACTCCCCCCCTACCCTTCTGCTTCAGGTACACTCAACTCCTTGCTGTGGCCCAAGCACTCGGTATGATGCAACCCCGGGGCCTTTGCACGTGCTGTTTCCCCTACCCAGAATGCTCTATTTCCACATCTCTCCCAAGCCCCCAACTTCAGCTCTTTCTTATCAGCCAAATATCTCCTCCTCAGAGTTCTCCCTGACCACCTTGGTGACAACGGACCCCCAAGATCTCTGTATTCCGGACTCCATTTTACAGCCCGTATATCCGGATCTAAATTCACCCCTGGGTGGCTCAGTTGGTTAAGCATCTGATTCTTGATTTTGGCTCAAGTCATGATCTCACAGAGTCAAGCACAGAGCCTGCTTGGGATTCATTCTTTCTTTCTCTCCCCCTCCCCCTGCCCCTCCTGCTTGTGCAGGCACACACATGCTTTCTCTCTTTCCCAAAATAAATAAACTTTAAAGGTAAATTAAAGTAAAATAAAATCACCCTACATGTACTTCCTTGACTGTGCACCTCCCCCCCCCTCAGCTAAAACATAAGCAACAAAAGCCTGTCTTTGAGGTCTATGGTGAGTACTCAATGGAACTTTTAAATAATTCTTCAAAATGACTGTTCTGCCTACTTCAAAAATGTCAAGGTCGTGAAAAACAATGAAAGGCACAGAAACGGTTCCACATTAAAGAAAACTCAAAAGACGGAATGACTAAATGTGCCATGTGATCCTAGACTGAATGTCAGACCAAGACGAAGCATAAATGACATTGCTGGGACAAGCTGTGACCTGAGTGGGGTTGTCTATTAGGTGACGATCCTCTATCTGGGTTAATTGTCCTGAATGTGATCATTGTACTGTGTCACGTAAGGGAAACTTCCTGCTCTGAGGAATGTAGGCTGAAGGAATTAGGGATGAAGAGTCACGACGTCTGGCCCCTGTTTGCAAACGGTTCGGTAAAATAACTGCCGTAGGAGAGAGGAAGGAGGGGGGTGGAGGGAAGAGGGAGAGAGAGAAGGCACAGGGGATAAAATGTCACAAACTGGGGACTTAAGGTGAACTGTGTATGTTAATTCAACTACTCACATGGCTTTTCTCCAAGTCTGACGATTTTCCAAAGTCAAATAAATTAATCCTGAAGGGTCCCGTTCATGACACAGACAGGTAAGAAAGTCCGGGACCTGGGGCAGACAGCCCACAGCCACACGCACGTGGAGACACAGTAACAAACGCACGCACCCAGGCAGCTCGCATGCACACTCGCACACGTGCCCGATCGCACACACGACACACGTGCACAACCACCACCCCGCGTGCACCCACCTGCGTGGCCCAGAGCTGCAGCACCATGGCCCGGGCCCGCATGGCCTCCGGCACGCCCAGCTCCTCCAGGTGCAGCAGGTAGCTCTCCAGCCACCTGCTCCGGTGGGCCCGGGCAGCAAGTCTGGCCGGGGACAGCAGCTTCCACAGGTGACCTTTGGCTCTGCATGCGCGGTCCTTGTCCGCTACAGGGACAGAGCACAGAGTGGGGTGGGGTTACAGATCCACCCCAGGCCCAGGACCACGCAGCCCTGATGGCCCGTGAGGCCAAGGGTCTTCTGGGTGTCACTCCTCGGGGGGGGGGGGGGGGAAGAGGATCCAAGAAAGGCCTTTAAATGCCAACTTGTTATTCTCTGTCTCACCCCCAGTGGACAGGAGTGAGGGGCCCTGTCCTGCTCACCTCCGTGTCTCCAGCCCCTGGCCCGTTGTAGGTGCTCTGTCAATATGTATTAAATGAATGGTGTTTCTGGGGCGCCTGGGTGGCGTCCGACTTCGGTTGAGTGTCCGACTTCGGCTCAGGTCACGATCTCACTCACAGGTTCAAGTCCCGCATTGGGCTCTGTGCTGACAGCTCAGAGCCTGGAGCCTGCTTCAGATTCTGTGTCTCCCGCTCTCTCTGCCCCTCCCCCACTCATGCTCTGTTTCTGTCTCAATAATAAATAAAAACATTAAAAAACTTTTTTAATGAATGGTGTTTCTTACACAGCAGGGAAGGAACAGGAAACACGGAGCGGCACTCTCCCTTCCCAGCTCCCCTCCCTGAGCAACGCCAGCCCGTGTGCCCAAGGAGACTCAGGAGACACGGAAATAACCTAACTGCTATCAAGAGGGGACAGACGGGTCTAGGGGTCTCAAACTCTACCTCCCCAGAAGCAGGTAAAGTAAATGAAGGAGGAGGGCCAGGGCGGGGCCATGGGGAACAGGAGGGTCCGGGCGACCCCCAGCCTGACAGAGGACCTGATCCCAGCAAGGAGCCTGAGTTCTCAGAAGAAGAAAGTCCAGAAGTTCACAGGGAGTCTCCCCGTGTGTTTTAAGGTCAGCGTCTAGGCAAGACACGTTCCCGGCCGCCATTAAGTACGCAACAGGGTGTTACGCCCCAGAGCGCCACGGGCCGGGGAAACCGAGGTTCAGATCCAGACGGGTCAGGCGGACGGTGGAGGGTGCGAAGCCAGGTGCTCACTGTGGAGACACTGTTTCACTACAAGATGATGCCGTATTTACAGATGTCCGTGCAATTAAGAGCTTTGGTTCTTGCGCAATCACCCCTGGGAAAAGTGGGGGTCGCTCTGGGTTGCAACAAAACTCCCAAGGACGAGAGACGCTCTCATTGGTCTTTTGGAACCACGAAGCAGTGTTTCCGGAAGACCCATCCACCCAATGGTTCTAGACCGGGCTGCACATTATAGGGTATCTGAAAGGGTGGAAAATGTAGGCTAAACTTATATTAAAATACACATGTATTTTTAAGCATATTAGTTACATTTTCAAATAACATGCCCCATGTGCTTTTCTTCAACCTCTAGACCTTTTCAGGTGATGTACTTCTCAATTTAATATTTAATATTTATTTTTGAGAGAGACAGAGTATGAGTGGGGGAGAGGCGGAGACCAAGGGAGACCCAGAATCCGAAGCAGGCTCCAGGCTCTGAGCTATCAGCACCGAGCCCAATGCAGGGCTTGAACTCACAAACTGAAATCATGATCTGACTGAAACCAAAGAGTTGGATGCTTAACCGACAGAGCCACCCAGTGGCCCCTGCACTTCTCAATTTAAAGCAATGAGCCCAACTATTCACCTGAAATACATTATCCTCCTTTGTTTCTTAATTTTGGGGGCACTGGAGAATCACCCAGGAGCTTTAAACCTCTGGACGCCCAGGTCCCACTGCAGACCGATCTTGTCAGAATCTTGGGGGGTGGGGCCTGGGTACATGGAGGTTTTCAACAAGTGAGTGGAGGGTAAAGGAAGTGTTGAAGGCCCTCAGTTTATGCTTATGCCAGATTCGTAAGAGTTAGCTGATGAAACAGCTAAAGAAGGAAGCAAAGAAATTTAACACAGGTTTGGAAATGGCTGAGATTCTTTGAGGTCTGACAGCATAATTACAAACCTTGACTATTATTGTCAACACAGACTTTAAGGACGACTTTAAAAAGCAACACAGGGGGGCACCTGGGCGGCTCAGTCAGGTAAGCATCCGACTTTGGCTCAGGTCAGGATCTCATGGTTCATGGGTTCGAGCCCTGCATCGGGCTCTGTGCTGACACCTCAGAGCCTGGAGCTGCTTCTGATTCTGTGTCTCCCTCTCTCTCTGACCCTCCCCTGCTTGCTCTCTGTCTCTCTCAAAAAGAATAAACGTTAAAAAAGTTAAAAAAAATAAAAAATAAAAAGAAACACAGTATGAAAATACAACGAGCAGAATGAGAGAAAACATTTACAAATCATAGATCTGGTAAGGGTCTAGGGTCCAAAATATATAAAGAACTCCTACAATTCAACAACAACAAAAACCCACCCCACCTCACAACCCTCAGTTTTCAAGCCTGTAAACTAGGATAACAGAAGTACCCGCACAAAGGGTTTGTGCAGAAATTGAATGTGTTAACCTAGAAAGCACAGAGAGTGCTGCCTGGCACAAGCCTAATAAACAGTAGCTATATTATTAAATGAAGCTAATGAATGTTAGCAAATTATTAGTCCATGGAGAATATATTTGTATCTTGTTTCTATACTTAGGAAATAATAATAATTTGTGAAATAAAGAACACAGAGTTGGCAGCCAGAGACCCAGGTAGAAATCCTAGCTCTGCCCCTTCCTAGAAAGATGATCTTGTGGGAACAATCTGGATCTCTGAGCCTCAGTCTCCCCATCTGTAAAATGGGGGCAACCTAGCTCATGGGATCACTAGGAGGATACAGAAACACAGAACACACTTGGTACTGGTCGGGGCTTAGCAAGTCATGCTTGCTACATTCTTGTCACCAGCCCAGTGCAATGACTCAGTGACTCAGAACTGCCGGGCCTGAGTAACTAATGACGGAGCTGCGGGGTCAAATTCCAGACCTCCCATGCTATGTGGCCTTGGCCAAGGCCCTGTCCACCACTGGGTCTCAGTCTTTCCATCTGTAAAACTAGAGGCCCAGAGTTGAGTACCCCTCAAATTTTTCCTCAGAAGCCCCTCTGTGCTCTAGAAACCTGGGCACAGTCCAGAGAGGGACATATATTTAAAGTCCTGTGTTTTGGGGTTCGAGCCCCACGTTGGGCTCTGTGCTGACAGCTAAGAGCCTGGAGCCTGCTTCGGATCCTGTGTCTCCCTCTCTCTCTGACCCTCCCCCACTCATATTCTATCTCTCTCTGTCTCTTAAAGGTAAATAAACATTAAAAAAAATTAAAGTCCTGTTTTTTCCCTTTAAAGTGCATTAGATTTTTGCATTAGACTTTCTCTTTCTTTCTTTCATATTATTTTATTTTGAGAGAGAGAAAGAAAGCATGAACAAGGGAGGAGCAGAGAGAGAGGAGGACGGAGGATCCGAAGTGGGCTCTGCGCTGACCGCAGAGACCCTGATCACAGAGTCAGATGCAGGGCTCGATCCCATGAACTGTAAGATCATGACCTGGGGTGAAACCAAGAATCAGACACCCAACCAACAGAGCCACGCAGGCACCCCTAGACTCTGTGATTTTTTATTATAAGAATGCCTTTCCTCCCAAGACAACATTCAAAGAAAACACGCCCCTCCCAAATAATCTAGTACAATGAATGTTCCAGAAAGCTGTATATTTAGCTTGGAGCTCTAACTTCCCCCAATTCCGTCCTATATGAGAAGCCTCAGACTCTGATCTAAGGGTCTCCCAAAGGGTCAATTTTTCTTTACAATCTGTTTATACATTTGTTTTAAATGATTTTTTTAAATGTTTACTTATTTATTTGAAGAGACAGAGAATGCGAGCAGGGGAAGGGCAGAGAGAGAGAGAGAGAGAGAGAGGGAGAGGGAGAGAGAGAGGGAGAGGGAGAGAGGGGGAGAGAGAGAGAGAGAGAGAGAGAGAGAGAGAGAGAGAGAGAGAGAGAATCCCAAGCAGGCTCTGCACCGTCAGTGTAGAGTTCAATGTGGGGCTTGGTCTCATGGACCGCAAAATCATGACCTGAGCCAAGATCAAAAACAGCCAGACTCTTAACCAACTGAGCCACTCAGGCGCCCCAAAATTTTAATCATTTTAATAGTGGAGGAGAAATAATGCAGAACCATGGGAAAAAAGAATAAGAAAAAGAAAGCACCTCTCAGAGTTCAAATGGGCATCTCCATCCCATCTCAGCCATCTCAGAAGGAAAAATCTGTGTACGTTCCCACATTCTTAAAAAACAAAGATGCTGGGGCGCCTGGGTGGCTCAGTCAGTTAAGCATCAGACTTTGTTCGGCTCAGGTCATGATCTCGCGGTTTGTGAGTTCAAGCCCCGAGTCAGGCTCAGAGCCTGGAGCCTGCTTCAGATTCTGTGTCTCCGCCTCTCTCTGCCCCTCCCATGCTCATGCTCTGTCTCTCAATAATAAATAAACGTTAAAAAAAAAAAAAAAACAAAGAGGTTAACTGCACCTACGGTGGTGCTCATTTCACAAATAGGTAAGTCAAGTCACTATGCCAGACGCCTTAGACTCACTTGGTGTCCTGTGTCCTTCATCTCTCAATAAAACTGGAAAAAAAATAAACCCCCCACAATATGCCCACTCTCCTGCACGGTTTTGGTACATCCTGCTCTACTTTACGGCTGCTGTTTTCCTTTATGTGAATGTGTAACTTATTTCATCAGCCCCACTGGTGGACGTACAGGCTGTTTGTAGCATTTGCTATTATCATAAGCAGCGGGGCAATGAATAGCTTTGGGCACCTCTGGATGTGTGCAAGCACTGCTGTAGGATAATTCCTGGCAGCGGGAGCTCAGGAGCAAGGGAACGAGCACTTCTGTTTTGATAGCTTCTGCCAAAGCACTCTTCCAAAAAGGCTGCCCTCTTCACGAGCCCAGCGAAGTCTGGGGGCAGCTCTGTCCATCAGGGTCCCACCCCAAGAGGAGAAACCTTCCCCAACGCTGCCACCTGCTGCCCACACTGGGAAGTGCAGCTTCCCTATACCGAGCCCAGGGCTGCTCCCTGAATGACCCGCGGTCCCCAGTGGTCCCCAGTAGCGTGGGTCTGGAGGAGAGCACAATGGAGAAACCACTCTTTCCTGGAGAAGCAACCGATGCTGGGAGGTGTCAGGCGCTTTATGCACAGGAGTCTGCGATCAGACCAAGTTTCTCATTTTGCCGGCTCGGCCACCTGACAGTTGTGTGTCCCTGACAAATGACCTCGCCTCTCTGAGCCTGTTTTCTTAGTTGCCAAGTGGGTATAATAATATCAACCTTTTATCAGGGGCGGGAGGACTCAATAAGATAATGAATGGTCTCTAAAGGAATAAGAGGTAACCCACAGAGAGGGGAAAGCAAATGGCTAATGAACCACGAAAAGCTGTTGCATCACAATGATTAGGAGAACGTTCATCTAGCCAGATGCCCTTTCCTGCCCATCAGATTGCCAAGGTCTTAAAGGCTGATAACTGCTTGTTGACAAGGTTGTGGGGAAATGCAAATTAAAACAACAAATTACTCACTTCTGCCCATCAGATTGGCAACGAATACAGGGACTGATAACATGTGGTGGGGAAAGAGCAGACTCCTTCCCTTCGGGCAGGCGTAGGAATCGCTCCATGGTTTTGGAAATGATGTGGCAACAGCCAACAAAAATTTTGATGTGTGTGCCCTTTGACACGGCAAACCCAGTTCTAAGAAACTATCAGAGAGGAATTAAGTCACCAGATGGTAGAAAAGATACAAGTACAATGAAACCCTACAGTAGCCACACACACACACAAAAGGAAACAATTGTAAATCTCCACCGGAGGGGGATGGCTGCCTAAATCCCGCCTTCCAAGAGCTGCAAAGATGACTCAGTTCTCTGTGTGTTCATCTGATACTCTACTTTGCCAGAGTCTTTTTCGCTTGGGTTTGTTTTGTCCTGGATTTGCTGGGGTTTTCCCAGCGCAGCATCAGATCTTCTGCAAACAGGGATCGTCTTACATCTCCTTTACCCATTCTTTTTCTTTTTAAAAAATTTTTAATATTTATTTTTGAGAAATAAAGAGCATGAGTGGGAGAGGGGCAGAGAGAGAGGGAGACACAGAATCTGAAGCAGCTCCAGGCTCCGAGCTGGCAGCACTGAGCCCCATGCAGGCCCCAACTCAAGAACGAGATCATAACCTGAGCCCAAGTTGGATGCTTAACCGACTAAGCCGCCCAGGCGCCCCTTCTTTACCCATTCCTATCCCAGTAACTGATTTCTCTGATCTAATTGCATTAGCGAATACCATTAGATGTTTGCATTGACAGGGAAGAATCCACAGCTATACTGTTAGGTTAAACAAATAACCAAGCTGCAGATAATAGATATAATTCCTTTCTGAAACACCCCTGGTGACACTCTAGAGATCCATGTGTTTGTCCCCATAAAACAGCCTCCTACAAGACAGTGTGGAGGGCACTCCAGCACGTTAACACTGGTTTCCACGGGAAGCCGGGCTGGAAAGAGTACTCTTACTTTTACTGTGTACTTCTTTGAGTTGTTGACCACAAGAGCGCTTCCTTCTTAAGTTAAACAATCTAATGTGCTGAAGTGTGGTTTTTAAAAACTACATCAATAAAGGAAATGGGGTGATGAGCTGCTGGAGCACTGAATGAGCCCACATTTAACCTGGTATCCGGTACACAGGAAGCGCTCAACAAAGAAGTGGTTTTTGTTTTTGTTTTTGTTTTATTATTACCTCAGCCATTCCTAACGGTCACCCTGTAGGAAGAGCCTATTATCTCCCCATTTAACAGATGAGATCGCTGAGGCACGGGGACACTATACAGAAGCCAGTAAACCACCTCAAGCCGTCTGAGCTGAGTCTATGTCAACCACTCCCTTCAACTGCCCCTCCGGAGAAAGGACCTGGGGCAAAAAAAAAAAAAAAAAGGCAGTAACTTGCCCTGAATCACCAGCTCGGAAGCCCCGAGGCAGCATCTGAATCCAGATTTTGCTACAAGTGTCTGAGACCAGGATACACTTGATTTCTCAACCTTCCTGTGCCACTTGTAACACACGCAGCTTCCCGACCTCCCCGGAGACTTGGATTCTAGTGGACCGGAAGGGACTCGGGAGCTTGTCTTATTTAACAAGGCCCGAGAGGATTCTTCTCGCCAGAGAAGTTTCAGACACAGCGGCCAGAAGGCGGTGCAGCCCAGGGGTTGGCACGGCCCCTGTGCACCGAGTCCTGCAGGAACCCCCTTACCATCACCGAGTCCCCTCTGTAGCCACAAAAATAAACAGGTGGATTTTCACAAACCCAGTGGAAACGTTCTAGGTGTGGAGTTCGGTGAAAATGCTACGTGGCCAGACGATCCCTTCAGTGTGCAAGATCAAGGTCCTAAGAGCGGAGGGCTGATGACTGAGAGATGAAGGCAGGTGTGCCACGGAAGACAGGTACAAAGAAGGGTCACAGAACCCACACCACTGTGCTCTTGCATACGCCCGGTAACAGGGATCTCACTCTGCTCAGGGCATGAGAATGTCCTTCCTCCCACGTTGCCTGGGATCCTTCGGCTTGAGGGTGGGCTCCCCTCTGGGTCCCTGGGTCTGCCCCACCACCCGCCGGGGTCCCCACAGCACTTACCCACTGACAGGGAGCCACGCGCCAGTTTGGGGAGCAGCAGGTCGAGCTGGCGGAAGGTGCGGAAGACATCGGCGGAGTGGGCGCGGTCCTGGGCCCGGCTCTGGTCGGTGCGCGGCGAGGCTTCGACTCCGTACAGCGTTAGGTAGCCGGCTCTGCGGGCGGCGAGCGGCGGGTCAGGGGGTCCTCCTTGGCCGCGCCCAGCCAAACCCTCCCACGGCGCCCACAGCTCTTCATGCATCCAGCCAATGGCCACCCGCCCTTCCTAGGTTATGCCCGGACTGTTCTGGGCCAGGGGGTCAGCAGTGGAGAAAACAGACAACACCCTGAGGCCTCCGGTGCGGGACACAGACAACAGGCAATAGACACAGGTGCATAAGCTGGTGCTCGGAGATGCAGACGACGCTGGCTGGAAAGCGGGCGGTGAAGGGTGGGGAGGCGATCAGAGTACGGAGAGCAGAGAGAGGGGGTTCAGGGCAGAGGGAACAGTGAGTGCCAACATCCCGAGCCAGGAAGGAGGCTGGTGAGGCTGCAGCAGTGTGACTGAGGGGCCCCTGAGGCAAGATGGAGACACCAGTCAGGAAGAGAGGATACTACCCCTAGACAGAGAGTCAGGGCAGGCTCCCTGGAGGAGGCAGGGACTGAGCTGAGCCAAGAGAAGAGAAGAGGAAGGAGTCCAACAGAGGGCACAGCCTGGGCTAAGGCCCACAGCCGAGGGGGCAAGCGGGGTCTGGTCGGAAAGCTGCCGGGTGTCGCTGGTCCAGGCAGTGGAGCCGGAGAGCCAGGGGACGGTGTGGGGAGTGGCGGGGCCGGGCACACAGTGCAGAGAAGGGGGCTGGGTTGCAATGGGGAGAAGGTTGGGCTGGACCTGAAGAGCCCTGGGGGTCTTAACAGGAGAGGGAGGGGGCCTGGCGGGCTATGGACAAAGGGTCAGACACAGGAGGAAGTGTGAGCGCTCGTGCGCAGGCACACACCACCCACAGGAATGCTCTTAAAGAAAACATTTTCGCTGCCAGCCCATGTGGTGCTCCAGAAGCCCAGCCCCGCCGGCCTCAGTTGTGGGAGAAAAACCACAGGTTTTCACTTTTTCCATGTGGCGGGAGGGACCGGGGCCTCGGCAGGGACGCCGCTGGGGCGCCCATCTGTCCCCCATCAGCTTCTCCTAGACCCTGGATCTCTCCCAGGAAGGGGATTTCCCGAGGAGGAGAGAGGGGAGGCAGGAATGAGGGAGGGTGGGGGCCAAGAGCGAGGCCTATCTAGTCCCCACCCTGTCCCGAATCTGTGCCGTGCAGGCTCACAGAGGATCTTCAATAAATGTTCGAGGGAGGGACAGACGGACGGACGGGACGGTGTGCGGACAGATGGGGAGGTGGGTGCGCGGGTGGTCAGATTCTGATCCTGAGAACACTGATCTTGGGAGACACCAGAGGGTCATCATGGTTTCGAGCTCAGTCACCCAGGCGACTACCGTCCACTTTCCCCTGCATCCCTCTCCGCCGTCCAGCCTGGCTTCCATGCCCCACAGAGACGCAGATCCCACCACCTGCTGCTGGGAGCTATCTGAACTCACCGGCAGAGTGAAAATTCCTGGTGAGGGACGGCAAGTTTGCACAGTCTCTTGCCCCCAGGTAGCTCCCAAAATCTACCCTCTTGAAACTTTCATTTCTGCTTGGGCACCAAACCTCAAAATATGTTGCTGATTAATGTCAGGAGCTGCCTGTCCCCTTGCCCTGTCCCTGAGACGTGACTGCACCAGGTCAGGGACAAGATAAGTAAACTAGATACACCCTAATGCAACACATAACTTTCCCCTAAGCAATACGGATAACTGAATGCCTTCTGGGCCTGAATGCCTTTGTGATAGTCACGACTGCGATAAAATGTATCAATCATCTTTGGGACTATGAGAGCAAGCACATCTCGTGAGAACTTGTTTTCTGGGAACTTTCTCTTAAAGTTATAAACAGCCTAATGACCCTTAACTCATAAAAAACTGACCTTTACTAAACAGTGCTGTTGGCCACTTGGTTAAAGGTCGCTTCCTTGAGGCTGGACCTGAGGTTTTGTAAAAATACCTATGACACCATGAGTGTCTGTGGCTAAAATTGTAAAACTTATCTACGGGAAATCATTTACTGCCCTTTCTAGTCCTTGTACCTTCTGCCATAAATACACCTTGAGAACCAGACAAGATGGAGACGCCTGCCAGATGGGCAGGGGTGCTTGTCTGGGGATCAGAACGAAACACAAGGCTCTCCCACTCTCTCTTTGGCCTACACCGTCCTCCTTCGGGGGACCCCTGGACCTGCAAGGGCTGGACTCTGGCAACCTGCCCCTCCCCCTGGGCTAAGGCAGCACCCTCCCTTTAGAACAGCTGAGCCCCGGGTCGTACAGGTGCCTCCGCACTGGCGCGGAAGGAATCCCATCCCCCTTTCCCTCCGGCCACGAGGCCGGGTCCCTCTTCTCCACACTGGTGCCCTCGGTCCCTTACAACAGAGTGGTAGAGGTGTCCCCTACAAACTGGACCCACCGGCCAACGTGCTGTCTTTGGTTAACAGAATTTTCCTATAAACACACTGAACGATTGGGGAGCCAAACAAAACCTAGATTTCCCCCTCATCTCATCTTGAAAACGCAGAGAATCTGGCCCCCTGGGAGCCTGTGGTCCCTCCCGCCAGCCCTGGGCAGCAGAGGAGTCACGGCTGCCCCCTTATCCGGGTCAGCTGGGCCTGTGCTCTCTGGTCCCATTTGTACTGGTTTTTCCGTAACGCAGAAAACCATTTCCCTGTATATAGATTCCATGAAAAATAAACCACAAGAACCCCCAACAAAACACAAGAAGGCCATGGGGTTTCACACCGTGGAGGCGAAGGCCCTTTCCAAGGCCACCTGCACATCAAAGTGACACAGAACTTGGTGGAAGGCAGAACAAACCATCATGTGTTGACATCATGTGACCTACAAGAGGTGCCAGGAGCCACGAAGAACAATAGGGCTAGAATAGAGGTGGGTAGAGGGAGGGCTAGCAGACTAAGTGGGAAGGGCGGGGAGGCAGGAAAGGCCTCTCTGAGGAGGGGACACTTGAGACGGGATGGGACAGAAGTGAGGAGCCATGCAGACATGCAGGGAAGGGCATTCTCAGGCAACGGAACAGAAACTGCAAAGGCTCTGGGGTGGGAGTGTGCTGGGCTAGGCCCAGGCCACCATCACCCGGATAGATCACAGCTCCTGGGGGTGTGTGTGCCACTACAGGGTGACAGGAGAATGGGGACCCCTGAAATGTCCCGGGTCGTGCTGGAAAGCATGGGCCCCGCCAGGCCCCCCGCGATGGGACTCTGGGCAAATGCCTTCGGTTCTCCAGACCTCAGCTTTTTCATCTGTCAAGTGGGGATTGTATGGTCCCAGCATCAGAGAGGTGCTGTGCGGGCGATATGCATTAACACGCCTGGAGCCCACACTGTGTGCACAGACACGGTGTCACGGGCGTGCCTGGGTGTCAGGGAATGCTGGTCAGCTAATGGCGCCACGGCAATCAGCGGGCTGTCCTTATTCCCCTCTCCCCTCGAGGCCAGGACCACGCTCCCCTCCCCCGCCACGCCCCAACCAAACACTCAGCAGGCCCTGTCAGCTGTCCCCCAGAACTCCCCCACTGTGGCCCTCTCCCTGTCACCTGTGGGTCCAGGCCCCTGGTCTCTCCCCTGGGCAACTGTAACAGCCTCCCATCGGGCCCTCCTGCCTCTCCGGCCGCACACCCACCTCGGGTTAGTCTGTCCGCAGCCAGAGAGAGCTGTCAAGCCCAAGTCCGCTCGTGTCAGGCCCCTGCTTAAACCCCACCCCCAGGGTCGCTCATGTTACTGAGAGTAAATCCCAAGGCCTTGCACAGCCTTGAGGTTTCCGCCGAGTGCTCTGACTCATCGTAACCCCACTGCCTGGGTTCACGCGCTAAGCCACGGTGGCCCGCCGCCCAAGCGTCCTCCGCCCTCCGCGACTCTGCACCTGCTGGTCCCTCCGCCTGCAGTCTGGCCATGGTGGGCACTGGCAGCCAGACCCTCAGGGAAGCCCTTGCCTTCAGTCTGGTTCAGAGCCCTCCCTGGATGCAATCACCCCAGCTGCTGATCTCTGCCGTCTGACTCTGTCACCCTCGGACACAACCGTCTATTTCCTGGTTCGTCATCTGTCTCTCCGGCTGGCGTCGGCCCAGTGGGCTTCAGGCTGGTGCCTGTGCTTCCCCTGCTGCATGCCCAGTGCCCGGTGCCTCGAACCGTGCCCGGCAATGCCGAGGGCGGGACCGTTAGATGGTGCGGCTTTTCATGTGAGTTGACAAGTTCTGACAAAAAGCTGAGGTCCTGGGTTGGTCTCCCCAGGGTCTTGTTTTCCTGGTTTGTGAAGTCTAAGGTTTGGAAGCCATGGGACAAAGATGGTCTCTGGAAACTGGTTTGGCTACGCCCTCTCCGGAAAGCTGGCAAAAGGCCCCTTCTCCCGACTTCTGGAGAGGAAGTACGGCTCCTTTGTGACTCATAATCTGAGCCAGGAGTACACCTGGGGTCCCAGAGACAAAAGGGCATCTTGTTGGGGCGCCTGACTGGCTCAGTCGGCTAAGCGTCCGACTTCGGCTCAGGTCATGATCTCAGGTTTGGTGGGTTCGAGCCCCACGTCGGGCTCTGTGCTGACAGCTCGGAGCCTGGAGTCTGCTTCGGATTCCGTGTCTCCTTCTCTCTCTGTGACCCTCCCCGCTCACGCTCTGTCTCATTCTATCTCTCAAAAAATAAATAAATGTATATAAAAAAGGGGGGGCATCTTGTAGTCTTTGCTTCTGAATGTTCCGAACTGCTTCCCCACCCACAGAGTCCGCAGGGTTCCCATGGCCACTATTAACGGCTGAGGGCTGGGCTCCACCCCAAGGGAGCCGCCCCGGCTCACCTGAGCAGGAAGTTATAGGAGAAATCCAGGAGACCCATCTCGTGCCAGCCGCCGTCTGCTTCTGTGGTGTCACCCAGCAGGACAGTGCGGAGGTTGGTGTACATGGCTTCCGTGAGCGCCTGGAGGTCCTTGTGCAGGAGGGTCCTGGGGCACAGAACAAAGTAAGAGCACAGCTTTCAATGGGAAACGTAAGCCGACAGGCACCCCCTTTCCCAACGCTCAGGGTCCCAGGGCTCCAGGCCCTCCCTGGCAATGGCGGTTGGTGGACAACGGGCTGGACCATGACGGCATCACTGCTACTATTGTCATCAGTGACCATGACAGTTACTCTTTATGGCGCTAAGCACCATGATCCCATTTCATCTTCTGACACTCTAAGGAATCACAGTTGCTACGATGAGCCCATTTTATGGACGGAGAAACTCAGGGACAAGAGAGGAATGTGACTCTCCCAAGGTCACCCAGCCAGTAAGTGATAACAGCTGGGATTAAAAACCTGATCTGCCCAAGTCCAGAGTCTGAATTCCTAACCGTGACAGCCTCGGACACACAAGCTTAGATAAGAAACCCAAAGTCATCTGGAAGAGAGAGAAACAATAGGCCAGCCCTTCCTCCTTGAAATCCAAAATTGGGGACACCTGTTTGGATAAAGTGTCCCTTGACCAAGGACTTCCAGGTAGGACACAACCCTGAGTGACCCTGATCCAGCTGTTCCCCAGACCCCACTCCAAGCACCTGATGGAGACAGTAGCCCTTAAGAGGGGCAGGACCCGCGCCCAGTAGACAACGTGCTGGCTTGTGAGAAATTCCCGGAAACTTGTAGGGCAGACACTGGAGGAAAGTGGGGTCCTCCCTGGGGAGGGGGGTAGAATGCGGTGAACTGAGGAACCTCACTGCTAATGGGACCCAATGGTCCCGCTAGAATGCCAGGACCTGGGACACCTGGGCTCAGAAACACTCCCAGCAGCCATCCCCCAAAGCCAAGGTCAAACTAGACATTGCCTCTCATCAGCGTTTCCCTCATACTCTGGCCTTTCCTCAGCTTTAGCAGCCCCGCGAAACCCAGTCTTCTGGAGGCTTTCCCTAACCCCAGGAGGCTGCCCTTCCTGGAGACAGATCACTAAGGATTCCCATCAGACTGCATGAACTCCAGGGGTGGACACAGCGTCTTCTTTCCTCAGCATCTTAGCTGGAGGAGACTGGGCTGTGGCGCCTGCAGACCTGGGTTCAAATCTCAGCTGGGCCACTTACTGGTGGTGGATCATGGGTACGTCACTTCACTCCTGAGTCTGTCTGCTCAACTGTAAAATAATATGCAAATATCCACCTCTTGAGCTAGAGCCATTGCACAGAGATGAAAGTGTTTCCATCAGGGGCGCCTGGGTGGCTCAGTCAGTTAAGCATCCGACTTCGGCTCAGGTCATGATCTTATGGTTCGTGGGTTCGAGCCCCGCGTTGGGCTCTGTGCCAACATCTCAGAGCCTGGAGCCTGCTTCCAATTCTGTGTCTCCCTCTGTCTCTGCCCCTCTCCTACTTTTGCTCTGTCTCTCTCTGTCTCAAAAATAAATAAACAAAAAAAAAATCTTAAAAAAAAAAAGTTTCCTATCAAATGCCCGGCAAATGGCGGGCATCTTCAAATGGTGGCTGGCATCATTCTGCGCCCCCTGCATCTAGACCAGGGTAGAGAAAGTCCTCAGATATTTGCAGAAGTAATGAATGCAGAGTAAATGTGCTCACATGTCCTCCGGTTGATATAATGACTCCTTCTGTTTCAGGACCTACATCACTTCCTCACTGTGTGACCTAGAGCAAGTCACTGCTCTTCTCTGAGCCCAGTGTCCTCATCCATAAAGTGGGGCTGCAAGTTCCTCGCCCTCCAGCATCGTCATGAAGACTAATGAGACCAAAGAGTATGGACTCAACGCTGTTAATCACCCCAGCCACCTCCCTTCCTTTAACATGATGAGAAAACAGAGGCCCAGAGAGGGCAAGGGATTTGCCCAAAGCCACACAGCTAGGAAATGGTGGAGCTGAGAACTGACTAGGTCTGGCTGACCCAAACCCTGGGCTCCTCCTACTGAAATCAGACCTGTCTCCTAGAAGAAATAAAGAGGAGAAGGGCCTTTCTTCAGCCCAATTCTTTGGGGCTGTTTATTGGGGGGTTTTTTTTGTCTGTCTTCTCAAAACAAATGCCTTTACTGGACACCTGGTGTGGAGACAAATCCAAGCCACACAGCACCTGGGCTCAGCAGGCAGCGGCAGGTCACGCCCTCCCCCGCCCACCCGCAGCTCCCGTCTTGAGCCACTCACGGTTTCATCTTGGCCTTTTCGTCACTGGGGCTGTAATGCGGGAGCTGCAGGTCAAAAATCCTGTCCATGAGGAAGACCGCGTAGGCGTGGAAGTCCAGCCTGGCGCGAGGCTCCCACACCACCGTGTCGTAGGAGTGGGGGTCCAGGAGGACAGTGACATACCTGCCCCCCAGCAGCACCTGTGGGAGCGTCAGCAGGGATGAGGCGAGGAGAGAAGGGCTATGAATGGGACGGCAGCGGTCAGCGGCCAGGGGCCCATCCTGCACCAGGCACTGACGTCTAATAGACAGTGTCCTCTCATGGGCCCTCATGACTGCTGTGGGGGGGGTGGCCGCTGAGAGCCGAGAACTGAGGCGATGTGCCCGAGACCACGCAGCTGAGACGTGGCAGACAAAGGGCTGGCATTCAGCATTTTTCTGGTACCAAATGTGCTTTTTACCACCTCACTCTTCAGCACCTGCCATTACCGTCTTGGCCACGGTCACATCTTTAGCATCCAGGAGAAAGCCTGCCCACAGAAGGCAGCAAATGGATGCCATGTGTATCGTGGGTGGACAGACTGGACAGAACAGGTGGGTAGTTGAGTGGATGCTGCTGGGTCAATGCTGGTGACTGTGCCAGCAACACCCCCTTCTTTGGGAGGCTGAGCTTTGAATGTCAGCTGCTGCCCAAGAAGGTGAGGAAAAGGCATTTCCCCTCAAATTCTCTGTGGCGGGGGAGTGGTGACACAATTCTAAACACCCACTCACTGCCTTGCCCCTGTTTCCAAAGTGTGATCTGGGAGTCATGTTAATCAAACTCTCTTATAAAATGTAGGTCAATAGCCAAGAAAAAAATCCTAATGGGTGGATCGTTAGATGGGTGGGAAAATGGAAGGATATCATCAGTGAAGGTATGTTGGATGGAAAGATGAATGGATGAGGAGGTTAGGTGGAAGCTAAAAGTATAGATGAGTGTTGGGAACATGACGGCAGGATGCTAAGTGGATACGGGTGATGTTGGATGGGTGGGTCCTGAAAGGGCACATGGAAGGCGGTGGGTGTGGTGGTGGTCTGGATGCTGAAGGATGGACGGACGGATGGATGATGGATGGATGGATGGAGACATAAACAGATGCATCCAGAGTGGACAGACACCGGATACTAAATGGGTAGGTAACTGGGTATCAGGTGCCTGGTGGCGGATGGATGGAAAGATGGGTAAATAAACAGAAGTTGGTAGAAACTGAACATATGGATAAAAAGTGGATGGATGTTACATACATGAATGGAAGATTGCTGGATAAGTCTGAGTAGACAGATGAAGGGACAGATGATGGACAAATGGACGGGGAGATGGACGTCGGACAGGTATATGGAAAGACGGATAAGTGTCTATACGGAGGTGTGATGGAAATGGAAAGTGTGAGTGGACGCTGGGCGGGTATCAGGACAGACAGATGTCGCTCGCATACTGGGTAGACAGGCAGAGGGATGAACGCTGGGTGAGTGGATGGATGCTGGGTAGACGGAAGTTGAATGGATGGATAGAGGTCAATCGGATGGACATGAAGAACTTCACAGACCTTGAATGACTGCATTGCTTGATGTTGGGAAGATGCTAGAGGGGTAACGAAGGGACTGATGTTTGTTAAGTGTCGGCTGTACAGCTGGATGGGGAAATGGATGGAAAGCTGGCAGGACCACTGGACAGCAGGTTAGGGCGTGAGAAGTTATCAATGAGGGGCGCCTGGGGTCTCAGTCAGTCGAATGTCCGACTTCGGCTCAGGTCATGATCTCAGTTTGTGAGTTCGAGCCCTGCATTGGGCTCTGTGCTGACAGCTCAGAGCCTGGAGCCTGCTTCAGATCTGTGTCTCCCCCTCTCACTCTGCCCCTCCCCCGCTCTTGCTCGCTCTCTCTCTCTCTCTCTCTCTCTCTCTCCAAAATAAGTAAACATTAAAAAAGAATCAGAAGGAATCCGTGAACACCAGGTGACAGACCCACCAGCTCGCCCCCTTCCCTCCCTAGACGCACAGGAGGCACTTACAGTAAATACATCACCGTGCTTCTCCTTCATCCTGGTGAGGAAGCTGGCAGTGTCTTTTCCAAACTCCAAGGCATGGCCCAGCCAGGGGATTCTGCCCACGTCCAGGGGAGGCTCGCCAGGCCGCCTGCAGAAGCCACAGGACCTATCACTATGTTTAAGCAGGGAAAGAAGACAGAGTGCAGGGCATGGGGTGTGATTTTCCGTGGAGGGAGCCGAGCAGGCTTCCTGGGACGCAGGAGAAAGACCTGAAGGTGGTGAGGGAAGGAGCACATAGATATCTGGAGGGAGAGGCTTCCAGGCAGAGGAAACCACAAGTGCAAAGGCCCTGAGGCTGCGTCGTGCCTCAGGTGTTCCACAAACGGTAGGGAGGCCAGTATGGCTTGACTGGAGGGACCGCGGAGAACAGGAGAAGCTGAGGCCAGAGCAGTAACGGGGGTCGGACCACGCAGGGCCTGAGGGGCAGCGGCGAGGACTTTAACTTTCCCTGAGTGAGGTGGGAGCCGTGCGGAAGCTTCAAGTCGCACAGGGACATGATTTGACTTAAGTTTTTACAGGATCCTCTTGGCGGCTGAGTAGAGGAGGGACTACAGGGGCCAAGAGCAGACGCTGGGGGACCAGCTGATGTGGGTACATGTTAAGGAGTCCAATCGAGGTGGACTTTCCCTGTGGGTAGGAGAGTCTTCTAGAAACCCAGAAGTACAAGGATACAGAGTTCTCTGCCTGAGCCAGTGTGGACAGGGCTCTGGTCACCTCACGCCCCCTGCCGTGCCCACAGAGAAAGGATGAGACTGGAGACATGGCCGAGGGACGGGGGAGACAAAGGGCGGTGGACGGAGCGCCCTCACCGCCGACCCCTGGCTGCCCCTGCCCCGCCGTCCTCTGGGGGAAGGGCCGTTAGCTAATCGTGACCACGAAGGGGGTCTCAGATGGTGCAAGACCAGTGCTCAGGGTGGGCCCCTTGGAGGTCCCTAAACCCAGGCGTAGGACCCCTGGCTTCGTCTTAGAATTATCAGCACAGGCATGCGGAGAGCTCCCTGTCTGCAGAGGGAGTGAGAGTCACATCCCATCCTCATCCGCTCACCCAACGGTACCTGGGAGGCAGGCACGGTGCCCGGCTTCATGGGGCTCCCGTACTAAGAAGGGGAAGGCAGACAAAAGTAAAAAGAAAAAGGCAAAATCATTTCGGGGAGCGACAAGTGCGATAAAGAAAATAAAGGAGCTACTAGTGAACAATGAAAAGCCAACCCAATTGTTTTTTTTAATTTTAATGTTTATTTATTTTTAAGAGAGACAGAGAGACAGAGTACGAGCTGGGGAGGGTCAGAGAGAGAGGGAGACAGAATCCGAAGCAGGCTCCAGGCTCTGAGCTAGCTGTCAGCACAGAGCCCGATGCGAGGCTTGAACCCACGAACCGTGAGATCATGACCCGAGCCGAAGTGGGACGCTCAAACTACTGAGCCACCCAGGCACCCCGGTTATTCTTTTTTACCAGGGTAGAAAGAAACCATTCACCTTTGGATGGACATTTGGATTGTTTCCTGTTTATAGCAGGGGCACCTGGGCATCTCAGTTGAGCGTCTGACGTCAGCTCAGGTCATGATCTCACGGTTTGTGAGTTCGAGCCCCGCATCGGGCTCTGTGCTGACAGCTCAGAGCCTGGAGCCTGCCTCAGATTCTCTGTCTCTCTCTCTCTGTCTGCCTCTCCCCTACCTGTGCTCCGCTCTGCCTCACTCTCTCAAAAATAAACGTTTATAAGAATTTTTTAAACGGTCAATGTTACAGCGTGTGAATTATATCTCAGCAAAGAAAAAAGAGAGATGAGTGACAGGGGCTGGTCAGGGAGGACCTCCCCACGGAGGCACCACATAAGCAAAGACCAGCAGGATGAGAAGGGAATACGGCGCCAGGGTGGGGAGAGGATTTTAGGCAGTGGAACAGCCAGTGCAAGGGCCCTGGGGTGGGAGGCTCTCAAGACCGCAAGCCCTGGTTGGCTGGAGTGGACTGCAGGGCGAGAGGCAGGACTTGACCTGTGGCCAGGGTCAGGCTTCCACGCCCAGTATGATGGGGAGCCCCTGCGGGGTTGGAAGCAGGAGCTGGAAAGCGATGTACTCATGCTTTTAAAAAGTCACAACACAGAAACGACTGTGATCATCCAGGAGCGTGACAACGGAAGTGGAGGTGAAACTGGCATCCAACCCCCCCACTTCCAGGACAGGGGCCTCCTTCCTCTAAGACACCTTTGGGGGTAAGGGCAGGGCCATGGCTTCCTCTCCTGGCTCCTCGTCCAGGCTGTTGCCAGAGCCCCCCAGTGAGCCACATGTTATTTCTGGCAGCTTCCATATTCCCCCAGAAAAGTTCCAAGGAGGCTCAGACAAAGGCAGGAAGCTGGGAGCCCAGGAGTCTGACCCCCGATGGAGCCGGTTGGCTCTCGGGCCGAGGCCCTGAATCCAGCTCAGGCCCAGGCCACATTCCAGGGTGACTCAGCCGCCACCCAGCAGGGCAGGAGGAGGCTCTATTTTGGGGTCTGCGGTCTCGAGCCTCGCCCACAGACACTCTCACTGCTCTGAGGCACCGCCAGGCCCCTGGAGAGGAGGGAGGCAGGGCTGGACCCCCTCACCCCCAGCTCCTGCCCACACAGACTGCCCGGCCAGTTTCAGATACCAAGACACCTTTTCTGGCTCTCCACTTCCGGTCACATGGGCTCCTCCCCCAATTGCCCACTCCTCACTCACAGACTCCACAGCCAACCTTGCCACCTGCCCTGCCTCTCTCTCACTCCGCCCTCTGCAAACCGGGGGAGGGAGTTAAAGATGGGCATCACTCACCTTTGTGCCCCGAAGTGTCACACCCGCACTGGACGCAAGTTCCAGGACTCCAGGCACTCGGCCCCAACACTTAACAGCAGTGCCTGGCACAGGGCAGGCGCTTAATAAACGCATGTCAGATGAATGATCTGTGTATGCAGTTGGTGCTCAAAGAGGAGCACCTGTCCCTCCCCTCCCCACCAGAGTTGCTGAAAGGGTCAAGGGCCCTGATGCAGGTTAAGTGCCTGACACACAGTCCACATTCCGGTTTGAGCAGAGGCTGCATGTGTAGACTTGACCTTTCTGTCCAGGAGTTTCAACTCCACTCAGGGCCTCAGGCTCTGGGAGGATTTCACAGCAGCGGGGCGGGGACAGCAGGGTTTCAGCAATGTAAGCTTCCATTCCCCCCCCAGGGCTCACCCACAAGCTGTCCCCCCTTAACCTCCCCCTTGCCTCCCACTTTGTAGAAGCAGCAGCGGCCACTTTGCTCTAGTTTTTGTTTTCCTGTTTTTGTAACGGGCACAGACGCTTCAGAGAATTCTCAGCGTAATAGAAAATGGTTAGAGCAAGCAGAGTGACAGAACAGAAGCAAACTGGAGAGAGGACAAGGAGCGGTGGGGACAGCGGCAAGGCTGAGAGAGGGCTCTCCTAGGAGTCCCTGGAGGGGGGGCTCCGTGGTCGCATTTTCAGGAGAAGCTGGAAATCTGGAGTTTCTCATCTGGGGGAGCCCCTACGTTCCTCTTCCTGCCCCGGGTGGTACACAGCAGATCCAACTGTGCCGAACTGGCCACAGGCCACCACCTGGTGGTTCCCAGTTAGTGCGTGATGGAATGCGACACATTTATCCGTGCCTAGAAACTGTATCCTGCAAGGCCCAGATCATTCCTTGAGCACCGGGAACCCTTCACCTGACGCCACGGCGGCCTCCCCCCAACCCGGTATCGTCTTCCAATGCTCCCTCCACCAGACACACACAAGCCCAAAGAGGAAGAGAGACGCACGCAGCCTGGCGGAGTGGCCAGGGCACCAGGGAGTGGCTACGTGAGCCAAAAGGACAGCAGGAAGACTGTTTCTGACACCCCCGTGCAGGTCACCAGCCCCAGTGACACAGAAGTCAGGCTCCTCGGTCCTGACCCCTCCGAAGTCCAGCTCACAGCCTCCCCCAGGAGAGAAGACTCACAGTTGCCCAGCCGGGTTTAAAAACCTTTGCCATAACTACAAAAAGCGGAATTTGGACTGGAGACTGTGCGATGTTCATAATTTTTATATTCTGAGACAGGATAATAGAATTGTGGTTGTCACTGTTTTTGACGTGCATTCTGAAATATTTTCTGGAGCGATATTGTAACATCTGAAATTAAAAAAAAAAATTTTTTTATTTGAGAAAGAGAGAGAATGAGAGGGAGGAGAGGGGCAGAGAGAGAGAATCTTAGCACAGAGCCCGATGAGGGGCTCCCCCACAACCCTGGGATCATGATCTGAGCCAAAATCAAGAGTCAGACACTCAGGGTGCCCAGGTGGCTCAGTTGGTTAGGCCTCTGACTTCGGCTCAGGTCATGATCTCCCGGTTTGTGGGTTTGAGCCCTGCGTCGGGCTCTGTGCTGACAGCTCAGAGCCTGGAGCCTGCTTCAGATTCTGTGTTTCCCTGTCTCTGCCCCTCCCTCCTCTCATGCTCTGTCTTTCTCTGTCTCAAAAATAAATAAAACATAAAAAAAGAGTCAGACACTCAACCGACTGAGCCACCCAGGCGCCCCGATCTGTAATTTTTTGTAAAAATGTTAACCGTCGAATGAAGGGGACGGTTCATGGGGGCTATTAAACTATTCTTTCTATTTTTCTGTTTAACTGAAATTTTTCATCATTAAATTTTTTTTTTTAAATGTTTTTATTTATTTTTGATACAGAGAGAGACAGAGCATGAGAGGGGGAGGGGCAGAGAGAGAAGGAGACACAGAACAGGAAGCAGGCTCCAGGCTCTGAGATAGCTGTCAGCACAGAGCCTGATGCGGGGCTCGAACCCACGAACGTGAGATCTGACCTGAGCCGAAGTCGGAGGCTTAACCGACTGAGCCACCCAGGCGCCCCTAAAAATTTTAACTAAAAAAAAAACTAGAGATAAAGACAGTTGCTGACTGAAGTTCTTTTTTTTTTTTCTTTTTTTCTTTTCATTGAGAAAAGCATGAGTTTTGGAAATGCCCAGATGGGGAACAGAATTTCAGTGTGGCCCTACGGAGGTGGCGTAGCCCTTCTAGGCCTCAGCTGTAAAATGGGGTGATGAACGTCACCTCAAGGGTCAGTGAGGAGAAAGGAAGGCGCAGGGCCTTGCTTGTCTGATTCCTTGTCTACACAGCGTCAGCATCAACCATCCCTTTTTCCAACACTTGATTATTTGTCCTTAAGAATCTTATGGCGGCGGGCGGGGGCGGGGGTGGCGCCTGGGTGGCTCAGTCGGTTGAGCGTCTGACTTTGGCTCAGGTCATGATCTCATGGTTCATAGGTTCGAGCCCCGCGTCGGGCTCTGTGCTGACAGCTCAGAGCCTGGAGCCTGTTTCAGATTCTGTGTCTCCCTCTCTCTCTGACCCTCCCCTGCTCATGCTGCCTCTCTCTGTCTCTCAAAAAAAAAAAAAAAAGAATCTTCCAGGGGTGCCTGGGTGGTTCGGTGGTTAAGCATCCAACTTTGGCTCAGGCTGTTTTCTCGAGGTTCATGAGTTCCAGCCCCATGTCGGGCTCTGTGCTGACAGAGCGGAGCCTGCTTCAGATTCTCTGTCTCCCTCTCTCTCTCTGCCCCTCCCTATTTCCTCTCTCTCAAAAATAAATAAATAAATAAATCTATTTTTTAAAAAGGATCTTCTGGCTGTAGCCGCATCTTACTATCTTACCATCACGTGGTTCTAAGATTTCTGAGCGTTCAGATTACAGATAAAATGAGTGCAGAGCATGGAAATTCATTTTTTCTGAGAATTACAAATCCTTACAGCCCAGATTCGAAATCCAGGCAGACCCTGAACGAGTTGCTTAGTTTCTCTGAGACTCAGTTTCCTCCTCTATAAAATGGGAGTTAACAACAGTTGGGAGGAGAAAATGAGATTGGGACCTAAACTGGGTGCCTCTGGGGTCTCCCCAGGGTCCACCTAACTAATTGCCCCTGAGCTCTCGGTGACCCCCACACCCATACTTCTCCCCAGTACACACCTGTTGACCCTCCTAAGCCACCAGGTATAAAAATCAACGAGTCATCCTCAAAGATACATTAGCTCTCTGGATTACAGCAAGAATTCGCTAAAAGAGTATTTAACTGGCCTTTCTTCTAACCCAGCAATTCCATTCTCAACGACCATCGTCATCAGCATTCCCATTTTAAAGACTGAGACACTAAGGCAGAGAGCGGTTACTCAATTTATTCTTATTCCTAGAGGCCGAGAGTTTCCGCACGCTGACCACCCAGGGACCCTGCCTCCCAGAGTCCATATAGCTTACAGCAGCCGCATCCAGGGGGGTGGAGGGTGGGGTCACAGAGCAGGAGCTCTCGAAGGAAGACCAGAGCACATTGTCCGAAATAGCAAAAACACTGGAGAAACCTACGAGTCCATCAGTTGAGACAGGAATAAAAAGGAAAAAGAACACAAACCTTCCATCCATTCATACTACGGAGCACTACACAGATGATCAAAAGAATGAATCAGATCTCCATGTAGCAACATGGCCCGATATCAAAGCTGAAATCTGGAGTGAAAAAGCAAATGGGGAATCTGAAAACATCACTCGACAGAGTTTCCAAAAAGCCTGACAACTTTGGAAGAATCATTCACTTCTTCACAGAAAAACTTACATGTGGCCTTTTTCTTTCTCGTCTTCATTTTTTTTCAGGCAAAGGAATAAAGAGAGTTTTTAAATTTAACCTGAGAAGGTGTCTAGAGGTTAAAGAAAAAGATTACAAGGTTATGGTTTGGAAATTGAACTAACCTATTGTTTAAAAATAATATTTCCAGGGGCGCCTGGGTGGCTCAGTCGGTTAAGCCTCCGACTTCGGCTCAGGTCAGATCTCATGTTCGTGGGTTCAAGCCCCGCATCAGGCTCTGTGCTGACAGCTAGCTCAGAGCCTGGAGCCAGCTTCAGATTCTGTGTCTCCTTCTCTCTCTGCCCCTCCCCTCCTCATGCTCTGTCTCTCTCTTTATCAAAATAAATAAAACATTAAAAAAATAAATTTTAAAAATAAAGTTTCCAGAAAAGTTCTGGAATTTTCAGACACCCTCATTTCATACACACACACACACAATTATCTACAGCCTCAATGAAGAGAGATGGTAACTAAAGGCAGAGTAGTAAGTACTCTGAATTGGATTCTGGCACACAAGGAGCACATGAAGGAAAAACTGATGAAACACAAATTGAGTCTGGAGTTTGGTTCGTCTTAACAGACCGGTGTTGGCTTTTTAACTTTAACGAACGTACCAGGATAATGTAAAATGTTAACAACGGCGGAAACTGCAGGAGGGGTCTTTCTTTGGAAACTCTTTGTACAACCTTTGCGACTTTCTTGCACACATAAAACCAGTCTAAAATAAAAAGTGTTCATAAAAAAATCTGGAAGTTTCCAGGCTTGCCCTCAGCAGCGCCGTGAGGTAGCCTTGATCAACAAGAAAAGTCTGGAATGGCCGGAAGGGAAGGGCTTCAGTCTTCTCTATAACGGGATACATATTTAAGTCAAATGCACTCAGCGACTCTACGTGCTGCTCAAATGAACTTTTAAATGCTTTATAAAAAAGGACCTACTGCCACGTCCCTGATTTGAAGCATAGGAGATTGACCCCTAGTCCTAAATCACAGATTCTCCGAGAAGCAGGACCACCTTCGGGACTAGGAAGCTGAGACGTCCGGCCCGAGTCTACCCTGCGGAGGCTGTGGGGTGTCAGGGGAGGGGAGACCCCCTTTCTGGACCAGAGCAGAGGGAGATCCAAATCTCCCCAGCCCCCTCGTCCAGGTCAGGCGGGGAGGGCTCCTGCGGAAAGCGGTTCCAGGGCTCTGCCTTCCCCAGACTCAACTGGCCTGTCTGTGTAATGGGGTGAGGAGCAAGGTTACCCTCCAGGAACCGAGAAAGGCTGGGGATTGGCTCACGTAGGTACTGGGTCCAGGAGGGGGCTTCTCGCACCCACTCCCCACCCGAGGACCCTCTCCAGAAAGCCCGTCGCAGGTGCCGGCCGAGCGCGTGTGCTGGGGGAGCCATCGGCCGGCCCCCAGCCCCGTCCCCCACGTCCCTGGCCTCCCCTGACCCCCTCGGAGCCTCTCCGCGGCCCCCGCGGCTGGGCCGTCGCCCTCCCCGGGTGGGGCGGCGGGTGGGCGGCGAGACCCTTCGGCCGGAGGGGGCCAGCGGGGGGGGGGGGCGCGGGGCCGGGGCGGCCCGGGACCAGAGTGGCAGCGGGCGGGGGCGCCGGGCTGGCGCGGCCCGGGACCCGGGGGGCAGCGGGCGGGGGGCGCGGGCACTCACCGCGTGCGCCGACGGCTCAGCAGCAGCAGCAGCAGCAGCAGCGCGGCCAGGAGCCCGAGGAGCAGCGTCCAAGACATGGCAGACAGACGGCGGGCCGGCTCGGGGCGCCCAGGTGCCTCTCTCGGCCCGCGGGCCTCCTCCCTGCTGCCCAGCCGTGGCGGCCCGGGGGGCGGGGCGCTCTCAGGGAGCCCCTCCCCCAGCTCGGCGGGGAGGCCGGCCCCCAGCCCGCGTCCGGAAATGGGGTGGAAGAGAGGGATGGGGCCGAGGGTAGCTGCGGGGTCGAGGTGGGTGGGATTACGTGGGGGAGGGGTGGAAGGGAGGGGCTGGGGGGGGTGATGGGGCAGGGGGAGAGGATGGCAGGGTGACCCGGGGCCAGAGCGGGGAATGTGGTAGGAGCGGTGGGAGGGGCCCACCTTCTACCTGAGCTGTCTCCACCCCCGCCCAGCCTCCTCCTCCGGGTCCCATCCCCGCCCTGGACCAGGAGTTTTCTGTCCTGTGTCTGGGCGAGGCGGGGTTGGCTGTATCCCCTTCAATAACTGTAGTGAAGGGCTTGCAGGAGCTCCTTCAGATTTAGTCTGAGTCCCACGTCCTCCCTCAACCGCTGCTAGAGACCCCCAAGGACTAAAGCACAGACTTGTACCTGGAGCACAGCAGGGGCTCAGGGTCCGGTGACCATTGTCAAGATTACCTGGTGCTTAGGGGAGCAGCCTCTAGGTCCCGGGGCTCTGCAGGAGACCACCCCTGGGTGCTCGGGGGAGCCCAGGATCACCCCAGGTTTGCCCTGGACTCCCCACTTACTCTCCCACTGATCTGCACCCTGAAAACCCTTGTGCAGAGGCCAGTTTCTTTTCTGGGAACAGACAAATCCAAGTCATGAGAAATTGATGAACGCTTGTCAGTAAAATGTTGCAAAGTCCTTGCTTGGCACAGGTGAGTGCTGTGAGTCAGCAGGTGGAGGGCCGATTCTAACCCTGTGTCTGGGTGCCTTCAGGTAGATTTCCTCTCATCTTCCCCATAGCCCCCTGGAGAAGCTGCCGCTTCTCCCTGGTCTCCTGTCTTCAGCCCCCTCCCTCTGCAGAAGGACCCTCTTAGAACCCAAGTCAGATCCTGTGACTGGATTTCGCTCAGCACCCTCCACGACTCTGCCTCACTCCTCAGAGTGAGCCCCAAGTCCTTACAAGGTTGTATAAGGACCAGCATTATCTGCCCCCTGCCACCTTTACCTCCCTGACCTCATGCCCCACCCCCCACTCTATGCCTCCCCCACACTCATCTCTTGTCCTTCCCCAAATGTGCCAAACTCACATCCACCTCAGGGCCTTTGCACTTGATAGTCCCTCTGTCTAAAACAATCTTCTCTCAGAGACTTGTGTAGCTGGTTCCTTCCATCACATTCCCCAACCCTCTGTCTCTGCTCACCTGTCACCTCCTCAAAGAAGCCTTCCCTGACCACCTGGTCTCAAGTGCTCACACCATCATTCGCTATTGCTTTAGTTTGTTTTTTCCCTCGACTTACTTACATTCCTGCTATCATGTACTTAACATTCCTGCTATCATGTTAGAGATTCCTTTATTTGCCTGGTTAATGTTGGCTGTCAGGGCAGCTGGATGACCTTCATGTATCCTCTGGATTCAGAATATCAAGAGGCTTTACTTCCTGAATCTCTTGTTTATTTATCTAGCTTATCCGCCTACAAAACCAATGATCCCAAAAAGGCCACCGAACAGGCGTGGAGGGTTTTCTCCAAATTTGGGGAGCACCGTGGGGCGGTCCTCTGTCAGTGGGGTTCACAGCCCAGCTTGGCCGATGCTAAACTGTGTAACTGGCCAGTCTGCGCCTCCTCCCTGAGCCGTGGGGCCTCATCAGTGGAGTGGAGTTGCAGAATGACCTAATCCGAGGGCCACGCCTTTCATTGTACCGGACACACAGCCAGCATTAGTGAAAGTTAACTGCCGCCAGCACTTACTCCTGTTTAGCCTCTCACCGTATGTGTGATCAGGGCTTGGCCTCAGTTTTCTCATCTGAAAAATGGGAAGAATTGTTCCTTCCTCACAGGTCTGATGTGAGGACTGAATTAAACGATGGCAGAGTGAAATCACCCAGCATGGGGCCTGGTACACAGTAGGTGCTCAATAAATGTTAGCTCTTCCACCCCACATCCCAGGTTCAAGTATAAACCAGCGGCATCCCAATTAAATCACTCCCAAATAGTGTGTCTCTCCTCCCTCCACACCCCACCCCCCCACTCCAAGGAGGGAGACCAGCTGCTCCCACACCAATGAGAGAAGAATGCGTCAGGAGCCCTGGCCTCTCCCTTGCTAATGGAACCTGATTTTATTCAGGAATCACCCACATGTTTAGGGAGGTGGCTCCGTCCTCTTTCCATTGGCCGGAGCCGGCCAGGACCATCTCTCTTCACTGGGAACCAACCCCAGAAACACCCATCTCCAGACTTCTCTCGTTTAAGAAATAATCAAATCTCTGTGTTGCCGAAGACACCAGGCATCAGCTTTTCTCTGACACGCAGCTGAGAACATTTCCAGTTAAGAGGACCGTCCAGTCCTTGAGCATGTGAGGTCAGAGTGTGTCCGAAGCACCTCTCTCACAGGACCGGCCCACGGGGAGCTTTCAAAAGTGCCGCTTCATCTTATTATTTTCGTTTTTATTACAGTTCAGGCTTTCTAGCTTTATTAAGTTAATAGGGTGTCCTATTCATAGAGTGTCCTGACTCTGACGTCTTGCAGAACAGGCAAGAAATTCCAGACTCCCCGACCGGTGAGGCCTGACGGGGGGCCCTGCTCGGGGCTCATGTGGCCTCAAGACTGAAGATGAGGGGGAAACTTCCCCAAGTTTCTATCCTGGACGCCCCCCAACCCTCTTCCGGGGACCAAGTCTGGTTCATGTCTGCATCCCAAAGACTATAAACAAATTGTGTTTGGAAAGGAAAATATGTGTGTTGCCTTCCCCATCAGGGAAGGCCAGTTTTAAATGTTCTTGGAATGATGGCTCTAACTTCAGTTGGTAATTTGGACCATTCAAAATTCTTTTTCATATTAACTCATCTAATCCCCACAGGACCCTGTAAGATGGGTACTCTTAGTATTCCCAGCTTGCAAACAGTGAAACCAAGGCCCAGAGAGACTTATAAGTTACCCAAAGTCACACAGCACTTCCTTTAAAAAAAAATTTTTTTTAATGTTACTCATTTTTGAGAGACAGAGATGGAGCTAGGGAGGCGCAGAGAGAGAGGGGGGACACAGAATCTGAAGCAGGCTTCAGGCTCCAAGCTTTCAGCACAGAGCCTGATGCGGGGCTCAAACCCACGAACTGTGAGATCATGACCTAAGCTGAAGTCGGACGCTTGACCAACTGAACCACCACAGCACTTCTTTTCATAGGCTACAGCGTGGGGCTTTAATGCCTTCTTGGGACGGACTCATTTCTCCACGTGGTGGGAACACAGCCTGGACTTTCCTACCTCCCCACCTTTATTCACGCTGTTTCCCTGCCTGGAAGCCCTCCCTCTTCCTTTCAATTTATCCAAATCTGTGACGGGAAGGGATGTGAGCTCCGATCCTCTGAGAGAGCCAAGGTGGGATGAAATATCCAAGAGATTTACTGGGGAAACTGAGAAGGGAGACAAAGAGTCTGGGAGGGAGGAAGCGGTGGGGGGGGGGGGAATTGGGTGGCTGTAGACTGCAGTGTCAGTCTAAGAAAGTTCGATAAGGCTGACCAAAAGTCCTTGTGCTCCCAGAGGAGCCCTGGGCGTCCTGGGAGTGTCCCCTCAGGATCCCTGCCTCCTTCGGTGATCACCAGGGAGCAGCCCCTGGGAAGCGAGGTCTGTGGCTCAGCTGTTAGGATGAATCCATGGTAGATCCGTCAGTCAGGCTCCACACTGGAGACGTGCCGGTGATTTTCACGGCTGCTGGGCTGAGGGAGTACATCCGCATCCCAAACAACTACACTTTTTAAGCTGATCAGACACACTTGCATAGGCGTGAATCATTCTAGTGCACGAATGCATTTTTCCACTCGGAGACACTGGGGCAGGTTGAGAGGTGGAGGGAAACGAGAGACCAAAGCTGTAAAGTTTCTGCTGTTCTCACGCTGCTAAAGAAAAGGTAGCCAACTCGAGACTCCAAGCAAGTGTGGTCAACGGATGACCACTGAATGCAGGGTGGGGGTGGGGGGCGGACAGTGGCGACACCACAGCACTGGCCCATCCCTTCAGCCAACTGTGGCCGTGGAGAACAATGTGCCCAGTGTGGCCGGGTCTTTGGGTTCAAGAGAAGCCAGAAATGACGGCTCACATTATTTTAAAACACCGTGTATGTCAGTAACACACCTGCCGCCTGATTTCGGCCCCGGAGTTTGGCCTGTGCCAGAGGCCAGGGGTGAAGCCGTTTGGGGCGTGCAAAATAGATCTGGAGCCGAGATGTTGAACCAAAGGGTCCTGTAGTGTTAAAGAAGAATAATGGAGTGTTGGAGGGAAGCCTGAGAGAGAGGAGGTGAAGGTCAGGCTGACGTGAGGACAGGTCGGCGGCCAATACGGAAAAATCTGCCGAGTGAAATTCCCCCGTGGTCAAACCACCATTGCGATTGGAGATACGTAACACTGAGTATCGTTTGCTGTGTGGGGCTAAGGCGTAGCCACACTTATACACACACTCACACACACTCACACGTCACCCCAGGTTGCCCCAGAATGTTCTGGAATAGTCCGCGACAACACACAGGGTGACCAACTCATCCCGCTTTATCTAGACTTTCTTTCCCGGTTTTCGTTGCAAAAGCACCACATCCCAGGAAGTCCCTCAGTCCTGGACAACCAGGTCACAGCGTCGACACACATCAACACAGAGCCGTGCGTGCGTGGAGGAGGCTGGCAGAGAACGGTACCGAGCTGTGGCAGCCGTGTCAGACCCGAGGAGAGGCACCGCCGAGTCACGCGCGTCATCAGCCACCCTGATCGGACCACGGTGTCCGGCTCTTACACTCCCTGTATTGGAATCAGACACTCACACCCTCTCCCAAACCCCACAGTGTCTCCCGCTGTGGGCAGAGAATGTCTCCTGACCAGTGATGGTGGCCTCGGGCGTGTGACGTGCTTTCACCAGTTGACGGTGAAGAAGGAAGGGTGCACCAGTTCTGAGTACGATTTCGAGAAAGTTCCCTTGACCTTCTTGGTTTCTGCCATTAGTCATGACATACGGAGCAAAGCTGAACTAGCCTGAAGCAGGACTTTCCCAGCTCACCGGACTTATGAGTAAGAAAAATGAAGACGTGTTCTTATAAATCACAGAGAATCTGAGGTTTTTGTTACCAGCAAAAACAAACTAAATGTGTACCTTATCTCTGAACTTTTCTGAGTCAGTTTGGTTCGATGTCGCTTGTATGGGACACGGAATAGGCTCCTGTTTGTGCTTGGAACCTTGGTTTTTCTCGTCTGTACAGGGGCAATGACGGGCCCCCTTCCCAGGGTGGTTGGAAGGACTCCAGAAGAGCACATATCTAACACATACAGTAAGTGCTTAATAAAAGGGACGAAGTGTAATTCTTTCAGCACTCGCTGAGGATTTACTTAGCAGCACTGCGTTAGCCTCTTGATCAGGAATTTTGGAGGAAGTGGGAAAGAAGGCCAACCTCCCCCATTTGGTCATTTTCGTACAGGAGTAGGAAAAACACGGCTGGATCCGACGCAGAGGGATGGAGGAGAGGACCTGTTTTCTGACATGCAGGCCTTGCTGCTGACCGTGGACATGAGGGGGCACATCCGTGGGCCAGGAGATCGGAGGTTCTCTAATGCACAAGGTTTCAGCTGCAGCGAGGCTGTCTCCACGATCCTCCCCCTGGCGAGCCCCGACTATGCAGGGAATGTAGGCGGCACAGTGCCCGGAGGCCGGGGGGCAGCTGCCCGGAGGCGAACAGGGCTGAGCGGGCGGCTTCCCCAGGCTGGTTCTCAGGGGTCTGGTCCTGCCGCACAGGCTCTCTGCCAGAGGGGTGGGGGCTGGGCGCCGGGGGCAGGGGCTCCAGCAAGGCCCCCCTCCTGTGACTTCTCCGGGACACGGGTACAGGCAGCGGCCATGGCTCCCAACCAGCTGCCTTGGCACTTCGGAGTGGAAAAAATGATGCCACCAGACCTGAGGCTCCGCGACTCCTCGCATCCTGCCGGAGCGCCAGCCTGTCACGCGGGTCGAGGGGAAAACACGCCCGTGTGGATCCGATCCCCGGGCAGAGTCCCAACGCCGGCCACCCTGCCCGCCTGGCCACCTCTGTCTTCTCGTGGGGAAAATCGGGGAGGCACTCAGAGCTGTTTGGTTACGTCTCAAAGGAGATGGTCATGGAGAGGGGCACTTGTGGGGAAGAGCACGGGGTGTTATATGGAAACCAACTTGGTAATAACCTTTTTAATTAATAAAGAAAAAAGAAAAGTTAAAAAAAAAAAGAGAGAGAGAGAGAGAACCCAGCAAGATAACGGGGGTGGGGGTGGGGTGGGGGGGTGGGAACCATGCTGCAAATGGCAAGAGTTTCCCCTTCTTGAAATTGTACCAAAGCATCAAGGAGAGCTAAAAAACAAACCAAAAAAAACAAAAACAAAAACAAAAACCCAAAAACTCACAACAACAACAACAACCACCTCACAAACTCTATTTTTAGCACAACCAGGAGAAGGATACAATCCATAAACTGCATGGTGTGCGTGCAATTTTCCAAGGGCAGCTGTGAAGCCGGGCGGACCACTCAGGATGCGGTGAGCAGGCTCAGTGGTGGCAAATCTCGGAAGCAGCAGCAAAAATATACTTTCTGGGGATGAGCCCTTGCTCTGAGGTAAAAAGCTATCCTCCTTTATAAAAGTGAGCGTAGGACCCTCGGTGAGTAGTGTCAGCAGCAGAAGCCCTCCTGGATCCAGTCTGGTTCAGAGAAACAAAATGTAACAAAGACTCAGAGAGAAAACGTGCAGGAAGTAGTCCGTCTCTGGCGGTGACGGAGAGAAACTTCAGTTTTTGGTTTTTTTTAAATGCTTATTTATTTTTGAGACAGAGAGAGACACAGTGCGAACAAGGGAGGGTCAGAGAGAGAGGGAGACTCAGAATCCAAAACAGGCTCCAGGCTCTGAGCTGTCAGCCCAAACCTGATGCGGGGCTCAAACCCATGAACCATAAGATCATGACCTGAGCTGAAGTTGGCCACTTAACCGACTGAGCCAAACAGGCACCCCAAGAAGTTTCAGTTCTAAAGCCAGGTGACTACCTCCTCCTTCCCCACCCCTATGGGAACGGTTAGCAGAGAGGTTTCCCAAGAAAATCAAGCCCTTCCCGTTGCAAGTTTTACAAAATGAATGTTAAAGCTGGATACAAAGACATAGTAATAAAACCCTGTGGAGAAAAGAGCATAAAAATCTACCAACAGATGAAAACTGTCAGCCCAGGATGAAAACTGCATCCAAATAATTTTGGCATGAATTAAAAAAAATTGAAATGAGCAATTACTTCTAGGAAGGAAAACAATAAAGCAGGAATAATTGAAGAGCTCAGAAAGGAGATGGTCCACAGAAGGTAATGATCACAAACCAGTAGAGCTCGGGAAAGAAAGAGAAGGAGAAAAATCACAGTGAAACAAACTTGGAAGAAACATGAAGCAGGACAGACTTTCTGGAAAATGCACTGAGGAACAGATGACAGAAATAAGGAGAGGGAGGTGCACCCGGGTGGCTCAGTGGGTTAGACACCCGACTCTTGATTTAGGTTCAGGTCATGATCTCATGATCATGAGATGGGGTGAACCCCACATCGAGCCCTGCTTTGGGCTTCAAATTCTCTCTCTTCCTTTCCCTCTGCCCCTTTCCCTGGCCCCTGTGTTCTTTTTCTCTAAAAATAGAATAGAAATAGAATAGAATAGAATAGAATAGAGATCCTAAGAAACTAATTTTTAAAAATCTTTAAAAATAAGTAAGTAAATAAATAAAACAGTGGGGAGAAAAGAAGACTGATAAATACATGCCCAAAGCTGGTCCTTTTGATGATAGCAGAGAGGGGTCATCAATGGTAAAACAGATAAACACTAGTTAATACAATCCAGAAAAAACTGGAGGCAGTGTAAGTTTGTATAATAAGAGACGATAAAGGGAGAAGTAGCCACAGAAAAAGAAAATGAAAAGGATCACAAGGGTCTACTTGGTTCACCCCTCTATAATTGAAATTGAAAATCTTGGGGCGCCTGGGGGGCTCAGTCAGTTAAGCATCCACTTCAGCTCAGGTCATGATCTCACGGTTTGCGGGTGTGTGAGCCCTGCGTCAGGCTCTGTGCTGACAGCTCAGAGCCTGGAGCCTGCTTCCCGTTCTGTGTCTCCCTCTCTCTCTGCCCCTCCCCTACTTGTGCTCTGTTTCTCTCTGTCTCAATAATAAACCTAAAAAATTTTTTTAAATTAAAAAAAAATTGAAAATCTGAATGAAAAGAATTCTCTGGTAAAATATAATTTATCATATTTGGCTTCAGAACAGAGGAAAAAACAGACTGGGTTCCACAGACATGTTTTTCTCACGAACACACAGACCGCATGAAGACCTTACAAGAGTTCAGATTCCAGTTCTGGGGTTTTGTCCAAGACCCTCAATTCTGTAAAGCTCCCCACTGCTGTGGCTGCATCAGGATGAGGTTAAATACCACAGGAGAAACAGAGACAGTTGTAGAAGATCTGCACTGCCCCCCAAAGAAAAAAATAAGGCACCCTCAAGGGAAAATCCTATGAAACTTTTAAAGAGTAAACCATCCAGGGGCACCTGGGTGGCTCAATTGGTTAAGCATCCAGTTTCAGCTCAGGTCATGATCTCAAGGTTCATGAGTTCAAGCCCTGTGTTGGGCTCTGTGCTGACAGCTCATAGCCTGGAGCCTGCTTTGGATTCTGTGTCTCACACTCTGTCTCTGTCTCTGTCTCTGTCTCTCTCTCTCTCTCTCTGCCTTTTCCCTACTCACTCTTTGTCTCTCAAAAATAAATAAATATTGAAAAAATTAAAAAAAATTTTAATGTGTCTTATTTATTTTTGAGAGACAGAGAGAGACAGTGTGAGCAGGGGAGGCTCAGAGAGAGAGGGAGACACAGAATCTGAAGCAGGCTCCAGGCTCTGAGCTAGCTGTCAGCACAGAGCCCGACGCGGGGCTCAAACCCACAAACCGTGAGATAATGACCTGAGCTGAAGCCAGATGCCTAACCGACTGAGTCACCCAGGTGCCCCTGAAAAAATTAATAAAAAAAAAGAGTAAACCATCCAAACGTATTTAAGTTATTTCAGAGCATAGACAAAGAAAGAAAACTTTGAAATTATTTTTATGTAGCAAACGTGAGGTTGATACTGAAACCTGGGCAGGCACAAAGAAAGTAACAACTTCACTTTAACTGTCCATACAAAATCCTAAATAACATGTGAGCAAACAAAACCAGAAGCGCAATAAACATAATTATAAAAATCATTACATTATAAATATATAAATATCATATACTTTAATATATAAATTATTAAAATGATAAAAATAAATTATAAAAAGTAGTACATCATGGGGCACCAGGCTGGCTCAGTCAGAGGAGGGCGTGCCTCTTGATCTCGGGGTTCTGAGTTCAAGCCCCACTCTGGGTGTACAGACTACTTAACGATAAAATCTAAAAAGAAAAAAGATACATTGTGACCAAGTGGTTTTTAATCTAGGAATGCAAAGCTTCAGTATTCGGAAATCCGTTACTGTGATTTATGAAATTAATGTAATTTATGATATTATGATTCTTTTTAGTCACTAAAAAGACATGTGAGAAAATTCACCATCCAGTCTTGATGAAAACACATACACATGTAATACTGAGTAATCTTGGAAATAGATATTTGCCTCTTTAACATAATAAAATACATCTGAGTACATCATGCTTATTGGAGAAAACCTAGGGGCATGTCCACCAAAAGACCAGACAAAAAATGTCTATTTTCACTGCTATAGTTTAACACAGAAGTGGATATTTAAGATAAAATTAGTTAGAGCCAAGTTAAATGGCAAAAGGGATAGAAAAGCATAAAAACTGAATGGGCGAAGGTAAAACTGCCAGTATCACGTGTATGTAACAATCCCACGTGCAGGGAACCCAGGATAATTCCGTAAAATGTCAAGATACAAAGTTAGCACACATCGACCCTTCCTATACTCAAACAACCAGCAGGTGGAAGATACAATGAAAGAAAAATTCCCACTTACAACAACAAAATCAAGATCAAATGAGTACCTAGGAATAAATTTAACAAAAGATGGGTAAGACCTACATGAAGAAAACTTGAAATCACTATTGAAGGACACACAAAAAAACCCTTGAACAAATGTATTTATTATACACTTCAAATACTTGAACAAAGGTATACCGTGATTTTGGGTGGGAAGTTTCGTCATTAAAGCCGTGTCCATTTTCCTTAAATTACATTGTAACTTCAATATTATCACAATAAAAGTACCAGAAGCGGGGCGCCTGGGTGGCTCAGTCAGTTAAGCATCTGACTTCGGCTCAGGTCATGATCTCAGGGTTCATGAGTTCAAGCCCCAAATCTCGCTCTGTGCTGACAGCTCAGAGCCTGGAGCCTGCTTCAGATTCTGTGCGTGCGTGCGTGCGTGCGTGCGTGTGTCTGCTCCTTCCCTACTCACACTCTATCTCTGTCTCTCTCTCTCTCAAAAATAAATAAAACTTAAAAAAAAAAAAAAGTACCAGAAGCTTCTCAAGCAGACAAGCTAATTTAAAAATTAATAATACAAAAAAAAAAGAATAAAGACAAGCAAAAATATCCAAGAGACCTCTGGCAGAGGAGCAGTGAGAGAGAGGAGCTCTGCCGGATATTAGACCATATTATAAAGTCTCAATAATGAAGACGTTGTGGTTCTGGTAAATGGCAACAGACAGATTAAAGGAACAAAACCAGAAATAGATCCAAATCTGCTTAGGAATTTAGTATATGACAAAGTCAATGCGGCAGGTTGCATTTTCTAAAAACAGCCACAACGATAATTCTGGTCCCATATACTCTTCCAGACTTTGCTCCTCCCTTGAACCTGGGTACGCCTCTGTGACTGATGCCATTTCACCCCAGAGGCTTTGTCATAAAGGCAGTGCTGACCCTGCGGGCTTTCTCCCTCCATGTGGAGATGCCTGTCTTTAGATCCCAGCCACCGGGCTGTGAGGAAGCCCGGGGCACATGGAGAGGCCTGGGTGGAGATGAATCAGGTCCCCAAATCTTTAATCCCAGCTGAACTCCTAGCCAACAGCCAGCACCAACTTGCCTGCCATGTTAGTGAGTCACTGGGAAGTGGCTCCCCCAAGTCCTCAGTGGACCCAGCCCAGGTGACGTTAGGTAGAGCACAGTCTTCCCTACACACCCCTACTCAAATTGAAGATCCATCAATGAAATTTTTTTTTAAATTTTTTTTAACATTTATTTATTTTTGAGAGACAAAGAGAGACAAATCATGAACAGGGGAGGGGCAGAGAGAGAGGGACACACAGAATTGGAAGCAGTCTCCAGGCTCTGAGCTAGCTATCAGCACAGAGCCTGATGCGGGGCTCGAACCCACGAACTGTGAGATCATGAGCTGGGCCGAAGTCGGGCACTCAACCGACTGAGCCACTCAGGCGCCCCAATGAAATTCTTTTCTAAGTTACTTTCAAGAAAACTTTTAGGCATCAATAACATCTCAAATCAGTGGTGAGCTATTAACGGTGTTGGATAACTGAATAGTGGTCAGGACTAAATTAATGAAAGATGCATGCTTCACACCTACACTAAAATAAAATGCAATTGGATCAAAACATTTAACATACTAGGGTAACACATGAAAGAATATCTTGTTTATAATGGGAAATAACTTTCTAGCCATAAAAGAAAAAATTGACATATTTAACTACACAAAAACAAAACATTGTGTCTGGCCAAAGTTATCATAACAAATTATAAACTGGGAAAAAATATTCACAACAGACAAAAAAAAAATCAATACTATATAACATGTTTTATAATATGTAAAGAGCTCCTAGAAATCAATAAGAATAAGACCAATGCTTTGATCACATACTGTTGGATGACAAACCTCCTGAAGGTTTAGCGGCTCTAATTAATGGCCATTTCTTATAACTCGAGATTCTCTGGGTTGGCTTGGTTCAACGGGATGGTTTCTCTGCTGCTCCTGCTTGGGGACTCTCATACAGTTTCAGTGATGTGGCAGCTGGATTACTAGGGCTGGATGGCCTTTGTATGGTCTCTTTCATCATGTGGTGACCATTACAAGTGTTGTGTAAAAACGAAATAAAACGTGGTACAGTATATGCTATGAAATGAAAGGAATAGGGGCACCTGGGTGGCTCAGTCAGTTAAGCATCTGACTTCGGCTCAGGTCATGATCTCGCGGTTCGTGGGTTCGAGCCCTGCATTGGGCTCTGTGCTGACAGCTCAGAGCCTGGAGCCTGTCTTTTGGATTCTGTGTCTCCCTCTCCCTCTGACCCTCCTTTGCTCACAGTGTCTCTCTCAAAAATAAATAAAAACATTAAAAAAAAGAAATGAAAGGAATATGTATGATATAATATGAACTCATTTTTTTCTCAAAAAGAAATAGGCAAACCCATGTAGTTATATCTATTTGCTTCCAGACTTGTTGGATAGATGTGAGTCTGGAATAAAAGGCCATATATGTGTCCAATGGACATCTTTGAGTGAAAGATGAGTATTATTATTATTTTATTTTTCTCTATTTTTTACTTTTTCTGCCATGAATTAGTTGGGTTAAGGTAATGCAGAAAGAATGAAGATTTTTTGAGTTGTTTAAGAATTTAAAAAAATTTTTTTCATGTTAATTTATTTTTGAAAAAGAGAGAGACAGACAGACAGACAGAGTGTGAGTGGGGGAGGGGCAGAGAGGGAAGAAGACACAGAATCCAAACCAGACTCCGGGCTTTGAGCTCTGAGCTGTCAGCACAGAGCCTGACACAGGGCTCAGGCTCACAAATTGTGAGATCATGACCTGAGCTAAAGTCGGACGCTTAACCGACCGAGCCACCCAGGTGCCCCCCATCATTTGTTTTAAACTTTTTAAAAGTTAACTTTCGCACTTTGTATGTTAAAAACTACTATATATTTTTCAATATTTTGGATGATAAGTATTTCTGGGTTTTTCAACGTTGGGCTCTAAGACGGGCTGGAAACTGAGACAAAGACACACACTCGCAGGTGGAAGGTCGTCAGGGGTCAACTTTCTTTTCCGAGCCTTCAGAGAAGATGTCTAATCATAACAAAGTCCTTAGAAATTGTGAGATCTTATAGTTTCCAAACTGGTCCTTGGGGCCTCTGGCTTCTGGAACTTCCAGGAAGGGAGGGAGAGTGGGGGCAGCCAAACAAGGCCGGGCAATGACTCTTCAGCCCCACATCCATATGCGTCAGTTCATTGGTCTGTTTTACATTCATATGAGATCGCATCAGGGAAAAAATCCACTGCTCTTTTGAAATTTAGAAAGCCTTTGGGGGGGGCTGTTCAGTCATGCCTGGGGTCCACAGCTCCAAATTCTGATGCAAGAGCCATCAAGTAGCCCAAATGTCCATGATTCTGCTTCCACAGCGGGACTGCAGTGTAGAAGCTTGAGCTCCAGAGCCAGACTGAGTGGACTCAAAGCCTGGCACCTCCCTGTAAAAACTGCGTGGCCCCGGGCAAGTTTCTTAGCCTCTCTGTGCCCCATTTTCCCTATGTATCAAATAAGGAATGTCCTAGAACCTATATCATAGAGGGGTTGGGAGGATGAAAGAGTACGTATCTGGAAGTTTTGGAAGCATTGGATAAACGTAGCCTCTTATCACATACTTATCCCATACTTAGCATACTTAGCACAGTCTTCCAACCATCCTCCATTAATAAAAGACACACAGAAGAGGAAGAAAGAGAGATCTAGAGCTGTTCCCCTCACTTCCTTGGTGATCAGGAGGATGTCTCAGGTGGCAGGATACTGGGACCATGTGCTTTCTTTACCTGAAGAGAGTCTGCCTGGAGAATGAAACCAACTGACAGGGAAATCGAGACAAGAGACGGAGAAAACCTGATTTCTTTAGGCATAATCTGGTCCTCCAGATCCAGCCATGCCCCAGGACGCTCCTGACTCGGGGACCCATTGGATCCTTCTTTGCTTAAGCCAGGTCCGGTTGGGTTTCTGTCACTCGTAATCACAAAACGTTCCCTATTGTGAGGTCTACATGAAACAGCAGATGAAAATATATATATCTGGTGCTCAAGACAGGGGCACGTAAGTAGCCCAAGGTCACACAGCAAGAAAGGGGTAAAACCGAGAATCAAATTCTGATTCCAAGGTCCAAGTTACTAAGATCTCTGTGCCGATGCCTCCTCATGTCTGGTGGCAGTTGACAGTTTACGCGTGCGTGTATGGTGTGGCCCTCCCACCCACTGTAGAAGCAACAGCTGTCCCCTGGCATCAGGCCGAGTTCCTGGGTGCCAGGCAGCGGAAGCCAACCCTGGCTAATTTCAGCAAAAAAAGAGGAGAAAAGAGGGTTATGGAAGGAGAAGTTGACCAGCTGGGACTTGGAAAGGACAGTAACAGGTCAGCTCCAGGGACATCGGAAGTAGGAGCCAGGACCGTGGGGAGCAGGAACCAAAAGGCCAGGTCTTCAGGGCACCCACTGCTCCCCATCTTAGCACTAATTCCCTTTGGTGTCCGCTCTCCCAAGAGAGAATCTGATTGGCTGAGTTTGTGTCATGTGACCACCCACTGACTTGATGGACAGCCATAAGGCGGGAGGAGTAGATCCGGAAGGAGGACCCGGAAGCAGAGTGGGAAGGCCGGATGTTGGGCAGGGATGGCCGCGCGCCCACTTTACAGATAAGGAAAGGGAAGCCCCCAGACATGGGAATCAGCAAGGCCCCAGGGCCCTGGGAGGGTGGAGTCTGGGCTCCGAGGAGAGACCGTTTGCTCTCTTTCCCCTCGGGGCTCCAGGCTGTCAGCCGGACAAGGCGGCTTTGTGCCTCTGGCCGGAATGAAGGGCTGGCTTCTGGGGATGTGTGCCAGACCCAGACGAGGCCTCCTGGGCGCAGGAAACCACCCCAGACTGCCCTGTGTTCGGGGGGCTGGGCCTCCTCGGCTCTCTCCTCCTGCAGCGAACAGCCTTGCCCCTCGGCTCTAGCCCTGTGCTTGGTAAGAGAAGCCGGGGCGGAGAGGAAGGCTTCTTTTTCCAAGATGGAAAGTACTGCAGGGATCAAACAAAATCTGTCCAGGTTGGAGGCAGCCTCGGGACGGCCTGCGTGGGAAGTCCTGGAACGCCCCTTCGGGCCCACAGAGACTGAGGCCCTCCTCCCAGGGCTCGCACTCCTAGCGTTGCACTAATGGAAAGTTCCTTACTTCGAATTTGGAGACGCAAAGAGAATAGCCTTTTATATTTCCTTACGGGTCATCGAGTGCGACGATTAGGAGGGAGGGATGTTATGGAGCCAGAGGACCTGGCTTTACATCCCAGCTCTGCCACTTGTGTGACCTCAGGCAAGTCACTTAACCCCTCTGGGCCTCCGTTGCCTTTGGGGGACACATGTAACCAGCATCTGGCATGGATCTCCTGGTGCTTCAGGGACGAGTGTTCCCGAGTGCCACGTAGTGAGCGTCCCCTCTGCACTAAGCAGGTGCAGGTGCGTGAGGTCCTCAAATCCTTCCCCCCACCCCCCACCACCCCTGTCTCCGTCTCCCCCTTGCCTCCTCGGCCGTGTGTCTGTCTCACTCCCTTTTACGATGACGGGTGTGGAGGCATTTAGAGGCCAGCTGGACGATCCAAGTTCATCTCACCTCACAACCCTTCACTCGGTCACGTCTGCAAGGACCACCGTGTACGGTGACACTCACGGTTCCAGGGACTGTGACGTGGTACCTTGGAGGTCCTCTATGTACCCCGCTCCACTAGCTGTGTGACCTTGGGCAAGCGTCTTAACCTCACCGTGCCTCAGTTTCCTTACTGTGGGCTATTATGAGGGTTAAATAAAATAATCTCATAAAGCACTTGAAAGCGTGACCAGCACAGAGCAACAGCTTTGTTTGTGTTCGCTTTTAATCTGCTCGAGAGTCTTTGGCTCCGGCTAAAATTCCCACAAGGACGGTGCCCTTGTCTGTCCTGTTCACTGCTGTCTTCCCAGCAGCTGCCACGGGGGCTTGCACATAGTAGGTGCTCAGTTAATATTTCGTGCACACATGCCACTGGCTGGCTGTGCGGCTTTAGAGGGAAATTGGTTTTCCTCTCTGGGCCTCGGTTTCCTCCGTCCTCCATGAAGAGCTGCTGGTGGAAATAGTACATTTCTCTGTCTGGAAGGGTGTGTCCAGGGGTTGGCAGGCTCCGGGACCAGGGGCCAGCCACAGCTGCTTTCTCTCTGAGTCACCAGATTTTTAGACTTAAGACCAAATGTCTAAATATGAGCAAGTAGGTTGGAGATAAGGTGGGGAAACACTGATGCGGCCAAAGCAGCCTCAGTCAAGGCGCTGCAGCTCGACTTTCTGGAGCTTGTGTGCAACATGACTGAGCACGTAGCATCTGCCAGGAAAACGGGCCGCTGACCCACAACCAAGGGGGATGGCCCAGATGCCCGGCTCCGGGGGTGAGAGCCCGTGCTGGCCATCTTTGCTCCCACAGCCAGTATTTGGTCAAATCCTTGTGGCTCAGCTGGAGAAACGGGGGGGCTCACGTCCAAAGTTACACTGTGTGACCGCTGCCAGATAAGGCAAAGACCCAGAGGTCCTAACTCCCAGCCCAGCACCTACAGGAACCACTCGGGCAAAGGGCAGGGCTGCAGCCTGTGCAAGTGCCCAGGGGTGACAGGCAGCACAGAAACTCAAAACCTAGGGTGAATGAGAAAAAGAGGGACCAGGGCTTTAGACTCAATTCTGAGGGAAAACAGACTCACTGGTGGTTTTAAGAACAACAGGGTCTTGAGAGTCTTTTGCCAAGTGTGGCGCACAGACCATCGGCATCAGAATCCCCTCCGGTGGGGGCGGAGAGGAGATTGTCGGGGTGCAGGGTCCTGGGTCCTGTTGGGGCCCAGTAGGCGAAAAAACCCTCAAACAGTATTTGGCCTCCTGGGCCGCACATGTGGCTTCTGTTCATCCTATGGTTTTCTCACTGCTTTGCAAAGAGGCATATACTTTTAGGCTTTGAATCAACTTGGGTCAGTCAGTGACCTTCCCTTACTTTATTTTCTGGTTCTTTGTCTGCTGTTGGGAGTGAACACAATCCTAGGCCAAAGATTTCCTTGTTGACGGATGAGCATCTTACCCTTGAATAACTGATGAAGGGCCTTAAGGAATGTGAATCTCCTCATAGAATTCTTCAGGCTTATCTTATGCCTAAAACCAGACTATTATTAGGGAATTCCTCTCTTGTAATGACTTGATTGTACTTACTACTGTCCTGATAAGAATGACCTTTTCTGGAACATGTCTTTACTTCAAGGACCTTGAACTATGTAATCATTGGAGAAAAAATGTAACCACCCATGATATATAAGACAGTGACTATCTCATTAAAAAAGTGGTATTACCATCATCCACGTTGTCTGTCTTGTCTGTCTTCTTTCCTATAGATATTGCGCTGACACCAACCCCCTACTCGGGACCTTTTGACTGGGGTGCGTGGGCTGGTCCCCCGCAGGGTCCACACTAGATGGGTCCTCCATTTCGACAGGCCAGTCCCCTCCCTGAGGTGCCGCTGAAGCCCACCCGCTGTGCTTCCCTGAGTACAGAGATGCTGGGTACCGTTCCAGGGAAGAGATCGGGACTTGGCCACATGTGGCCTCAAATCCCAGCGCTCCCACTTACTTGATATGTGACCCTGGGCCAGTGACCACACTGAGCATCCGTGCGTCCACCTCTAAAATGGAGACAGTCTTGGAATTTGCCACCCAGATCTTCCAAGAATTAAGTAACATAATACACGTAAGTGCTCAGTGCAGAGCTAGAACATTTTTAGTGCTCAAAAACATGGTTATTAGGGACTCGCGGTGGGGGAGGTGTGGGGGAGGTGACAGAGTGGGGCAAGCATGGAGGCGGGAGCCCAGTGAAGAGGCGGCTCTGGGAGTCCGGGCAAGAGGCCTGTGGTTGGAAGGTGGAAATGGGGAAGGACAGGTACCCACCGTGCTGTGAAAGGCGCCCCTTGGTGTAGTGCTAGCAGATGGTCTGAGGCTGGAGAGAAGGAAGGGGTCAGCACAGAGGACAATGACAGTAGCTACACTGGCAGGACTGGGTGTTCAGCAGGTGCCAGACCCTGTATTAGCTGCTCAGTGAACTTGGTCGCCGTGGCAACCCCCCCATGTGGGGCTCACTTTACCCACGGGTTTCTCAGCCCCAACACTGCGGACACCTGTGCTGGATAGTTCTCTGCCGTGTGTTGGGGGGGGTGGTGCGCTGTGGGGTGCCCACCAGCCCCCACAAAAATGTCTCCAGACTTTTCCAAATGTTCCCCAAGGGGGCAAAATCACCCCTAGTTGAGAACCACTGGCATTAATTACCTCATTTTAGGAAATGAGAGGCTCAGAGAACCAAAGCACCTTACCTACTGGCCGTCCAGCCGAGTCAGAAGCGGCAGGTTTCAAACTCCAGATCAGATCCCCGGATGTTAACCTCTGCTGTGAGCGAGGCAGGAGGGTCTACTCGGGAGGGGCTGGGAGGCAGCCTACTAAGGCCAGCCGCATTGACCTGGATTGTGTGTTTATTGGGGCGGTTTGGGGCGGGGTGGCAGCCATTGCAGCGGACTCAGACTCAACCTCCCCACTGAGCCTCCTCTAGGTGCCACTGCTGGTCGTCCCGGGTGGTGGGGCTGAGGGAGAGGGGCGTGGAGGAGAGTCAGGCAGGCACAAGATGGCACTGTTGGAATAGCTGAACCCCACAGCCAGGGGCCTCCCCGAAACACTCTCCAAGACCTTTGAGCTAAGTATTTACACCGTGAACTCTGTTTCCCTTCCTGCGTGGACAGATGGAGGCTAAGAGACCGGTCCAGGGGATGTGGGGAGTCAGAATGCAGGGAAACAGGAAACGTCAAGGCTGGAGGTCAGAGGTCAGGAGAAAGTTGTTGGAGACCAGGAATAAACGTCCATACCTACGTCCGTCCCCTCAGCTTGAGATCCAGAGCCTCCCAGAGCCAGGCACGGGGCCAACACAGTCACCTCCCTCAGGGAGGAGAGGAATTCAAATGTGTTTTTGTTTTCTTAAAAAATGTGGACTAAAATGACGTGTTTCTTTTTGCCCAGTCTTGATCTTTTTCAGCATGGGGGGGCGGGGTGCGGGGAGTTGCAGTGAAGGGATAGTTAAGTTAAAAGGTCTTGCCCAGAGAAGAAACCACGATTTTTGACCCAAAAATACTTTGTTTATACAGATGGCCGCTATGAAAGGCCTGACTCTGAGCCCTTAAAGGAGACAGATTTACACCAAGGGCTTCTGGGTGATCCGAGCAGTCTGCGCAAGGTCCCAACGGGACAGTCTTGTGGCTCTGCTCCCATCAGATGGGGCCCTCTCCCCGACCATAAGGCCGTGGGCTATCAGTTTTACCGCTGGCATTCAAGCGTCTGAAGTGTCACCTCTAACCTCCAGGCTGGGATGACCCCCAGGGCCTGCAGACCTCAGTGGGCTGACTGTGTGCAGTGTGACCCGTTTCAGTAGGAAATGCCTTCGTGGCAGAAATACATGCCTCTTAGCTGTCACTGGATTGGTGAACGACACCTCCGGTGTGTGCGTGTGTGTGCGTGTGCACGGGCACACGGGCACCTGTGCTTGCATTTTCCTTTCCTCCTTCATGATTCCACCGCAGTGAAAGCATCCAAAGGTGTTTGAGAGATGCAGACCAGAGAGAAACAGCACTTCCATCCACTTTTCCCTCTTGGAGGATAATAATGTCTTTCTAGATGTTTCTAGAGCAAAACTAGTTCTTCATCTTCCATGTGCATCTGGAACACCTGGGCGTCTTATTCAAAAGCAAATTCTGACTCCGTAGATCTGGGGTGGGGCCTCAGGTTCTGCTTATCCAAGACGCTCCCAGGTCTGGGCATCCCATTTAGGGCAGTCAGGCCTTAGCATGAAGTCATCGCCAGAGGCGATCCTCGTGTCCTCGGCCAAAGCCGCCATGCACGCGCCCGCCTCTAGACCTTAGCCCTGCCCCTCTGCCATCCGGCATGCCCTGCCCCCTGCTAAGCCTCTCTGTGAGCCCCTTGCCTTCTCGGACCGGGTACCCTCTCCGGAGGGCGTCTGTTCCACTTACGGACTCAGGGAATGTCCGAGCCAGAAGAATCTTGGAGACAATCTTATTCATCTCTCTTCAGAGTTCCCTGGTGCTTTCGTGGCAAGAGCCAAAATCCCTGCTCAACCTGGCTGAAGCAAGATAATAATAATAAACTATTATTATTAATAGCAATTATTATTATTATTAATAGCTCACATAAATGAACACCCAAAATATTAAAGCAACATTTGTGATCATCAAAAAACAGCAAACAATCTAATGTCAATCGGGAGGGACCGACCAGGAAAACCACTGGAGCCTTGTACTCTGGAATGCAGGGTCACTGTTTAAAAGGGTGGGCAGGTTTGCCTGTGCTGACCTGAAAAACCCCCAACGTGTATTAGGAAGAGACAAGCAAGCACAGCATGACGTATGTGACCAAACACACCGAAAAGATCCGCCCCCTCGTGTGGCCGCACGGACCGAGGCAGGGCCGTTCCCCGTCCTGGGGACCGTTCTCTTCCTTGTAGAATGTTTACCAGCAGCCTCAGCCTCTACCCGTGAGGGGCTGGTGGTTATCAGTCTCCTGGCTACACAACAAAGATGTCACCAGATGTCGCCAGATGTGCCCTGGGGACAAGATCGCCTTGTTTTAGAACCACTGGAATAAGATCCGGAAGGGACAGTTTCAAAGAGAGAAGATCAGGTGCAGCTGGCGGGGGGGAGGGGGGGGGGGAGGGG